>OX104061.1:18479467-18562811 GCA_944474145.2 Dicrocoelium dendriticum
AATATCTTACCGTCTTCTGTCTTACTGGGCTACGGTTTTCTTGTGTAGCATTCGTCAAGGCGTTACAAGGACAGTGCAAGCTTAGAGCGGGCCACGAACGACATCTGGTAACGAACCTGGGCCCAGAACATTGGAGGAGTTATTTTTCGAGGACGCAATGAATAATACAACTACGCCACTAGGGAAGCCGAGTGATACAGCCACAGAATAGCACATGGCGAGCTTTCGAACGACTCCTAAGTGGCCAGAATCGGATATAGTAAAGCTGAAATACAGGATGAAGATATGAAAGGGATTGTTCTCAGGTTCAAGTTCGTTAGGCACATGGAATGGCTCATCTCCCAAATCTTCTTCGGCGGTGCATCGTGCGAAGGAACCACGGTCCATATCTGTACGCGTTTGCAAGTGGTCAGTTTGCGCATTGTTGTGGCAATACACACTGTGACTCCTTTCGCGTCATTCTCGCTATAATTTGCCGTCGAACCTCACACACCATATCTGTACAAATGGGCCACCCGTTTCGGCGCACTGCTCAGGCTAGCCCCGACAAGCATCAAGCGGTTCTAAGGCAGAGTTCAAGCACGTGCTCCAGTTCGGAACAATCCGCCTGTTCATTAGACTAAGGACATCAACATTGCACATGGCACCAATGAAATCCGGTGACTTGCGGCCATTACACGGCAAACGTCCATGACTAGTACCCGATCACTTACATTCACCATCTAACCTCAGCTCTAGCCATTAAGATGATAGTCGTTGGCAACGTTGATCTCGTCCATGCTTGCCATCAAATAAGTGTAGCATGCTAAGTTTCCCCAAAACTGCAGTTATCACACCTCTATTAGAAAGGTGTGCCCGAGAAATATGTGAATAATATCCGAGCATTATATGCGCGTAACACGGGCAGTGTGAGGGCTTACGGCAAGCCGTCGCCACCCTTCAATATCTCCAGTGGTGTGAGACAAGGATGCCCGCTGTCACCTTTCCTGTTCAATTTCGCTATTGTCGAAGTCATGGAGATTGCATTTACAGGACATGACTTGGAAGGTGTGGAGCTACTCCCAGGAGAACGACTTCTTGACTTGGAGTAAGCAGACGACATTGCCCTCATCTGTGACAGCACCCAGACGTGCCAAGTCGCGCTGGACAGATTAGCACTGGCTGTCAGCCGCTTCGGGCTTTGCTTTGCACCATCGAAATGCAAAGCATTACTCCAGGATTGGCAGGGATCGCTTCCTGAGCTGACCCTTGGAGGGGACCAGCTAGAGTTCGTTCAAAAATTCTATTACCTGGGAAGTTGTATCAGTGCCCTTGGGATCGAAGATGAGGTCACGAACCGTATAGCGAAAGCTCGAAGTGCTTTTGCTAACCTTCGCCACCTATGGCGGCGGCGCGACATTACACTCGCCCTGAAGGGTAGGGGGTACAATGCAGCGGTACGTTCGACCCTACTGTACGCTTGCGAAACCTGACCCCTAAGATCGGCGGAAATGAAGAGACTAGCTAGCTAGCCTCTCTCCTAGCTAGCAAGGAGACGGGGTGGAGAGCAGATGCGACACTCCTACGTCCATGGGAGCTTTGTAAGTACGAATGGATGTTTTTACACACAAGGTGCCGGTTTGAACCGGCTGATGGTGACACCCTTTGTAAAACATAGGAAGTGGGTTTAGTGAGCAGTTGGTAGGCGAAACAGAAGACTGGGTACTTTCCCTCTGCCCTCACTTAGAAACATGCTCTCTTACGCGGGTGTTCAACACCTCACTGGTTTGACGGATCTAGCATGCTCCACAGCCACAAGTGAATCGGGAAATTCAGTGTGAATTGGTGCTGATTGGCTGCTCTTCCTTCATAGTGGAACAGGCACTTTGTTGCTCCAGTTAATAAAAAACCGCTTCAACAGCATAATAGGTCCTATTGTAGAGGGGCCCCTTCCAAGAATGGCTCTGGGGAGCTCTTCGGAGCTAGCTGAGAGCGGATCGCGAAAGACGGCTAGCGACGAGCCTGGGCCCGGAACTACGGAGCGGGAATATGTGGGCAGCGCAATAAATCAGACAAATACGCCGCTAGCGCAGCCCACAGGACCGAGGCCGAGCCGATTGACACAGCCCAGAACAAGCAAGTCGAGAGCTCTCGAACGACTCCTGGCCGATCCAAATCGGATGCAGAGAAGCGGAGATCGAGGCGAAAACAGGAAGACGGATCTTCCAAGTCAGAGCTCCCGAGGCGAAAGGACTGGCTCGTCTCCAACATCCGTACCTGTGTTGCGTGGTGGGACGGAAATCTAGTCGATATTCGATGGCGCGCGCGAGACCCTCATGTGCCCATTTTCGGTGTGCAATAAACGTCTACCCCCCCTGTCTTGTCGTTCTCGCTACACTGGTGCCGTGACCAATCGCGATGGAGTTGACCCGGTTGGAGCAATTTGCGGCCGGTGACGTGGAGGCGTGGCTCGATGATTTCGACGGAATTGCGGCTTGCACGGGTGTGAGGGGGGATGCAAATTTGCTAATTGCTTTGGGCACACGGTTGAGTGGACGAGCCAAGGCGGTGTATTTGCTCACTCGAAAGGCCAAACCCGGTTGTTCGTTCGCTGAGATGAGGGCTGCCTTGTGTGCAGAATTTGGGAAGGATCTGGAGAGAGAACGAGCACTGCAACGATTTCACGCAGCCAGGTGGGACGAACAGGAGGATTTGATGGTGTTTTTCCAGCAGCTGGACAGACATCTAACGATTGGGCTCCCCGAGTTAGAGGGCAAAGCAAGAGAGCGCCTACTGAAACAGCAGTTTATCCGAAGTCTGCCCGGTCCACTCCATGATCAGGTGAAATTGGCGTCGCTGGTGGGAGACAGCAAAGCGTTGGATCTTGTGACAGTCGCCCAGAATTTGTCGGAACGAGTGACAGTGAGAAGCATCCAGCATGCTGAGTTGGAACAGAAAGTAAATCGCCTATCCGAAATGGTGGAGCAGCTGTTGTCGATAGAGCCTTCAAGCACCACTTCACAACGCAATGTACGGGTAATCCGGAACGGTCGCCGCTGTTTCCGATGCAACCAGAATGGTCATGTGGCGAGATTCTGCACCAACGTCAATGTGCCCCATTGTTTCTCTTTATCCATGCCGAGTCGGTGGCGAGTACCAGTCCTCCAGGTAACTATAGAAGGTGTGTCTGTCCGAGCCATAGTAGACACAGGAGCGGCAGTGTCAATTACGAAGAGGTTCAATGGGGTTCCAGTAAACCCATCTTCAATCACGATGCAGACGGTCGGCGGGCATTCTTTGAAAGTGACGGGCACGCAGCGGTTACGAATCAGGATAGGAGAAACGCTCATCAGCCATGACATGTTCATCGTGGAGGAGACGACCGAAACCATCATCGGAACCGACATCCTGAAACGGCTCGGTGTCACAATTGACCTGAAAAACGATGTGGTGATCGTGGCTAACGAGACGATCGAGATAAACAAGGGAAGAACCGACCGGGTTGGTGCCCTCAAAGCCGTGCCTGATTGTCAGAACCGTGCAATACGCAACGTACTGAGCAGGTATGCCCACTTATTCACAGACGCGGAAGATGATTACGGATTTTGCAATTGGGTTGAACACCGAATACCGTTGATCCCAGGAGGACAATGCAAGCCAATCTTCCGACGAATTCCACAGAACACCCTGGTGGAGATACAGAAGCAGGTGACCGAGATGGAATCGAAAGGAATCATCAGGCGAACGCACAGCCCGTATTCATCACCCGTGCTATTGACGAAGAAGGCCGACGGAACCTATCGATTTTGCATCGATTTCAGAGAACTAAACAGGGTGACGGTGAAGGATGCATTCCCGATGCCTCAGATGGAAGAAATTTTCTCAAGCCTTCACAGTGCGAAGCAGATATCTCTGATTGATCTCCGCTCGGGATATTGGCAACTGCCGATCGCAGAAGAAGATCGCCACAAGACGGCGTTCAGTGTCAATGGCCAGCAGTATGAGTTTTTGAGAATGCCGTTTGGATTGTGCAACGCCCCGGCTACATTCAGGCGTTTGTTGCTGATGGTCCTCGCGAACCTGCAAGGCGTGGTTGTGTACGGTGATGACATCATCGTCTTCTCTGAGACGGAACAGGAACATGTGACCAGACTTGGAGCAGTACTGCAGAGGCTAGATGAAGCTGGTTTGAAACTCAGTCGTAAAAAGTCGCAGATTGCCCAAAAGTCGATTGTATGCTTGGGGCACATCGTGGGTAATGGTCAAGTCCATCCACTTCCGGAGAAACGCGAGACGATCAAGTGCTTCGCAAAACCAAAATCCAAGCGTCAGCTCCGTTCGTTCTTGGGAGTGGTGGCATATGATTCCAAGTTTGTGCCCCAGTTTGCAGAGAAGGTCAGCCCGTTGTTAAAGCTGCTTCGCAAGGACGTGCCCTTTGTGTGGACAGCTGAAGCGGATCAGGCCTTTGACCATCTAAAGGCAGGCATAGCAGAAGCCCCGACATGTCTACGGCTACCCAATCCTGGTGAGAGGTTCACTGTGTCTGTCGACGCAAGCAACGTGGCCATCGGTGCGGTTTTGTCTCAACCGGCTGGGGTGGTGGAGTACGCGAGCAGAGTGCTGACGGGGGCGGAGCAGAAGTATTCAACAACGGAGAAAGAATGCTTGGCCATCGTGTGGGCGTTAGAGAAGTGGAGAAATTACTTACTGGCGAATGAATTCCGGGTCGTCACTGACCACAAACCGCTCTCGTGGTTGATGACGGCGAAAGACCCGCGGGGACGGCTTGCGCGATGGGCCTACCGACTGCAGGAATTCAACTTCACCATTGAGCACGTGGATGGAACGCAAAATGTATTGCCAGATATGTTGTCACGCCCGTGTTTGGACGACATCATGCCAGACAATGCCATACCGGTGAGTGCGATCGCGATGGGGGAGAGGAACCTGCTGGGAGATCAAAGGACAGATGAATTCGTGAATGGGTTGTGCTCTCACTTACGGGCTGGCACCAAACCGGAGGCTACATCGGAGGAGGTGGAGGAACTCCTCAAGATCTGGGACAGGTTGAACGTCGAAAACGATAACGTGGTGGTGGCGATAGACGGACGGAAAGTGCCTTTTGTTCCACCAAATCAGCGAGAACGTGTGATGCGCATAACTCATGATGGCGCCCATATGGGATTCGAGCGGGTCTTTGAATTGCTGCGGAGGCGAGTGTTTTGGCCAACTATGAGGAAGGACGTCGCGGCATACCTTCGGGAGTGCCCAAACTGCCAAACGAGTCGGGAGATGGAGTCCCCGAGACCGCCGATGCGATCGATGGAGGTTGGTGAGCCACTTCAGTGTTGGGGACTGGACGTCTTTGGGCCCTTACCAGTGAGTCGAACAGGAAACAGATACATTCTAGTGATGATTGACCACTTCACTCGATGGGTGGAAGCCATACCAATCAAGGACCAAACAGGCGAGACAGTGTCGCAAGTATTCGAATTCAATGTGCCTGCAAGGTATGGGATCCCACAGTGTATCGTCACGGACCAGGGGCCCTGCTTCGAGTCAAGAGCGTTTAAGTCAGTGTTGGACAAGTGGGGCATCCAGAGACGGCGAACTTCACCGTACCACCCACAAACCAACGGGATGACAGAGCGGTTCAACCGGACATTGAAGACGTGGATAAACTGCACGAAGTTGGCATGGGAAGATGCTTTGCCTCAGGTTCTGATCGCGTATCGGACCAGCATGCAATCAACCACCAAGGTCTCGCCATTCGAATTACTGTTCGGCAGAGAACCACGGATTGCACTCGATACTTGCCTACCGAACCAGGGTGAGTGGAAACATCCAGCTGAGCATCAAGAGCGGCTGCGAGGGAAAGCTAGAAGCGAAACCAAAGCTCGACAAGCGCGGAATAAGCGAAATTACGACGCCAGGCATGAGGCTCACAAGTGGAGGCCATTCAGGATTGGAGAACGGGTCAAGTTACGGAACAACGATCGGCCGGATCAGGACGGGCCGGGCGCAAGCAAGTTCAGAGAACGCTGGAAAGGCCCCTACACCATTATCGACCAGAAAGCGGGCAACTTCTTAATCGACTGCGGAGGAATGAAACGTTGGGTGAATGCTGCTCTCCTGCGACCATGGTACGAGAGGAAGAAAGGTCCTGGAGGAGGGGCGGGTGTAGAGGGGCCCCTTCCAAGAATGGCTCTGGGGAGCTCTTCGGAGCTAGCTGAGAGCGGATCGCGAAAGACGGCTAGCGACGAGCCTGGGCCCGGAACTACGGAGCGGGAATATGTGGGCAGCGCAATAAATCAGACAAATACGCCGCTAGCGCAGCCCACAGGACCGAGGCCGAGCCGATTGACACAGCCCAGAACAAGCAAGTCGAGAGCTCTCGAACGACTCCTGGCCGATCCAAATCGGATGCAGAGAAGCGGAGATCGAGGCGAAAACAGGAAGACGGATCTTCCAAGTCAGAGCTCCCGAGGCGAAAGGACTGGCTCGTCTCCAACATCCGTACCTGTGTTGCGTGGTGGGACGGAAATCTAGTCGATATTCGATGGCGCGCGCGAGACCCTCATGTGCCCATTTTCGGTGTGCAATAAACGTCTACCCCCCCTGTCTTGTCGTTCTCGCTACACTATGAGCAGCGGAAATTCTGCGCTTTGCCGTCCTCATGGTGGCAATGCTACCGTTAAATAGTAGTTCCATCAAGGTTAGCATAACCTTAATCATCGAGCACTCTGAAGTTCCAACGAGGGTTAGACGAACTAGTGACTTGGTTGAGCACGGTCCCACTTTCTCCATCCTTCCAAGTGTTTTCAGTTTTCTAAAGACTGGTCACTTGTACTTATCTCTCATACCCAATGGTTGTGGATGAGCAAACCATACCTCTCTTCTCTACCGTATCTCGGCGTCTTCTTATCCCACATTTTATCTTGATTTACACATATCCTTGAAACTTTCCGTTCCCCGTGCTTCGATTCTGAAGTTTGTAACTGCATTTATTCTCCCTCGCTGGTTGTACTATTCCCTTGTTATTTTACCCGGACTTCTTCAGAAAGATTATGTGCTTCTCGTCCGTTCGCTAAAATTTATCTCTCGTTTGCTTTGGAGTAAGGAAAGAACCGCTCATTGATACTGTCGTTGACCAACATTTTGATGTATGCATCGACTTCCCTCCAGGATTTTAAACGACCCTTCGCACTCCTTACTTACTATCCTACATATCTACTATATCTATTTCTTCCACACAGTCGAAGTATCGAAACTCCATCCTACTTTATCTATCACGTTTATTATTCGACCCATCAGGATTGATATACCGTTTTCGTGAAGATGTAACTATTTCGCCATACTCCTGTCATTTTTTATTTTCTCATTGATGCCACTTCGTATTATATTTCCATTTGTTAGTGTGAAATGCTGAAAATACGCCCATATGGGTGCATAAGGCTTATTTCGCATTGACCTCTTGACAATGGGTATTCCTCTGAGTGAGTGCAGCGCGAAACCACCCAGCCTACTGTTTCGCCTACCAACTGCTCACGAGAGCCACCTGCCTCATCCATTGGTAGAAACTTATCGGTCATCCGTTTGACACTGTCACGATGTTTACAGTCCTGTTGAGATTAGTAAATGCTAGTCCGAGACGATGCGCTTAATCGAGCGCGGATAGCAGAAAGCAAATGAAGTCGGACAGAAGGAACTGTATTCGACGGGCTACAAAGGAGCGTGTACGGATGAAGCTTGACAGGAGCAAGTGTAAGCACAGTAACTCACAGAGCAGCCAAATGTTGAGCCTGAAGTAGACGAACATGGACATAGTGTGAGAGTAGAACAAAGAATAATAGTGTACAACTGATCAGTAATAAAATTGTATGTAGAAAATGAGGGTTATCTTTTGGGACGCTACAGAGCTCCGTCCCTGGAAGGCTGAACAAAAGAATACTTCGATTTTGCAAATGATGGATGAACGAAGGTTCGTACAATGAAAAATAAATTTATGCGGCTTAAGGGACGCTACTTTACAACATCCATTAAATAGTTGATGGGGATTTCGAGCTAATAATAATAATAGTAGTAGTATGAAAAGAAGGACTTATCGTTTGCTGTAATACTGCAATCCACGTAGATTCACAGCACCCACAGTTAATATCAAATAAATCCAAGGTACACTTCAGCAGTAGCGTTAAATCACAAAGTGTAAGTGGATGCGTGCTTCATCCAACCCTTTTAAATGCAGTTTGTGTCGGTGCAGAGACGATCGATTCTAGGAGAGCATTCCACGGGGGGCATACACGAATGGAAAAGACATTCCTACGGCACTCCAGACGGCGAGTTTCAGCGAGTGATCCCTCAGGTTTGCATTGCTGCTGAGTTGCACTAAGGAGCAGCACATATGATGTGGATCGTGCAGAATCACGTATGCCATAATCAGGTCACTTCATAGTCTGTGTTACCGTCCGCTGAACACCCCCAATCCTTTCAGCCTCTGGTCGTATGAAACATTGCGCATTCCATTTGTATTCTTAGATGCCCGAAGTTGTGGCTGTTCCAGTGTGTTGTGGTTGCGTTTTAACCATGAATGGCAGGCTTGAGTTGCGTATTCGACATGGGGGCGAACATGCACACTGAGCATTTGTCGAAAAATAGAGCCATCAATTTGTCCGAACGCCTGTCGCAACAGCCCTACGTCTTGCTTTCCAGCCTCCCAGGTCTTTTGGACTGCCTTGAGCAACTCCAGTCATCTTGAACCAGCACACCGAAGTCACCTTCGGCAGTAAATTGTTGCAATACCTTCGTTCCGAGCCGGTATAAGTAGCTGCTCTGATGTCGGATGGAAAGTATCTTGCATTTACTCACATTTAAAGGTAGTAAATTTTAGGTTGGCCATTGTCTAAGTTATTGTCTAGGTCACTCTGGTTGGCATCCGCCCGAATCCTGCGCCAGATCTTGATAGCGTCAGCAAAAATTAGAAAGTTTGAATCGATTACCTGTGCAAGGTCATTTCTAAACACCAAAACGGATGTGGACCTAGAACTGAGCCTTCCGGAACACCACACTCGACATGTATGGGATCCGATAAAGCGATCCGAATCCTGACTACTAATTGCCGTTGAAGTAGAAAGTTGGCAATCCAGCTTAAAACAGGGTCGCCGATCCCGCAATACTGGAGCTTGGGTAGTACTATCCGATGATTTAGACCAGAGGCGTCCAAACGTTTGTAAGGAGGCCACAATTTATGAAGTAACTTTATGTCGGGCCATAATCAGTCATTAAGATAATAACAATCATCAAACATCTACGAAAAATCTAAGCCTGAATTTATTATTTCATGATCAGGCCGCGGACTAGTTGAAACGTTAACATGGGCCGCATTTGGCCTGCGGGCCAATCGAAAGCCTTCGAAAAATCCAGGTAGATCATACCAACCTCTTCTCCAGCGTCAGCTGACTCGGTCCAACTGACGCTTGTGCTTAGTAAATTTATTATTCATGATCGTTGTTGACGGAAGGCGTGCTGCTCGGGCGTGATGATGTTAAAGTTTTGCAGATAACACACCAGTGCATCGGCAAGGATTGTTTCCATGGCCTTAGGGAGTATAGGAAGAAGGGATACTGGGCGGTGGTTGACGGGATCAGTTCTTCTTCCACCTTTGTGAATCGGGGTTATTAGTCCAAGCTTCTACCTAGCAGGAACTTGATTCTGGTCTAAGCAGCCCTGGTAAAACTAAGCTAAATGTCTTGCCAGTTAGCTTGCTGCTGCTTCCAATGCCTCTGGACGAATGGTGTCGACACCCGGCGAGCTGTTTTTTGCGTAGAGAACTCAGCTTTTGCAATACAGCCTCCGCGGTAAAAGTGGTGTGGGTTTGTCTTGACGACTGGACGATAAAGCTGGAAAATCGCTTGGTGTCAAGACCCACTGAAACATAGGAGCATATTGCATCCGCAGCTCGTTTGCTGCTTCCATAGCCGTTCTTGTTCGTCCATCGGCCGTCCTGAGTGGAGGAAGTCCTTACCGTACTTTTTGTAGGCTATTGACATTCTTGTACAGCAGTTTATGCTTAGCACTAGAAGTTTTTTCTATGTTCTGCTCTTATGCGGCTTTGTCTTCTCTGAGCAGTTGAGTGAAGTGCTTATCTTGAGCTACGTAGTTCTTCAAAGTTTCTGGCGTTGGATTTTCTTTATACTCCCGCCGTGCTGTGTTGCACACTGCCATCCCTTTTCGAGTTATACTCCTTACGAAAGAAACTGATGCAAACTTATTGCAAACTCTTATCACTGAAGCATCTGCAATTAGCTGACTGAATTTGTTGACGAACTCGAGCCAGTCGACTTCTGGGGGTTCTTAGGCAAGGAACGACCAGGTTGTAGCACTGACGAGCTGGTCTGATCGATCGTGGCTTCTGTTGGTTTGCACAGTCTCATAGTTTGCATTCCGGTAGCCCGCATAGCAGACGAAGTTAAAACTGATCACTGCGACCCAACCGGCAGTTTACAGACAACACATCAATCATATGCTCTTCGTTGGTAAGCACAAGATCAAGCACAGATGGCCTGTTACCTGTTCTGAACTTAGTGAGCAATGTGGGAACAGTGGTCACCAGCTCTTGTAGATCGGCTCTGAATTGTTCGATCGTGGCAGGGGTTTCTAAACAAAGTACGTTGAAATCACCCATGATGAGGATGTGAGTGTACATTACTTTTAGTGCACATCTTAAAGCAACTGCAAGGTGGCAATCGGTTTCTGGTGTAGAGTTAGGTGGCGGTACACCAGGGCAAAAAGGCAAATATCTCTGCCTTTTAACTGCAAGCGGCACCAAAGAGAGTCGTGGAACTGCGAGTTTGAATCCTTCACGGCTTCGCACTGTAAGTCGCTTCGGTAATACACAATTTCCTTTCTTTTTTGAGTCTATCGTTCTTGACGAACTACATTCCCGGTAGCGAAACTACAGCATCTGTCATTCCAGTGTGCAACCACGTTTTAGTAATACCGATGGTATCACGTGACCCGGGGACTTTGCGATTTTTTAGTTCGTCCAGTTTTTTATAAAGATCTTGAACATTTGTATAGAAGCAGCATAGTTTCTCAGTCTCTATGAGCCCACAGAGGGCTAATGGGGTCAAGTACGGGAGATTACCGACCGATTATAGGTCGGTAGTTACTCTTTTGATTAGATAATTATACCTCCTCTATAACTTGATTCCATTAAGTTGCGTCCCAATCTTCGTTTAGACTTTCGACAGAATGGAGTGAAGGATCATTCAGATTAAGCTCCTGTATCATCGCCGGTACCTTTGCTGCTTCAGATGTTTGCATCTGCAGGCTTTAATCGAAGTTCAGAGAGAAGGCTTTTTCGATTTCGCCACCATCGAGCCAAAATGTCCGTTTCTGTTTGATCTGACTGAACAAGTTTTAGGAGTTCAGGGCCGCATCCTGTATTATTTGGTGAGACGGGTCGCTTGTGGAGCGATAGCGCGCAGTACTATTCAAAGAAAGTGTTTCACGAATGAACCGCCACTGTTCTAAATCGTGCTTTCCGGCCTCTTGTACATCATTAGAAGGAAGCTCTGGCACGCTATATATGAGGATTGTGTTTAAACGATCTTACTTGCTGTGTCTATTTTCGGTGTTTCTTTTTGATTGTCGCTCGCTCCAAGTGAGGGATAGATGCGTATCCCACAGGGTCCGTGTCTTAGCGCAATTGCAGGAAATAAAACGTTTTACACCAGTGAAGGATTCTAGTGTTATTCGAATAAATCTGGGTTCTCCATAGTGTGCAAAGATCTTATGACGAGGAATATGTTTATGGGTTTGGCTTTGACACTCTTCAGCACCCACATTGAGTTCCACTGGTCTTGGTCGTCCAATAACTTACCACGCAATGTAGTGGCGGTAGGTTCGTAGAAATTTCAGCATACAAGTCAGGACACTTAAATGATCGCTCCCACTTATGGGGCCGTGTACCGTCTGTCGGTAAATACACAAATTTATCTTATGTATTTATATTTATATCCCCTTTTCGTTGATCTACAAGGTAATCTGCTGACAAGTGCTACTTGTTTACTCTTTGTCTCTCTGTCCGCATTAACGGTGCTTACAATAGTAGAGACCGCAACGGCAGCCACCCGGCTGACCTTTGCGACAATCTCTGTACATGTACTTGATGTCCAGCGGGGGCTTTTTCTTGACAAAAGACATCTGAGCTGCGGCTACCGTAAGTTGATGTTCTTCAACTTCCTTCTTATTAATGTTAGATGTCAGGTCTAGTGGAATTTACTCAAACAGAGTGTTGTCTGGTTTTCGTTGCCATCATACTGTTTCACTCTCGTAGCTGCTGCCAGTTTTCGACCGGCGATTTACTCAAATCGGAGAAGACAACGGCGTTGGGCTCCTGGCTGATTGTGATTCAGGGAAAGCAAATTGTGCAGCATTCCGTTGCTTAGAGGCCACTATGCTTCCTTGGTGCATACTCTCTTCCATTGAAGTAAAGTTATCGTTCGTCCGCTGCTCGATAGAATCATGCTGAGTATAAATGAGCGCGAGCATTTGTGGCAAGTGGGGCTTCGTCGAAATCAGAGTCCTCTGTGCCGTTTGTTATTTACTATTTATTGCTTGCGTGATGGGATGCATCACGTCGAGTTGTTGGAGCGGACTAGTCGAATTTAAAAACGGGCTAGTTCAGAAGTGATACCGACCGTTCCTCAACCTCAGCTGCTGCTAATGGTGCATATGGGAGCTGCTTCTTCCCCCGACCTGCCCCAGAACAACTCACATCTCACGAAGAAAAGTCCGGCCTTCTCGGCAAACTCCTGTTTCGGCGACCACTGAACGCGTCCCACATGAGCGAATAAAAGGGAAAAACGCACACTGAACTTGCCATAAAGACAGAACGCGTGGCTTGCGTGCAATAACATTTTCGATTTTTTCCAGGGCTTTTCGGGAGTTTTCCATATTTTGTTTTCTAACGCAATTAACCAAATCAGGGCAGATATACAATATTTACAACCTAAGCATACTTACATTATGCATACTTGAAAAATCGAACTGGCTTGCGAACCTCCCGACCACGGCGGTTAAGCCTGAAAGTGGACATGTTGGTTCGGAAGATGTCGGGATGGCTAGTGCCTTTAGACTGGGTTCGCGGTCTTGTTGGACGACCCTAAGCTGATAAAAATTGGTGCGTTTAGTTGTAACGTCGCTCGAAAGATTGCTAGACGATGGAAGTGACTCGGTTTCCTTCATAAAGGTTGGTTTTAGGCTGTCGGTGGTGACAATTTCGCGTCGGACACCGCGATTGTTTGTGAATGTCCACAGAGTGTTTTGCTACTTACGTCCGAAACTAGGAGCGGCTGCGCTCACATGCTGACGTCCCCCACGCTGAATTGTCAAATGTCAAATGGTGCAAATGGCTTTGCTGAACTTGTCGGCATGGGTGAGATGGGACACAGAGGCGGGACCGGTGTGTCTTCGACCGCAGTGCACACCAAGGGAACCTAGGACGTTCAGCTGTGAGGAGTGAGTGTTGGCCAAATACGGAAACCGCGCTATAAATGTCATGCTTCGAATGCAGGACTCACCAAGGGAACTGAGCAGTTCGGCTGTGAGAAGTGAGTGTTAGGCAAACACGTAAGCCATGCTAGACATCTCATGCTTCGATCGATTGATAGTCGGCTTTTACGCTGGTGAACGCGCCAGCAAAAGGGATCCCTACGAGGTGGTTAGTGGCTCGCTGTTCTAGCAATTGAGAATAACAGCCTATCTCTATGCAATGACCGATGGGTGCCGGTCGCTGCCGCGATACATAGCAAAAGACAATCGTGAAAAAAGCTGTTATTGTCTTTTGCCTGGCTTCTAGCTAACCCTGAACTTTTCATTAGGCTGCTTTCGCTGCTAGGAAGAATCATATTGCCAGGAGCACTTGCTAAGATTTCAGTCTTGTTCGTTTTACCGTTGTGATCGCGTGTGTGCTACAGGTAAAAATTCGCCCTTCATAGGTGCATAAAAGCGAATACTTGATTTGACAACGTTCTTAGATTTCATTCTGACCCGACGCAATAGTGGCACCATTAGACATCACAGCAATTTAGTCATGAATTCAACTATTGTCCTCGCAGTCAGACAATATCATGTTGTACAAATTGATGATGCCTTTGGTGGTGTTTCTCTTATGCGTTATATATATATATATATATATATATATATATATATATTTACATGGAATATGTGAAACGACTGTAAATATCAAATACGGCGGGGCCTCTAAATCTGCCGCTGCCATTTCATTGGAACACCGCTTTTACTTTGTCTGTCACGGATTCAACCGTCTTCATAGGATATTATTGGCATTTTTCGGTTATAACGTTTCAACCCTAGTTCGTCACGTCAAAATGAGATGAAGAAAGTGGTACTGGTTCATGGTGTGCCAGAATTGAAGCATGACGATAGCAGTGAACGACAGAAGCACGACATCGAAGAATGGCGGTACATCGCAGAACTATACGACATGAAGAATGTCGTGGCTTTTGACGTCACCCGTCTAACAGCTTCCACAAACTACCAAGGTAGCGGGCCACGAATTTTGAAAGTTACCTTGGCTGCGCCTGAAATGGTATCAGTGGCAATCCAAGCATGGCATGACAAAAGGAAACTTGGGCCACCAGAAGTACGGTCAAGACCATTTCTTCAATTAGCACAGACCTCAGATACAGATGAGCCAGCCTCAATTGTACCCATCTCAAACCAGCCAACTGCGCAAACAACCGTTTCAAAAAACTTCAGCAGACCGGCACTATTTGTGCCGGTCACTCACAGCGAACCGAGCTCCTGATGCGTCAACAAATAAAATGCTGCTACACTAACACTCAGGGGTTGTACTCTAAGCTCTCGGAGCTGCGCCACCGACATGAAACGACAACTTGGGACCTCATAGCAGTCACTGAAACTTGGCTCTCAAACGACATACTTGATCCGGAGATTGAACTCAGTGAGATGTCAGTCATACGAAATGATCGTCCATCTCGCGGGGGCGGTGTTGCTCTCTACTATCGAGATTATCTGAAATGTGAGGCACTTACCGAAAATTCCCTCGTTATTCCCGACGCACTATTTTGCCGACTGCACCTAGCAGGTCGAGATGTTGGTTCACAGAAGAAGAGTGATGCTTGCCTCTTAGCAGTTATTTATAGACCTCCGAACTCATCAGCAGACAGCGATAACATTCTGTTAAACGCCCTCCGCTATGTTGTTTCACAAAAGTACTCTCACTATCTTATAACGGGTGACTTTAATGTTCCTTCAATAGCATCAGTGTCCCCTAATGGGCCATCATTTAAATCGAAACTCCTCGAATTTATGGATATGGCAGTTTTGTATAACCATGTGCATCGACCAACCAGACATCGCGGTTCAAACAAGCCATCACTCCTGGACTTAATCCTGACTAATGAAGAGTTGATGGTTGAGTCAGTAGCATACGATCCTCCACTGGGCCGTAGCGACCATTCAGTCCTAACATTTGGTTACGTATGTTATGCTAGTATTGTTGCTACAGAAAGTGAGACTCAACGAACTATTACGGACTATTATAAGCTGCGCAGCTTAGCAGCAACCGTTGACTGGGACGTACAGACGCATAGCTCAGCGAATGACGCGTGGAATGAATTGAAAGACAAAATTAACTGGGTCATACAATCAGCATCGAAGGTTGTACCATTACGAGCATCGCGCCGGACCAATACGTGGATCCGGAGCAGAACACGTAAATGGATCAACAGAAGAGATGAAATCTGGAGGCAACATTTGCTAAGCCCACGTGATATCACATGGCAGGATTACAAAGTCATAAGAAACTACTGCACGTCACTCATTAGAGTCGATAAGTACGAATGGCAGGAGAATATGGTGCTGAAATTTACGAGTAACACCAAACTGCTATACAGATTTGTGAATGGCAAAAGAAAGGTTAAGCCCGGAATACCACCACTCAGGACAGCCAATGGCCTAACAACTACTGCTGTGGATGCCGCGAATGCTCTACTCTTGCAGTTTGGCTCGGTAGCTACAAATGTCATGGGACCTTCGCCCTATCAACTCCCAACAAATGTCGTTGGCTTATCCAGCGTCACGTTTACTCCAGCAGCTGTTGCAAACAAACTACAGTCTCTCCGGGAGTACAGTGCCCCTGGAATCGACATGATCTGCCCAAAAGTACTAAAACCCTTGCCCCCACCATAGCAACACCACTTGCAACCTTTTTCCAGTGTCTGCTTAACTCCCATACACTCCCATCTGAGTGGAAAAATGGAATTATCACTCCGATATATAAAGGTGGTAAGCGTTCGGATCCTGCTAACTACCGACCTATTACTCTCCTTCCTGTTTTGTCAAAAGTTATGGAATCGGTAATCGCAGATGAACTGACGCGATACTTTGAAAGTCAACTGATAATTTCTAATGCCCAACATGGGTTCCGACGCAAACGATCTTGTCTCACCAATTTGCTGATTACTCGGGACTTATGGACCAGGGCGGCTGATGAAGGAGTCCCCATAGATGTGATATACCTGGATTTTTCTAAAGCATTCGACAGGGTCAATCACTTCTTTCTCCTCCAAAAGCTTGCTGCCTACGGTATCAACGGTTCCCTGCTCACTTGGTTGGAAGACTACTTACACGACAGAGCAATCAAGGTAAGAGTAGCTGACACCTATTCCGAAAGCCTTTACGTCTCCAGTGGTGTTCCACAAGGATCCGTCCTCGGCCCGCTACTATTTTTAGTCTACATCAATGACCTTCCAGCAGACATTCTATATCCAATGCAAATATTTGCAGACGACGCTAAAATATGGAGAGCTATTCGCTCAGCATCCGACCATGTCTACCTCCAGGAAGATCTGACCCGGATTAACGAATGGGCAGAAAAGAACCAGCTCCCACTGAACGCTGCAAAGTGCCACCTGCTGACGGTGCACAACAGCTTCGTTAACACATACCTTTTGGGGTAACATGTCATGCAACACGTGACTAGTGAACGCGACCTAGGTATAATCGTGCAAGAGAGTCTTGGAAATTCGCTCCAGTGTTCGAAAGCAGCAAGTGTAGCGAACTTGAACTTGAGACTTTTGAGGCGAGCTCTCGGCACTTTTGAGTGACAGCTAGTACCATTGTTGATTAACTCCTACATTCGTCCTCATGTTGAATATGCAATTCAGGCCTGGTGTCCATGGTTAAAACGAGACATCCGCCTCTTGGAACAGCCCCAAAGAAGAGCCACAAAAGCAACGCGTGGACTATCCGGTATAAGTTACGAAATGCGTCTTCGTGTACTCGGGGTGTTCTCATTAGAATACCGACGGCTTCGTGGTGATCTTACTCTCACATACCGGATACTAACCGAAAGCGAGCATCCATGTACATCGCTGTTGACTCTAGCCCCATACAAACAAAACCGAGGCAACCACCTGAAACTAATGACGCAACACTCGTTTGAATTGTAGAAAGTATTTTTTCTCACTTAGAATCTGTTCTCACTGGAATGCGTTACCAAACTATGTGGTGAACGCACCAGACATGACGACATTCGAAAGACTCTTAGATTTTCATCTTAGTGATAAACGATACACAACACTTTGTTAAAGTGCAATGATTTAACCACTGATACTTTACGTTCCACGTTGGAACATTTGGATTTTAATTTTCTTTTGCATATCCATCCTGTGGGTCTTGTAAAGTTATGCTTTTTATCCCATCATACACCATTGAACCATTGAAGGTCACTAGGGCTGTACTGCGCTTATTTTAGTATGTGCTATGATATACTTCGCGTGCTACGCCGTTACGATTGACAGACTGAGATCCAACACTGTTATTTCAACAGAAAGTAAATGCCAAAGATTCACTCTCAACGGAAATTATTGCATACATACGGAACCGTATTCGGTTGACACCTTTGCACCGAAAGCCAATTTTTCCATCGTTATTGTAAAATGCTGAAAATGCACCCTTTCGGGTACATAAAGCTTATATTGACTTGACTTGAATTAGGTTTTCGAAGTGCCTCCGTTGTTTTGGCTGCAGAGCAACATTCGCCGGATGGTGTTGACCAGCATTTTCTGCATTGTCCCTAACGAAATCTGGCTACATTCGTTCACAGCCTTCTCTTTTAGCTCATCCAGGCTGTTGGGTTTTGTTCTATAAACTCTACGCTTCAAGTAGCCCCATAGGAAAAGTCCATGGGATTCGGATCCGGTGACCTCGCAGGCCACTCTATCGGTCCTCCGCGCCCGATCCAATGTCTGCTGAAAGTGTCGTTCAAGTAGGCAAGAAACAATTGCACCGAATGTGCAGGTGCGCCATCCTGGTGCCACCAAACGTCATTCAGTAGCCCATCCGACTGTAGCTGCGGAACGACGCTGGTCTGCGTTTCCATGTACGAGGATGCTGTGAAATGTCAGGCATTAGCACTGTTAACCAACAACCTACCAGACACAATTTGGGAAAGGAAAAGGGCTCAATGACTTTTTAACCAGTCAACCCAACCTTGGCCATGAGCTTCGCGCTATGTTTCACGCGTAAAACGCTACATTGCGGTGGGTCAGTTGTTGTCCAAATATGTTGCGTATCTTCGTCATGCAGACGGAAAACCACCTCGGTGAACACAATGGAATGCACATTTCAGACTGATTAAAAATTAACGGGCGAATTCCAGGCGCTTTTATGTATCGCATGTGTTCAACACTTGCACCAGCAATGCATTGTACCATCGGAAATTTTTCCTTCAATATCCGATGCACAGTATATCGTGGGGTTTAGCAATGTTGCGCGAGCTGCCGAATGCTCATATGGCTCTTACTGTATTCCTCGCACAACCGCACAAGCTGATACTTCATCCGTGACGGTGCGAGGCCGTCCGGTTTGTTTGATGCTGCAAACGCTGCCAGTTTGCACAATTCTTCATTACTCGATGCATATACCACACGTTAATCGACCGCGCAACGCCATGCATATTGTTATGGCGCCTTGCGGTTTCTGCCGTATTGGACCCACACTCACCATACAGCTGCACAATGACCACGCGCTGATGGACCGCACATTAGGTGACTGCGGTTGCGGATACATGGACGACACAAGTGTAAGCTCCTGCTCCATTGCTAAAACAGCGAGTCACTAACCACTTCGCAGGGATCCCTTTTGCTGGCGCGTTCACCAGCTTAAAGCCGACTATCCATCGATCCAAGCATGGCATATCTAGCGCGGGTTCCATATTTGGCTGACACTCACTTCGCACAGCCGAACTGCTCGGTTCGCTTGATGTGCACTGCGTACGAAGAAAAACCGGTCCCGCCTCTGTGTCCCATCTCACCCCTGCCGACAAGTTCGGCAAAGCCATTTGCGTCATTGGACAGTTGGCAGTTCAGCGTGCAGGGGTACGTCAACATGTGAGCGCAGCCGCTCCTAGTTTCGGACGTAATTCATAAAACACCTTGTATTTGTATGGTTGATTGCTTTAAAGCGCCATATATACGGTAACTGCAGAGGCCGTCGCACACCGTCTACGCGAAGCGGTATGTGTGAGCAATCAACCGTAAAACAAGCGGCCGCAGCTCACGCATCTGTTGAGCTAACCGATCATTGTAACTTCAGTTGTCAAAGGAGAAAGTTAGCGGTGCCTGTACTTTTAGATGCTCAGGTAAACGCAGTGCGAAACCGTAGACTAGCTGCATGGTTGTTGTGTCAAACTCGGTTTTAACGGTGTTCTTTGGACCCACGACAACAGTAGGAAGAGTTTCGCACCATGAGGGGTCTGCGTGAGCTCGAAGCGCTGCCTTCAGCCAGCGGGGAAATCGTTTAACCTTACCGTTAACGTCTGGAACTTACGATGTTCTCTGGACGTGGTGACAACCTAAACCCTTAATCAACCTAGCAAAGGTGGACGCAATATGTGACCCTCGATCGGTGGTCACGATGGTTTATGGTTGGTGAAAACGGCAAAGTTGCGGCCTTCTAAGACATTTCACAAATAACGAGAAGTTATGTGCAGGGCTAATAGTTCTCTACCGGACGTACTGTAACAAGATTCGTTTGGTTGCAGGTGTTTAGAAAAGAACGCCAGCGGTTGCTAAGCGTCATCCACGTGTTGATGCAGGACAGAGCAAGTTCCAGCATCGGAAGCGTCGGTATTGAGTGACACTTGGGCTATCGGGTCGTGATGCGCTATAGAAGCTATGTTGGCTTGATCCTCTTTTAAAGCGTTTGAAGTTGCATCTCTTGCAGCAGGAAAACCGAATTTCTCAAGTTTTCCTCGGAGAAGCTTCGTGAGAGACTGAATAGACAACACAGAGCGGCGATAAAAATTGACGACTTCGTCAAAACGCCTTAGGTCCTTAGTGGATTAAGGCTCGGGGTAGTCGACCACAGCCTTAATTTAATCCTGTAGTGGCGCGACGCTTGCTGGAGAGATATGCTGACCAAGAAAACTAACCGAATCTAAACCGAACGAATACTTTTGTGTGTTGATCCTCACTCCGTGTTGGTATGAACGGTCTAAAAGTATTCACACGTGGCGCAAATGCTCTCCGCGTTAGGAGCTGGCGATTAGGATGTAGTAGATATATACATGGGCAAAGTATAAGCCATGTCAAACTTGATCGCTGAAATGTTGACAAGTTTTGCGGCATTCTTATGACTAATTTGCATGCACGTAAACTTAAACAAACCAACCGGAGTCGTCATAGCAATTTTGGCGATCGCCGCCTCTGCTACCGCAATCTGATTGTATGCGCGCACCGTCGATTTTGCTAGCAATCTTACCTGCCAGACTGGGGTGAGGCGCACGATGTGTGGGATCTGATAGCGATCGGGCGTAGTAACGTTGTTCCAGGTAGGATGTCGGGCTGAAGCATGTGGTTAAATTCAGCTCGTGCGGCACGTAGCTTGTTTGGGGCAAGTCGTCTCGGTCGGGCACTCGTTGGCTGACCGCGCGTGACTATGTGATGAGCGACCTCTGCTGTGACTGGTGGCAGCTCTGCTGCTGGTCGTACTAGTCGCGGGTACTCGGTGAGCATGCTCGCTAAGTCTTAAGGTGCATCAGCGATTCGCAGAACTGGACTGACTATCGGAGCATCTGAAAGAACACCTATTCCTTGTTTTGGACGGTCGTCTAAGAGTCTGTGGCGATCGGCATTAACAGCAGTTCAACACGGCGGAGGAAAGCAATACCGATGATTATGTATGGTACAGACGCAACTGAGAATAGTCACTGGAAATCTCGGCGAGGATTTTGGCCCAAGTTCATCATTCGTTGACCGTATGAAGCTATCGGCGATCCGTCGGCCGCACTAATGTTGTAAGTGGGCTTTGAGTGCTCGTCCTTTGTGTTCCTATGGATACCGTTCACTTCCGCCTTCGGGTCTATGAGGGGTGATGCAAGAGCGTCGATCTTTAAGGTAAAGCAGATGATCTGTTTTGTTATTGATTGATGTGTTAGTCACGCCAGTCTGAGAGCTGTTTGGTTTACCTGAGGCGGCTGAGTCAGGTCTATTTCAGGGAACCCTGCGACGTCTAACTTTTCCGTCATATTGTCGATGAAATCAACCTAATTCATCGATGGATTTGGTACGGTTGCGCTTTTGTGTCGAATAAGACGTACTTTGCGTAGGCACATACGATTTACTATGAACGGTAGTTAAAACATGGTCAGCATTTGACCGTGCCTTACTCTGCTTCAAAGCCTTCATTACAGCTAGGTTACTGTGAAGTAGCGCAATTTCCTCGTCTTTAGGGCCAGTTCGGTTTGACGACTCGGAGCAAGTGTGACACTCATTTTTAGTTGATGCGCATACGTTACCGACGCTACGGTTTGGCTGCTGTAGACGATGTTCGAACGCAGCGTCTGATGTGGTAACTAATTCTTACATGGATTTATCAAGAAAAGGACGGCATTATTGGCATCGGCTCTGGAAGATGTGCAAATCACAGCTACTTTATTTCTTCGCTCGAGACAAAGGGTCCATCACCGCTCTGAATTTCGCTGAGCGATGTCGATGGCTTGCCATTAGCCAGCTTGAGACCATTGAACTGTTCCAAACTATCCCGTGCGCTGGGCTGTAACTCCTTTAAAACTGCCTGTTTCATCGTTTTGTACTTTGATTTTTTCGGTGAACAATGCAGAAAACCCTGCATCTGCGTCACCACTGATGAAGGAATACATAGGACGAGCTGATTATTCTTCGATCCTTCTGTCTGCCCCTGTTTTCGAGCTGGTTCTTGCAACTAACATTTCAGCTATCTGGACTGTGTTCCATGAAATCCGGAACAGTCAAAGTTAGCATTGTGGTGAACTTGAAACACTTACGCTTTCATTATTTTGTGACATTGGATTTTATTATTGTTTGTGTCTCTCGATGGCTCGTCTGGTTCACCATCGAACTCTGTGATTCGCACGCTATCTGGCATTGTGCTCTTGCTAATTTGCTTCTAGTTCATTGCAGCTCTTTACAACACATGTTGGGCCCGGCTACGTATTCACTTTTGAGTAATTGTTATCTGTATTGCATCCTACTGGTTGTTCTCACAACCAGTACCTGAGTTCCGCAATTCGTGACCCCGACTGCGAGCACGTCTCCACTAGCGCCAAAATCATTTCGGGGGAGCTTGTACCTTTTTTGGATTGCGTTTATGCAACTATTCTTTTGTGATATTCGATGACTCAGATACCAACATTCACGGCTCATCTATTAGTGTCGCATCGCTGTCTGTCCCCCTATCCTATTTGATGACCCTCATTTTTGGTTTGTTTTGTTGGAGTATGAGTTTTCGCGTCATAATATTGTTTCCTACCAATCTAAAGGTAGTCATTTGCTAGGTGGCCTTCCTAGGGACTTCGCTTTACAGTTTAGGGACACACATTCGAGCTCAAATACACATCCCTTATGAATCACTAAGGCAGGAAATCGGGATCAGACTGGAACAACCAGCGAGTACGCGAATCAAACACCTATTCCACCACTTGCATCTAGGAGACGCGAGGCCATCCGCCGTATTGAATAAGATGGAAATTGGTGTGTTGCGCGTAAAAATAGCAATGCTTATCGCATCCCGCGAGATGGGAATTATTGCAAAAAGTTAATTGCATGCTAAAATGAAAATCGTTGTGGTGGACTCACCAGGGACTTATGTAGAATAGCAGAAATGTTCGCATATTAAAAGTATAAATCCATAAATCCATTGGTTAGATGTTTGGTAAGACACCGTTTGATTACGGTTTGTAGTCCCTGGCTAACAAGTCATAAAATGAAATGCAAATGAGAGGGTGCATCGTCAACACGTTTTTTTAATATCGCCAGATTGGGAGCAGAGACGACATAATTAGAGAGGGCGTTCCAAGGCTGGCACACTCGGAGAGAAAAGAAATTTTTACGACAAACAAGCATGCTATACTGAATTGTCAGTTTCAGAGGGTGACCTCTTAGATTAGTGTCGTGGTTCAATTCCAGCAGCGGACGGCAAATGTTTTTTGGGTTCTTCAGAATCTGGTAAACCATTATGAGATCCCCCCGCAAAAGCCGATATCGACTGCTGTACATTCTTATAGATTTCAGTCTAAGCTGATAAGGCAGACGAAAGAGGCCCCTGAGGTTCTTGGTTGCCATTCGTTGCGGAGTCTCGAAAGCAACGAGATTCTGTTTCTGCCACTATTGCCACGCCTGAATAGCATATTCCACATGCGGTCGCACGTAGGCGTTAAGCATTTGGGGAAAGATTGAGGGTACAAATCGACCGAAGGCTCTGCGAAGAAGGACGAAGTGTTGACTGCCGGTTCTCGACGCCTTCTCTGATTGTTTTGAACACCCGAGATCCTCTTGTGCCAATACACCCAGGTCACGCTCCTGAGAGACCTTCTCCAAGGTGTGGTCTCCAAGCTTGTAAGGGCTCACCATCTGATGGCGCAGATGTATTACTTTGGACTTAGCTATGTTTCGCTGAAGCATGTTCCGCTTCGACTATTCGTAAATTTAATCTAGGTCATGCTGGAGCATATCCTGATCTGGATTGTTACTAATCGCCCGCAATATCTTGACGTCATCGGCGAAAAGCAGGAAATTTGAGGAGATAACTCTTGCGAGGTCGTTGATAATCACCAGGAATAAGCGCGGTCCCAGCACTGAGCCTTGTGGGACACCACATTCCACCACAATTGGGTTATAGAGTGATCCCCTAACACGTATTTGAAGCTTCCGTTGGTGAAAGAAGTTGCCAGTGCAACGAAGCACAGGATCTCCGATTCCGTAGCTGTCTAGCCGTTGAAGTAGGATGCGGTGATCAAGGCGGTCGAAAGCTTTGGAGAAGTCCAGATAGATGACGTTAACTCCGACCCCATCATCAGCCACTTTCGTCCAACTACCTCGTGTAATCAGTAAGTTGGTGGTGCAAGACCGGTGTTGACGGAATCCATGCAGCTCTTGTACCAAGATGTTACATTTTTCCAGGTAGTCCATTTAAGCCTCAGAGATGACCGCTTTCATCACCTTCGTGAGCACAGGGAGGAGAGTCACTGGGTGATAATTCGCAGGATCTGAACGGCTACCGCCTATACAAAATTTGGTGATAATGCAACGCTTCAACAGAGTGCGGAATTGTTGTTTATCAAAGCACCTTTGGAAGAACTGTGATAGTGGTTCAGCTAGCTTGTTGGCCACAGCCTTTAGTGCCTTCGGGCGGATGTTGTCTGTTCCCGGAGAACTATGCTGATGCAGTGAGGGTAACTTCCTTAGTACAATTGATGGGTTGAAAATTGCATTTGTGAACAATGGGTTCGGTAATGTGCATGACATTATGGGAAGGTAGAGGTTGCGAGTTCGAAAATTGTGGCGTATTGTAGCCGCAGGGTATTAGCTGCTTCTTCGGCGCTTTCTACTCTACCGCTTGTCGTGGAAAGTGAAGAGATTCCATGCTTTACTTTACGAAGATTATTGACATGCCTATATAGCAGTTTGTTGTTGGTTATGAATTTTTTGGCTAGGCACTGTTGACAAGTTACTTTGTCCTCATTGACAACTGCAGTTCAATGGTTGCGATGGGTCAGGAAATTGCCTCAAGTCTCTGAGTCCGGGTTAATCTTGTAAGCACACCATGCTGCATCCCTTATCGCCAGGCATTTTCGAGTCTGGATCCTTAGAATTGAAGGCAATTTTGCGGGACGAAGGGGCTTGATCTCTGATGCTCTGTTAACGATGTCGCGGATTCCATTAACGAGCTCTGCGCAAATGTTGTCAAGGGGACTTTTGTTCGAGGATTCCCAAGCAGCTGCGTCGGCGAGTTCTTTCAGAACGTGGTAGCGTGTGATTGTATGAGTTAGTTCCGAGTGTTCAGATGGATACTCTGCATACACACATAGTTAAACGTTATTTCTATATGTTCACTATGAGCTAATGGAGATGAGGAGACTCCTCGGCTCATACTCAATGGCTGATTTCACCCTACTAGAGCTTTGGCTTCAGCACCTAGCCGAGGTAGCTCAAGCTATCTTCATAACTGCCAAGGTCTCTTCTTTCACTGTATTGGCGCAGCTCGCTGACGCGATCTTGGATCATCTTCCTAGGGAAGTAGTTTACGCAATGCCACCCGCTACAGATCCGTCGAATAGCTCTACCGCGTCTCAGCGGCGACCTCCTTCATACAGGTATCATTCAGCTCTTCCCTCTGAGCTTGCAATATTACTTAATGAACCATAGGCAGTACGCGGCGCCCTCGATTCTCCTTCAGCACTTGATAACTCCTCGGTAGCTAAGGACAAGTCGGCTATGCTTAGCAGCGTACCGCGTAGCAAACTATGCTGATATCACCGCTGCTTTGGCCCTCAGACGCGGCGATGTACTACTGCTTGCACCTTCTCCTTTACTCAGTCAGAGAAACTTCCAAGCTGCAAATCACACACCAACAACCTCACCGGCCACATCTGCGGCAACAGCCTCCTTCATGTCCAGGACTGAAAGCGTGAAATCGCGTTTCTAGTTGATACTGGGGCTGAAGTAATCGTGTTTCCTCCTGCACCTGGTGAGGCGACCCGGCCGGCTACTCTCACTCTTCGTGCCGCCAAAGGCACACTCACCCCTACTTAGGGCCAACGCTCTTTAACGCTTAACTTGGGTCTCCGTAGAACATTTCGCTGTGTGTTCATTATTGCCGAAATTTCGGTTTGCCATCATCTGCATAGATTTCCTTAGACATTCCGTCCTCTTGGTCGATGCAACACAAATGAGGATAGTCGACTTTGCCACGACGCTCAGCGTCACGGGCACCAACGCCGGCATCTCAGCCATCATCCCATTCGACGTTTGCCCACAGACGTCCTCCGACTATGCCCAACTATTCTCTTAGTACCTTAAGCTTGTTCAGCCAATAAACGCAGCTCTCTCTGTGGCATCTCAGGTTACACACCATATTTGTACCAACGACCCACCCGTCTTATCACACCCGCGCCGACTTTCGCCTGATAACCTGAAGCTAGCTAGGTCGGAGTTTGAGTACGTCCTCGCACTTAGAATAATCCGCCCTTCGGGTAGCCCTTGGTTCTCTCCACTGCAGATGGGCCCAATGAAATCTGGTGCCCTTGCGGTAACTATCGGGCACTATATAAACCTACGATCCCCGATAGGTACCCTATCCCACACATGCAGGACCTTACTGCATGCGTTACAGGTAAGACAGTCTTTAGCGAGATCGATCTTGTTCGTGCTTATCACCAGGTACCGATCGAGGAAGGTGACATAATTAAAACAGCCGTCATCACTCTCTTCGTCTTGTTCGAATGCCTTTTGGACTGTCCAACGCAGCATAAACCTTTCAGCGCTTCATCCACGGTGTCACTGGTGACCTAGATTTTGCCTACCCCTATCTCGATGACATTTTAGTGGCCAGTTCGTCCGACGAAGAGCATCTAGCTCATCTTCAGTCCTCTTTCCAGCACTTGACCCAACACGGCGTAACCGTCAATCCGACTAAGTGCGCACTAGGCAAATCCTCGGTAGAATTACGAAGCCATCTTATCTCATCAGCTGGTATCAAGGTCCTTGTGGACAAGATCCAATCCATCAAAGAATTCCCAGCACCGACTTTCTTTAAACACCTACGTCGCTTTTGTGGTCTAATCAACTACTACCGACACGTCATTCCCCGCTGCGCTCTACTAATGCCGCCTCTGACTTACCTTAGAGGAAACGAACATAAGTTTGCTTTCCCAACACTACACACACGACTTTCACTGAGCTCAAGGATGTTATCTCCAACATAGCTCTCCTTGCTCACTCCGAACCGTCTGCTACACTTTCTCTGACAACTGCTGCTTCAGACGTTGCGGTAGCGGCTGTTCTCCAACAACACATTGGTGGACAGTGGCAACCGCTCGGTTTCTTCTCCAAACGCTGGCAACCAGCGGAATCCCGCTACAGCACGTTCGGAGCAGAACTGCTTGCCATCTACTTAGCTATTCGTCACTTCCGACTTACATTAGAAGGTCAGGCTTTCACGGTCTACACTGACCACAAGCCTTTTATTTTCGCCTTCAGCTCATCTTCACCACGGGAAACTAGACACCTAGAATTTGTCATGCAGTTCACTGCTGACATACGTAATATCTCAAGTGTCGCCAACTCCGTCGTCGACGCTCTCTCTCGCGTCAACCTCACTATTTGCCTACTGTCGATCTCGCCGCCCTGGCATGGGCTCAGGCCCAGGACGGAGATGTCCAACGCACCCTGCAGTCCACTGTACCTCATGTGTAACCCGTTCCTCTCCGAAGTACGGACAGGACTATTTTTTTGACACTACCACAGGTTGTCGAAGACCCATCGTGCCTGCCTCTTTCAGACGTACAGCCTTCGACTCCCTTCAATCACTATCTCATCCTCGTATTCGGACATCTTTAAAACTGGTCACCCAGCGTTTCGTTTGGTTGAACGTAAACAACGGCGTTCGTAACCGGGTCGAGCTTCTCTCCATTGCCAAAGGTCCAAAGTAAATTGAGACACCCGTTGTGCCCTCGGCTCATACACTGTGCCGGATTCGCCGAACGCTCACGTTCACTTAGATATATAGGAAACTTACTTCCTCTCGTGCATAAATACTTTGCTTTGCTTTGGCCCTCGACTTGCTTATTCTACTCACGCTTCCAATCAGCACTCGTTGGCCAATCATGTGATCTTGCATTTGTTTGGTTGCAATTCGAAGCTCTATCGATTTAATTGTACTGCGCCTGTGTGCAGACAGTTTTCTCCATACATATGTTCCGGTGCTGCTCTGGTCTGTTGCCTGTTCGGGGCACAACACCTCCATCTCGCGGATCCGTATACGTACTGACGTGTATTGATGAGTAGTAGTGAGGATTTTGGTACAATGCAACTAATCCATCATTGTCACTCCCAATCAACAGGCTTAGGCTAGTCTGCGAAATCATCAGACGCCGGCATTTCGACCTTCTTGGTCTCGTCAGTGGTGCGCCTCCCAGCGGACGCCTGCCGGGTTCCGTCTCCATGACTTCAAGATACCAGCAGCTAGTTTTACTTCGCCATGAGTGACAGCCGCGGACCTGCGTGATTGACGGTTGACTATGATATAGGCCGGCTCATCTTCCACTGCCGTACCAGTTGCGAACTGTGCAGAGGACAATGGCTAGCCTCACCAGCTAGGACTTTCCGCATACCGCCAATGTACCATGTAGGACTTAGGAGTTGTACGGACATATGTTATAGTACTGATGAGTAGCAGCAAGGATTTTGGTACATTCCAGCTGATACAACCACAATAAAGCAAGGTAGAATAAACACAATGGGTTTAAATGCGGTCACTGAAGCAGAGGAACTAATTGATAAGTCTACCTGCTTGGTCTGGTTAGGGCGAGGTCGAGTGAAGTGGCGTGCCTGCCATTGTTAGTCTCGTTGGTGTGAGGCCAAGGCAGGGTAAAGTATGAACGAGTTTTTCTGTGCACATACGTCCGGGTTATAGAGCCGAATTGCGATCGCCTCTGTTGCCGACAGCATGCGATATCCGACTGCTCGTGTGTAACGTCCGGGGACACAGTAGATCGGTATGAATGCGTCATGCGAATTGATTTGATGGTCGGAGTCTACTAGGTGGGACAATACTACACTCGTTACATTCTTCCTCGCGCCGATGTAGAGCCAAGCTGGGCAATGTTCTCGAGCCCCAACGGACAGTCGCCTGGTAGTTTACGCAATATACCTTGCTCGACGCGAGCAAGAGAAATTGTACACACAGAAGGAAGTCTGCGATCGAGGTATGCTGTCTTTAAGTTGTTGGCGCATAATCGGTGTTGAGGTGAAGCTTACGCCTAGATTAGCGGAAAAATACGTCCTCACTATTGCTAAGAAAAGTCTTCGGGTGGTCCGCTCCGCTGTCGTGTCGCTTTTAAATGGTAACGATAAATATATCATTCACTTCTCCGCGGGAACGGGTTTGAACTTTTGTACTCGCGGATCCATGTGCCTCTGGATGAATTTTTCAGGGGACCCATTACGCTCGAGTACGCTTCGTATAAAGCTCAGCTCATCTGAAAGCACATCATCTGTACATATTCTCCTCGCTCTCTCCGTTAGGCAACGGACGAGGTTCCTTTTTTGACTTATCGGAACAAAACTAGCGAAATGGATGTGCTGTTCATTGCAGATTTCTTTTCTGTACACCCTCCTACGCATCGACCCATCTGATGCCCTGTTGCTTTGGACATCTAAAAATGCCAACGAGTCGTTACGTTCTAGCTCGATGGTGAAAATTATGTTACTATATGCAGTGTTAAACTGGGTCAATAGATCATCGACGCACATTCCATTGTCCGCAATACAATATATGTCGTCTATATATAGGCCGTAGTAAACGAAGCTATTGATGGATTCATTCAGCTGGTTGCGCTCCAACTTGCTCATGAAGACGTCCGCGAGCAACGGTCCTAATGGTGAACCCATTGCCACCCGTCTATTTGTCGATATAGCGTTCTATTAAACTGAAATTGAATGTTTCTCGTACACGAGAGTAGCAGTTGTTTCAACCGGTCTAGTGGGATACCAACGTCGATGTTGTGTAGTTGGATGAACTCACACAGATAGTCTATGGTCTCCTCCATTGGAACATTGGTAGAAAGAGACAACATCTAAGGAAATCATCTTTCGCCCAGCTAGCTCAAGTTGTCACATTGAGTCAAGAAAATCAAAGGTGTCCTTGAGACTGTATCTAGCTGTGGCTTTCCTAACTGGTTCCAGCCGTTTGACGAGCCACTTGGTGGTTGAATGGTACGGCGAGTTACACATGTCCAGTATCGGCCTTAGTGGTAGCCCTTCCTTGTATACTTTAGGCAGGCCATACAATCTTAAAATCACTGTCCCACTCGGTCTAGTGTATATTAATATACCTAAGTCGATTACCTTTTTCAGCTTTAAGTAACTTATACTGCGGCCTACAGCCTTAGCAGCGTAAGTCAACACTGGTTAACGGATGTTAAGAGTACCTAACTTGTAAACCGTGTGCTAAGCATCTATTGAATCAGGAACGTTTAGACGCCCTTAAAGAACTCAAGCGGAACGATAGTGTACTGTTATCTAGCCCAGACAAAGGAGCCAGGATCGTTCTGATGGACAAAACGGACTAAATCAGCAAGATGTAGGCCATTCTTTCTGACGGGTCAAAATTTCGTAGAATGGATAATGTGAATGGCAAAACATAGGCCATCGAGAAATCCATAAAGAAACTCCTGCGTAACTTAAACTTGGTGAATGTAATCGACTCAGGTATATTTAAATACACTAGACCGAGTGGGACAGTGATTTTAAGATTGTATGGCCTGCCTAAAGTATACAAGGAAGGGCTACCACTAAGGCCGATACTGGACATGTGTAACTCGCCGTACCATTCAACCACCAAGTGGCTCGTCAAACGGCTGGAACCAGTTAGGAAAGCCACAGCTAGATACAGTCTCAAGGACACCTTTGATTTTATTGACTCAATGAGACAACTTGAGCTAGCTGGGCGACAGATGATTTCCTTAGATGTTGTCTCTTTCTACCAATGTTCCAATGGAGGAGACCATAGACTATCTGTGTGAGTTCATCCAACTGCACAACATCGACGTTGGTATCCCACTAGACCGGTTGAAACAACTGCTACTCATGTGTACGAGAAACATTCAGTTTCATTTTAATAGAACGCGATATCGACAACTAGACGGAGTGGCAATGGGTTCACCATTAGGACCGTTGCTCGCTGACGTCTTCATGAGCAAGTTGGAGCGCAACCAGCTGAACGAATCCATCAATAGCTTCGTTTACTACGGCCTATATGTAGACGACATATATTGTATTGCGGACAATGGAATGTGCGTCGATGATGTAGTAAAATAATTTTCACCATCGAGCTAGAACGTAAAGACTCGTTGGCATTTTTAGATGTCCAAATCAACAGGGCATCAGACGGGTCGATGCGGAGGAGGGTGTACAGAAAAAAAATCTAGAATGAACAGTACATCCATTTCGCTAGTTTTGTTCCGATAAGTCAAAAAGGAACCTCGTCCGTTGCCTAACGGAGAGAGCGAGGAGAATATGTACAGATGATGGGCTTTCAGATGAGCTGAGCTTTATACGAAGCGTACTCGAGCGTAATGAGTGCCCGGAGAAATTCATCCAGAGGCACATGGAACCGCGAGTATAAACGTTCAAACCCGTTTCCGCGGAGAAGTGAATGATATATTTATCGTTACCATTTAAGGGCGACACGATAGCGGGACGGACCATCCGAAGACTTTCCTTAGCAATGGTGAGGACGTATTTTGCCGCTAATCTACGCGTAAGCTTCACCTCAACACCGATTATGCGCCAACAACTTAAAGACAGCATACCTCGGTCGCAGACTTCCTTCTGTGTGTACAATTTCTCTTGCTCGCGTCGAGCAAGGTATATTGCGAAAACTACAAGGCGACTGTCCGTTGGGGCTCGAGAACATTGCCCAGCTTGGCTCTACATCGGCGCGAGGAAGAGTGTAACGAGTGTAGTATTGTCCCACTTAGTAGACTCCGACCATCAAAGCAATTCGCATGACGCATTCATACCGATCTAATGTGTCCCCGGACGTTACACACGAGCAGTCGGATATCGCATGCTGTCGGCAACAGAGGCGATCGCAATTCGGCTCTATAACCCGGACGTATGTGCACAGAAAAACTCGTTCATGCTTTACCCTGCCTTGGCCTCACACCAACGAGACTAACAATGGCAGGCACGCCACTTCACTTGACCTCGCCTTAACCAGACCAAGCAGGTAGACTTATCAATTAGTTCCTCTGCTTCAGTGACCGCATTTAAACCCATTGTGTTTATTCTACCTTGCTTTATTGTGGTTGTATCAGCTGAAATGTACCAAAATCCTTACTACTACTCATCAGTACTATAAAATATGTCCGTACAGCTCCTAAGTCCTACATGGTACATTGGCGGTATGCGGAAAGTCCTAGCTGGTGAGGCTAGCCATTGTCCTCTGCACAGTTCGCAACTGGCATGGCAGTGGAAGATGAGCCGGCCTATATCATAGTCAACCGTCAATCACGCAGGCCTGCGGCTGTCACTCATGGCGAAGTAACACTAGCTGCTGGCATCTTGAAGTCATGGAGACGGAACCCGGCAGGCGTCCGCTGGGAGGCGCACCACTGACGAGACCTAGAAGGTCGAAATGCTGGCGTCTGCTGATTTCGCAGACTAGCCTAAGTCTGTGGATTGGGAGTGCCAATGATGGATTTGTTGAATTGTACCAAAATCCTCACTACTACTCATCAATACACGTCAGTACGTATACGGATCCGCGAGATGGAGGTGTTGTGTCCCGAACAGGCAACAGACCATAGTAGCACCGGAACGTATGTATGGGGAATACTGTCTGCACACAGGCGCAGTACAATTAAATCGCTAGAGCTTCGAATTGCAACCAAACAAATGCAAGGTCACATGATTGGCCAACGAGTGCTGATTAGAAGTGTGAGTAGAATAAGCAAATCGAGGGCAAGAACAAAGCAGAGTTTTTGAACACGACATTGTCCTCTTCTCTCTTCTTAAAATTATCAGCACTACATGTTCATGAGCGATCTAATTTAATGCAAGCACCCGGAAGAATTGTCATGTGGTGTTATCCGTTAAAGCGTATCGGTAGACAGGGCGGCGTATCAGACCGGAACTTCGTTGGTTTGGTTTAGTTTGTACGGAGCGCTGGGTTTTAGTCGTGCTCGTATGCGCAACAGCCCGTTGGGAAAGCGCTGTATGCACTCGTCTTGCATTCACCTTTATCCCATCAACCAACTTGTATCTTTCTGGCGTGCACCAGATTCCACACTTGTCGGCGGTCCGGGAATAGGTTAGTCTCACACGAACAAATGTCCCTGGATGATACGTTCTCCCAACAGGTCTATATTTAGCCTGGTAAGCAGCGCGTCTCTCGTATTCTCTACGATCGGCGGTTTCTTCGGATGTAAAGACTGTATTTAATCGAGTTCGAATTGTTCGCCCTAGCATTAGTTCCAAAGAGGTCATTGCCTTTGCAATATGTGGAGTGGTTCTGTACACCCTCCGATGCAGATACCAATGTATCATCTCACGATTCTCCCAAAAGCGGAAGGACTTGTAGAGATTCTTTCAAAGTACGATCAAGTCGTTCGACGAGTCAATTCGATGCAGGATTATAAGGTACAGTCCTCATGTGTCCGATACCATTGCGCCTTAGGAATTCAGTATACTCATTACTTCGAAACTCTGGGCCGTTATCAGTGACTATTTCTTCTGGCAAACCGTACCTTGCAAACAAACAACTGAACCATTTTATGATGACGGCTGTACTTACGTCCTCGAATAGAATAGCCTCTGGCCATTTGCTGTAGAAACCTGTAGCCACTAGCACATTTCGCTTCTGCGGGGGTGCTTTGGCAAACGGGCCCATAATATCGATGACAATTTTTGCCCATGGCTTCATTGCTTTCATCGCCGAATCCCAAGTGGTTCCAGATGAAGTTCTTTGCAACGTTCTCAATAACTCATTGCAGGGTGTTTACCAATCAGATGTTTAGTAAATGACCTCTGTATTTTTTCCACATCAATTCTCTTACTCTTTCTCCTGTTGCCGTATGTTATGCTGCAGTATTCGAGTATGATTCGAGCAAGCGGCTTGAAAAGCGCAATTCTAGCACAAGTTGTGCATTTTGTTCTCTATGTTAAACGTAGACTGTCTAGCACGTACTACTTGGTATTGGGTCTGTTTGGAGAAATTGCATGTAGACGAGTACTTAATTGCAGGATCTCGTGTGGACAGCTGTCTAGGGAAGAGTTCATTGTTTAAGGGGATAGATCCTTCGGGAATGCAGCAGCCGTAAGACATGATGCTTGATTTCTCATCCGCGAGTTTCATCCCCCAATTGCGGCACCATGACTCAAGGGAATGTAAGTCATTTTGTCACGCCGAAGCTTATAGACGATCTTGATATCATTGACAAATAAAAATGGCCGTCCATGTTTTTCACATGTGGTGATGTCGTTGATGTAGAGGAGAAACAGTGAAACACCCGGCACGCTAACTTGAATGACCCCACTGGTGATGGGACATGGCGAAGGACGATAGTCACTTGAAGTGAATACCTGGTGACAATCGAACAATGGTTTATTACGGGTAAAAAAGCATTGCTTACCAAGTCCCGCGGGGTGGAAATTATTGCGAAAATCAATTGCATGATAAAGTGAATTCTTTTAGACCGTTCATACCAACACGGAGTGAGGATCAACACACAAAAGTATTCGTTCGGTTTGGATTCGGTTAGTTTTGTTGGTCAGCATATCTCTGCACTGATGATGTTACATAGTTTGGTAACGAAACCTCTGCAACAGAAATGCCCAGCTCGGAGAAGAGAACAGTCCTTTCATCCACATCCCGAGCTACATATATTCTCAATAATCGACGTTGGTATCCCACTAGACCGGTTGAAACAACTGCTACTCTCGTGTACGAGAAACATTCAATTTCAGTTTAATAGAACGCTATATCGACAAATAGACGGGTGGCAATGGGCTCACCATTAGGACCGTTGCTCGCGGACGTCTTCATGAGCAAGTTGGAGCGCAACCAGCTGAATGAATCCATCAATAGCTTCGTTTACTACGGCCTATATATAGACGACATATATTGTATTGCGGACAATGGAATGTGCGTCGATGATCTATTGGCCCAGTTTAACACTGCACATAGTAACATAATTTTCACCATCGAGCTAGAACGTAACGACTCGTTGGCATTTTTAGATGTCCAAAGCAACAGGGCATCAGATGGGTCGATGCGTAGGAGGGTGTACAGAAAAGAAATCTGCAATGAACAGCACATCCATTTCGCTAGTTTTGTTCCGATAAGTCAAAAAAGGAACCTCGTCCGTTGCCTAACGGAGAAAGCGAGGAGAATATGTACAGACGATGGACTTTCAGATGAGCTGAGCTTTATACGAAGCGTACTCGAGCGTAATGGGTGCCCGGAGAAATTCATCCAGAGGCACATGGAACCGCGAGTACAAAAGTTCAAACCCGTTCCCGCGGAGAAGTGAATGATATATTTATCGTTACCATTTAAAAGCGACACGACAGCGGAGCGGACCACCCGAAGACTTTTCTTAGCAATAGTGAGGACGTATTTTTCCGCTAATCTAGGCGTAAGCTTCACCTCAACACCGATTATGCGCCAACAACTTAAAGACAGCATACCTCGATCGCAGACTTCCTTCTGTGTGTACAATTTCTCTTGCTCGCGTCGAGCAAGGTATATTGCGTAAACTACCAGGCGACTGTCCGTTGGGGCTCGAGAACATTGCCCAGCTTGGCTCTACATCGGCGCGAGGAAGAATGTAACGAGTGTAGTATTGTCCCACCTAGTAGACTCCGACCATCAAATCAATTCGCATGACGCATTCTTACCGATCTACTGTGTCCCCGGACGTTACACACGAGCAGTCGGATATCGCATGCTGTCGGCAACAGAGGCGATCGCAATTCGGCTCTATAACCCGGACGTATGTGCACAGAAAAACTCGTTCATACTTTACCCTGCCTTGGCCTCACACCAACGAGACTAACAATGGCAGGCACGCCACTTCACTCGACCTCGCCCTAACCAGACCAAGCAGGTAGACTTATCAATTAGTTCCTCTGCTTCAGTGACCGCATTTAAACCCATTGTGTTTATTCTACCTTGCTTTATTGTGGTTGTATCAGCTGGAATGTACCAAAATCCTTGCTGCTACTCATCAGTACTATAACATATGTCCGTACAACTCCTAAGTCCTACATGGTACATTGGCGGTATGCGGAAAGTCCTAGCTGGTGAGGCTAGCCATTGTCCTCTGCACAGTTCGCAACTGGTACGGCAGTGGAAGATGAGCCGGCCTATATCATAGTCAACCGTCAATCACGCAGGTCCGCGGCTGTCACTCATGGCGAAGTAACACTAGCTGCTGGTATCTTGAAGTCATGGAGACGGAACCCGGCAGGCGTCCGCTGGGAGGCGCACCACTGACGAGACCAAGAAGGTCGAAATGCCGGCGTCTGATGATTTCGCAGACTAGCCTAAGCCTGCTGATTGGGAGTGACAATGATGGATTAGTTGCATTGTACCAAAATCCTCACTACTACTCATCAACACACGTCAGTACGTATACGGATCCGCGAGATGGAGGTGTTGTGCCCCGAACAGGCAACAGACCAGAGCAGCACCGGAACATATGTATGGAGAAAACTGTCTGCACACAGGCGCAGTACAATTAAATCGATAGAGCTTCGAATTGCAACCAAACAAATGCAAGATCACATGATTGGCCAACGAGTGCTGAGTAGAAGTGTGAGTAGAATAAGCAAATCGAGGGCAAAATCCAGCATATTATTTGAACACGACATTTTCCTCCTCTCCCTTCTTACAAATATTAGCACTTCCTATTCTTGAGCGATCAAATTAATGCAAGCACCCGGAAGATTTGTCATGTGGTGTTATCCGTTAAGGCATGTCGGTCGACACAGCGGAGTATCCGACCGGAACTTCGTTGGTTTGGTTTAGTTTGTACTGAGCGCTGGGTTTTAGTCGTGCTCGTATGCTCAACAGCCCGTTGGGAAAGCGCTGTATGCACCCGTTTTGTATTCACCTTTATCCCATCAACCAACTTGTATCTTTCTGGCGTGCACACAGATTCCACGCTTGTCGGCGGTCCGAACACATCACCTCTTGTCCGGGAATAGGTTAGTCTCACACGAACAAATGTCCCTGGATGGTACGTTCTCCCAACCGGTCTATATTTAGCCTGGTAAGCAGCGCGTCTCTCGTATTCTCTGCAATCGGCGGTTTCTTCGGATGTAAAGGCTGTATTTAATCGAGTTCGAATTGTTCGCCCTAGCATTAGTTCCGAAAAGGTCATTGCCTTTGCAATATGTGGAATGGTTCTGTACGCCCTCCAATGCAGATACCAACGTATCATCTCACGATTCTCCCGAAAGCGGAAGGACTTGTAGAGATTCCTTCAAAGTACGATTAAGTCGTTCGACGAGTCAATTCGATGCAGGATTATAAGGTACAGTCCTCATGTGTCAGATACCATTGCGCCTTAGGAATTCAGCATACTCGTTACTTCGAACCTCTGGGCCGTTATCAGTGACTATTTCTTCTGGCAAACGGTACCTTGCAAACAAACAACTGAGCCATTTTATGATGACGGCTGTACTTACGTCCCCGAATAGAGTAGCCTCTGGCCATTTGCTGTAGAAACCTTTAGCCACTAGCACATTTCGGTTCTGCGGGGGTGCTTTGGCAAACGGGCCCATAATATGGATGACAGTTTTTGCCCATGGCTTCATTGCTTTAATCGCCGAATCACAAGTGGTTCCAGATGGAGTTCTTTGCAACGTTCTCAATAACTCATTGCAGGGTGTTTACCAATCAGATGTTTAGTAAATGACCTCTATATTTTTTCTACAGCAATTCTCTTACTCTTTCTCCTGTTTTCGTATGGTATGCTGCAGTATTCGAGTATGATTCGAGCAAGCGGCTTGAAAAGCGCAATTCTAGCACAAGTTGTGCATTTTGTTCTCTATGTTAAACGTAGGCTGTCTGGCACGTACTGTAACGAGAACGACACGACACGGGGGTAGACGTTTATTGCACAACGAAAATGGGCGCATGAGGGTCTCACGCGCCATCGAATATCGACTAGATTTCCGTCCCACAACGCAACACACGTACGGATGTTAGAGACGAGCCAGTCCTTTCGCCTCGGGAGCTCTGACTTGGAAGACCCGCTTTCCTGTTTTTGCCTCGATCTCCACTTCTCTGTACCCGATTTGGATCGGCCAGGAGTCGTTCGAGAGCTCTCGACTTGCTTGTTCTGGGCTGTGTCAATCGGCTCGGCCTCGGTCCTGTGGGCTGCGCTAGCGGCGTATATGTCTGATTTCTTGCGCTATCCACATATTTCCGCCCCGTAGTTCCGGGCCCAGGCTCGTCGCTAGCCGTCCTCGATCTGCTCTCAGCTAGCTCCGAAGAGCTCTCCCGAGGCATTCTTGGAAGCGGCCCCTCTACAGTACTACTTGGTATTGGGTCTGTTTGGAGAAATGCATGTAGACGAGTACTTAATTGCAGGATCTCGCGTGGACAGCAGTCTAGGGAAGAGTTCATTGTTTAGGGGGATAGATCCTTCGGGAATGCAGCAGCCGTAAGACATGATGCTTGATTTCTCAGCCGCGAGTTTCATCACCCAGTTGCAGTACCATGACTCAAGGGAATGTAAGTCATTTTGTCACGCCGAAGCTTATAGACGATCTTGATATCATTGACAAATAAAAATGGCCGTCCATGTTTTTCACATGTGGTGATGTCGTTGATGTAGTGCAGAAACAGTGAAACCCCCGGCACGCTCCCTTGAATGACCCCACTGGTGATGGGACATGGCGAAGAGCGATAGTCACTTGAAGTGAATACCTGGTGACAATCGAACAATGGTTTATTACGGGTAAAAAAGCATTGCTTAACAGGTCCCGCGGGGTGGAAATTATTGCGAAAATCAATTGCATGATAAAGTGAAAATCGCTGCGGTGGACTCAACATAGATTTATGTGGAATAGCGGAGAGGTTCGCTTATTAAACGTATAAATCCATTGGTTAGGCGTTTGGTAAGACATTGGTTCAATTCCAGCAGCGGACGGCAAATGTTTTTGGGTTCTTCAGAATCTGGTAAACCATTATGAGATCCCCCCGCAAAAGCCGATATCGACTGCTGTACATTTTTAGAGATTTCAGCCTAAACTGATAGGGCAGATGAAAGAGGCCCCTGAGGTTCTTGGTTGCCTTTCGTTGCGGAGTCTCGAAAGCAACGAGATTCTGTTTCTGCCACTGTTGCCACGCCTGAATAGCATATTCCACATGCGGTCGCACGTAGGCGTTAAGCTTTTGGGGAAAGATTGAGGGTACAAATCGACCGAAGGCTCTGCGAAGAAGGACGAAGTGTTGACTGCCGGTTCTCGACGCCTTCTCTGCTTGTTTTGAACACTCGAGATCCTCTTGTGCCAATACACCCAGGTCACGCTCCTGAGAGACCTTCTCCAAGGTGTGGTCTCCAAGCTTGGAAGGGCTCACCAGCTGGTGACGCAGATGTATTAATTTGCACTTAGCTATGTTTCGCTGAAGCATGTTCCTATTTGATCATTCGTAAATGCAATCTAGGTCATGCTGGAGCAGATCGTGATCTGGATTGTTACTAATCGCCCGTCATACTTTAACTTCATCGGCGAAAAGCAGGAAATTTGAGGAGATAACTCTTGCGAGGTCGTTGATAATCACCAGGAATAAGCGCGGTCCCAGCACTGAGCCTTGTGGGACACCACATTCCACCACAATTGGGTTATAGAGTGATCCTCTAACACGTATTTAAAGCTTCCGTTGGTGAAAGAGGTTGCCAGTGCAACGAAGCACAGGATCTCCGATTCCGTAGCTGTCTAGCCGTTGAAGTAGGATGCGGTGATCAAGGCGGTCGAAAGCTTTGGAGAAGTCCAGATAGATGACGTTAACTCCGACCCCATCATCAGCCACTTCCGTCCAACTACCTCGTGCAATCCGTAGTTTGGTGGTGCATGACCGGTGTTGACGGAATCCATGCAGCTCTTGTACCAAGATGTTGCATTTTTCCAGGTAGTCCATTTAAGCCTCAGCGATGACCGCTTCCATCACCTTCGCGAGCACAGGGAGGAGAGTCACTGGGTGATAATTCGCAGGATCTGAACGGCTACCGCCTATACAAAATTTGGTGATAATGCAACGCCTCAACAGAGTGCGGAATTGTTGTTTATCAAAGCACCTTTGGAAGAACTGTGACAGTGGTTCAGCTAGCTTGTTGGTCACAGCCTTCAGTGCCTTCGGGCGGATGTTGTCTGCTCCCGGAGAACTATGCTGATGCAGTGAGAGTAATTTCCTTAGTACAATTGATGGGTTGAAAATTGCATCTGTGAACAATGGGTTCGGTAATGTGCATGACGTTATGGGACAAGTAGAGATTGCGAGTTCGAAAATTGTGGCGTATTGTAGCCGCAGGGCATTAGCTGCTTCTTCGGCGCTTTGTACTCTACCGCTTGTCGTGGAAAGTGGAGGGATTCCATGCTTTACTTTACGAAGCTTATTGACATGCCTATTTAGCGGTTTGTTGTTTGCCATGAATTTTTCGGTTAGGCACTGTTGACAAGTTACTTTTTCCTCACGGACAATTGCAGTTCAATGGTTGCGATGGGTCAGGAAATTGCCTCAAGTCTCTGAGTCGGGGTTAATCTTGTACGCACGCCATGCTGCATCCCTTATCGCCATGCATTTTCGAGTCCTGCTCATTAGAATTGAAGGCATTTTTGCGGGACGAAGGGGCTTGATCTCTGATGCTCTGTTAACGATGTCACGGATTCCATTAACGAGCTCTGCGCAAATGTTGTCAAGGGGACTTTGTTTGAGAATTCCCAAGCAGCTGCGTCGGCGTGTTCTTTCAATACGTGGTAGCGTGTGATTGTATGAGTTAGTTCCGAGTGTTCAGATGGATACTCTGCATAACACACATAGTTAAACGTTATTACTACATGGTCACTGAGACCTAATGGACTATCCATCTATAACTTGTCAAGCGTGAGCTCTTCATTCGTGAGCACAAGGGCTAATATGGACGGTTTGTTTGCTGTCCTTAATCTGGTGGGCGTGGTGACGTGATTGTACAAGGGATTATTAGCGATCAGTTCGTGCAAGTCTGCTTTGAACTGCTCACTGGGTGATGCCAAAACCTATAGATTGTGCAGATTGAAGTACCATGAGATGTAAATGTGGCTTTACCTAGTGCGTGTTATTTTGTTCAGACCACGGATCAAGCGAGAATCCATTTCCAGAGTGGACGTTGGTGGGCGATAAACGACAGCTACGAGACATGCTTCGTTGTGTCTTAGTCGGAGACGGCACCATAGTGAGTCGGTAACGTGTGTTTCCAGATCATCAACTATTGTACATTGTAGATCGCTGCGGTAGTAGGGTAGGACTCCACCTCCTCTGCTGGGGCAGTCGTTCCGGATGAGTGACATTCCGGCTATCTCAACCTCAGCATCAGTCACCTCTTGGTGTAACCAAGTTTCAGTAAGAGAAATCAGGTCCAAAGCATTCGCAACCTGACGTAGTCGAAGTTCGGTAATTTTACTGAGGATCCCTTTGGCCTTAGTGTACATACACGAAAGTTTCTCAGATTTGAGCAATGTTTCGGAGGTTTTACAAGTCAAATGTGAAGTTTCGCCGACCAGTGAGTGGCCGGCGACTAATCGTTTTTTCGATGTGTACTTGGTGAAGGGTTTAACGTCTTATTCATCGCCCGTGTAGTTAGTCCCGTGTCTAATCTTCGACATACAGTGTAAGGTGTCTGGTCAATATCATCTTCTACAGGTTGTATGGGCTCATTCGGCACACTACTGGTGCATTTTTCTTTCATAGATCCTAACGCGTTTGGTTCTTTAAGTGACATATCATCTCTAGGATGCATATCGCTGATTGTCTTCAGCCGAACCTCAGATGGTAGCCTGCAACGGAACATGTACCAGCTTTTTAGCATCCGTGCTACTATATGTTTTGACTGAAGGACCACCTTCAACACTCTCGGGACACTTCCTTTGTAGTTCGGCTAGGTACGCAGTCGTGACACAGATTTCGCTAACACATCATCCAAGCAGAGTGTTTCACGAATATAACACCACTGTTCTTTATCATGGGTTGTTACTTCATGCTCATCACATGCTTCATACAGTTTCAGGAACCCGTGAAGAAATGTGGTTCTGGTTGGAGTTTCCTTCCGGTAGTCCTCTAAGGTGCGGTTAACTCGATAACGCTCGCCCCATGGGATGTCTGGAAACATACGGATGGAGCAGCGTTGATTTCTGAGACTACCTGTCGACGGTAGTACTGATACTACTTCAGTGATGGAGTTCAGCACAACGCGCAGAAGTCTTGGCTCTCCGAAATGTTTGGAGTTGGGGTGTTGTGTAATACGCACTACGTGTACAGATTTCAGTACAACTCCGATTAGGTTACTAATTATATCCTACTGGATGAGGTCATCCAACTGCCTGCCTCTTATTGATGTCGACTTTGATTCTGGGATATTGGAACACAGTACGCTCAGTACAGGTAGTTGTTTCTTTAGACCTTTCGACATGTCGCTGTTAGTGATTGAAGTACTCGGAGGTGTACCGCAGGAAACCGGTGGTGCTTGCATTAGGAAAACTCCGCTACGCTCCTCAGTTTCCGATCCAGTTGGGGGTGATGTTAATTTTAAATGACGGCTCTTCTTGGAGACAACCGTAACCCAACTTTCGCTAGTACCGACTTGCTCTTTTTCTACGCACTCCGTCGGTAGTTTGGAAGTAGCCTTACATGTAGTTACTCCGACAGAACTGGGAACCGCTTTAGTCAAATGTGAGCTTCGTGTGGTATTGGGACAGCTGTTGATGTTCTGGACTCTAGGTGTCGTGTTGCTTACGGTGTTATTGGCAGTTCTTCCCGGGTTAGGAGAAGCAACCAACGGGGAGGATTGGGTTGCACAGTCCGCTATGCTTACCAAAACCGTAGTAATTTTGGTGGTCATCATTTCCTCAAACTTGGCTAGTAGCTGGTCATACTTTTGAGATACTAGGAGCACGCTTTTTGTCGGTGGGATCGATGTGCATTCCACACAGAACCATAGGGAGTCTGGTTTGTTTAATAACTTGGCCTGACTAGGTTCAACTCGGAGGCATCTCGCATGGAAGAACTTGCAACAGTCACGGCACCAAATGCCCCCCTTAACAAGTTTGGAACATGATCCACATAGGTGTTTAGTCGGTGGCGCACTGGGCATCACGCTGGTTGAGCAAATGTAACGAACCATTTGAATGACTCACCCTCTATGGTAAAAAGTCGTTTTGTTATTGACGTTATCGGTAAGGTCACAGTGTTCAAGTTGCAGTTGTGTGCTTATAGACTGTTCTCTCTGGCGTGCCAGTCGAATGTATCAGCTTGAACGTGGGGCAGAATACACGAAGGTGTGATTGAGAATTTTCGTGGTTAGGCCTATGGATCGCGCCGGGTGAATTTGCTTTGAGACCTGTAGCTGCACCAAGCAATGTTGGCTTTGAACGAGTGACAGTTCGTTTGAACGCCGTTGAAATGGTCTATCGATTGAGACCAAACAATATCTCCGATGGTTGGAGTTAGGCAACTTTTGACGCTTGGATATCGGCGAAACACTGTCCGGAATTTAGAAATCAGGGAACATGTAGGATGCACTGGAGTATACTCGGGAAACTGGTATCCCAAAGTAGAGCTTGTAAAAACACGACGAATAAGTATGTATCCAAAGGTGTGCGACAAAATGTCGCTGAACCAAAGTTAAGAAACCACGAGTGCACAAGTGGCGATTAGCACGCAAGTTCTCTCACGGTCACACCGATAAACTTGACGACCACTCAGGTTTAATGACAGCCAATCAATGACGGGCTCTGGATTCCAAAGGCATCCAACTTTATATCAACGGTCCAGCCACTCGATCATACACCCTGGACGGCCAGTTGCTCCATCCCAACACGTCTGTCAGGGACTTAGGTGTTCTTTCCCGACATGATATGAGATCACTAGAAAATACAGAGTAATTGTACCGTGCGGGGCTTCGTATGCTCTGGGCATTGAGACGCAGTTTCTCCACATGGTCCGAAGAAACCGTCCCTCGTCTATTCACCTCGCTCATTAGACCAATATTTGAATACGGTGCCCCAGTTTACTATCGGATAACCCGGTGGGAAACTGAAAAGCTGGAGAAAATACATCATATCGCAACTCGATTGATACTGAGTCTACGAAGACTTCCGTATGAAAAACGTGAAAGGCTCGGATTCTACACATAATCCTACCGCTGAGTAAGATTTGACCTTATTATGACCCATCGAGTACTACACTTGAATCACTTCCCCATACTGCGGCCAATACTTTACCTGCGAGAACCCTGTAACACTCGAGACAACCGTTACAAACTCAGGGTCCCCTACATGAACAAACCATCACATCAGCTTTGTATCGAACAGAGAATGGTAAACTTATAGAATACACTACCAGAAGGACTAATAGAGGCCATTTCTGTGAAATGTTTTAAAACCCGTATCGACGATTATTTCGGAAACCTGTGCTTTTGTGCAACGATGCATATACAGTGCCAAAAGAAGACATCGTATGCCCGAAAATAATGACACCAATACAAATTCCTAACCGAACGCGGATAAACGATTAACGGACCAGACACAACCGCTGATGATTCACAACTAAATGTTTTTGATTTTTCGTAACTCGATAGAGTTGTACAGAAACTCTTTTGCTTGCTCTTAAATACAGTCTCAGTCTCAGTACCCTGTTGAAAGCTTGGCGCATGTCAAGAAACAGAATTACTACTGCATAGCCGGGATCGATCGATTCTGGAATGTGCTAATGCAATTGACAGGTGGTGCACGACCGCTTGCTAAGAAAACCATGCTGCAGCCCAGTAGAATCAACAGTTCTTCATCTCCTTTCTGACCAGTTTTGCAAATAACCGAGCGATTATCGGTGTGGATTGGTCGGTGATTATCAATCGTTTGTTTGGGACTTCCTTCATGCCGAGGCATAATTAAGGACGTTTTCTATTGGTCTGGCAAGTGGCTAGCTTCTAGCGATAGAATAAACATGCTCATCTGGAGCAATTTTATATCAGGCAATCCTACTTTAAAAGGTGGTTGGTGAAATGCCATCAGATCCCAGCTTGATTTGATAACTTGGTGGATATCGTTGAGCGAGATATCGACTCTGCTTAAGAAGTTTGTTACTGTAAGCTCTGTGCACACAGGCACAGGGTCAGCTTCGAGACCCATGGTAGTGGTAAAAATGTCATTGAATGCTTCACAGGTTTCAGCTGGGTCATGAAGTAAGTGACCCACACCATCAACAATTCCGGTAATCAGAGAAGAGTGATCACCGGTTCTAAGACGTAGTATTTTGGCAAACTCCTTAGCTTTGTAGTTTGGCCGTAGGGCTATATTTTCTTCAATTTTTCGTCATGTTAATGGAGTATGTTTAATTTTTGTGCTAAATTCGTGCCTTTGTAAGATAAATGAAAAGTCATGGGTCTTTCTGTATCTGGCAGCTAACTTTCTGCTTTTCTTGTTGATTAAGTGCTCGACGGAATCTTTGGAGACATGAGGAGTATGAACACATTCTGCAGCGAGGAGGGCCATAGGATTTTTTCGTGAGTACTTATATCATTGATATTAAATAATATCATTCGGCACGGCGAAACACGCAGGCAGTATGAATAATTGCTGATACTAAATTTCTTCTTGCTTGATCAAGAGAGTAGAAGGAAAGACATTTGTCAACCATACTTGTAAAATCTGTTGGTGGCCAACATGTTAAAATGCATAGGTGTAAAAACGCAGGTAGAGGCAACCCAAAGTTTGTTCTTGCGGCTGACAGAAAATAGCGTGAATAGCTAAAATAACTAAAGAAACCTTCTTGACAAAAGCCAATGAAGAAAACAAATGGAATTTAGCAACTGACAATACTCACTAGACACATATAAATTACAGGAAAATTGTTGCGAACAGTGGTAATAGATTAAAGGAACGACGGCCCCGTTGAGAATGGCTGGCTTAGACCATCGAATTCTCCTTTACAAGCTTCAGAACTACGGCATTGGCGACGCAATCCTTATTTGGATAAGCAATTTTCTACACGAAGGTCGGTTGGAGCTCAGGGTCCGGGAATCTCTGTCCGATTCAGTTGGTGTGGAGTGTGGTGTAACACAAGGCTCGGTACATGGGCCTCGTCTATTTGTGGTGTTCATTAACGATTTGGCGAGATCAACTGCTTCCGATTTCCTTTTTTTCGCGGATGATATCTGAATATGACGAATGATCAGAGGAACGAGCAGCTGCCAACGGCTTCAGTGCTATCCTAACACGGTGTCGTACTGGTCAGTTCAGAACGCCCTAACATACAACGTAGAATATGTCGCGTTGTGCAATTACGCCACAGACATGACTACACTTATTTGCTTGGGGCACACGGATTGCAGACCAGCGTCCAGGAACGTGACCTTGGTGTGCTCGTACAGAGTGACCTCAACTGTTCAAAACAGGCTGAGGTAGTTGCGAAAAGAGGCACCCAGCACAGCGGCATGCTGCGAAGGGCATCCGGGCGATGTGACACATCAATCTTCCTAATGTTGCGCAATTCCTACGTGCGCCCACACGTTGAATACGCTGTCCAAGCTGGGCAACGTTGGTTGAAGCACGACCTAGAGGCATTAGAGGCACCAGGACGAAGAGCAACACAGAATGTAAAGGGCGTGCGCCATCACTCTTACCACGGAAGGCTGAAGTTGCTGGGAATTTTCTGCGGGCGCTATCGAAGGCTGCGCGGCGATCTCATGTTGGCGTATCAGATTTTGTGTGACCCCAACCACGTATGCCGCCATTTGCTGAAATTTAACCATAACACACAGATCAGGGGTAACTGCTTTAAATTGAAAGAACAATATAGCCGTCTAGAGTGTCGACGGAATTACTTTTTTCTCCAGGTTTGCCATCCTTGGAACATACTCCCAGACTCAGTTGTTTCCTCCCCTACTTTGGCATTTTCAAAAAATGATTAGATCTTGCTCTTAGCTCCCAACATTTTGCTACCTAAATTACGCCAATCATGTCCTGCTACAGGATTTATGTGCCACATGGACCCAAGAAGTGAGCGACCATATTTTACTTTGCTCACGCCTTACATCAACGATCACTTCACCCCGTGTTTTTCTGAATTCTTACACTCAATTTTTATTTTACACTGACATTATTTATCAACACATTCATCTCGGTAGACTCTAGGTGGATGACCCACATATATTTTGGTTTCATCGTATTCACCCCAACCACCCTACGGGACGTGTCAAGTGCTTACTTTTACCCCGTGAAAAAACATTGGCATTGTTGCTGTGGGTACCGCGAACGCAATAGCACCTCAGTTTGGCTCAGTGCTCCATCGAACCTTCACCCTTTCAGCAAATATTGTCAAATTATCAAGCGTCAACTCTACCCCAACAGCCGTCATAAGCAGACTATAGTCTCGCCGAGAAAACAGTGCTCCTGGAATCGATAAGATCTGCACAAATGTTCTCAAAATTTTCGCCCCAACCATAACAGCTAACATTATATCATCCTGTAAATTGTTTAGAGGTTCAGAAAATGTTACACTACACCGATTGTGCACAGCTGGTTCCTTACTAAAGTCAATTGCATCCGAAACGCAAGAACGCCTCCGTAGATCACTTAATGTTTTTACTGTTAACGTGCCTGATAAACCGAACATCGACAGAGTAACAAATACCATCTTAGAAGCATGGAATATGGATGGAGTCTCTTGACAATGCCTCAAACTGAAGGAAAAGGAAAATATGACCACTTGTCCGATAATCTTACAGTTTCCAGATGATAGGAATGTATCAAAATTCGTACGCCGTAAAAGACTAGTTGTCGACCAAAGTAATTAAAAAAAACACATTTTGATCAAACACGATCAAACGCCTCTCCAAAGGCGACTAACAATGAAACTAAACCCATCCACCTATCGTACACCCCAGGTTTCTACTAATGAAGCCAGTACTGACTCTGTCATCAGCAATGTCGATCTTGATAAGTCAACTGCGTCGTCTAAAATAAGTGATGACTGGTATCCCAGTCCTCAGCGGCCTCGTGGGAGGTTCTCAAACAGCAGTATTGATGTGTTCTTACTGAAAAACGCCAACCATGCAGAAAATATAACGATACAGGAGACACCTGCTGAGTACACACCCAAGTCCTTTGTGCCTTCTCCCAGTCACGAGCCTTTGCAAAAGTTGGCAGAGGCTGTACCTGATACCTATCGAGAGCGAGACAAAAACTCCGATCGTCGCGCTAGCGTCACGAAAACCAAATCTAAATCCATCTCAAATGAAGTAAACTATGGCTTATCTCCGACTAACCGCGAAGTAGGCAAAACAGGGGAAAACACCATTCCAGAATTTCTCCCAGTGACACTCAAAACTCAGCAGCTCTGAAGCGACCACTACAAGAACGTATAGATATCCAGCTAGACCAACTGAGAAAATGTGCACGTCTTCAGGCTTCCGCATGCAACACTGATACTGTTGTCGGGGGAAGCCGCAGAGAGCCGGTCCAAAACTTAATCATAATGCCTCCGACTACGAATCCAAAGCCTGCAACCTCAAGCGGGCAAAATGCTTGTGTGCGACACCGAAATAGGAAACAGAATTATGGTAGGTCACACGGAGTTACACACAAGAAGGTACAACCTCTATCTACCTCGAGTCAAAACCCACCCATGACCACCCTATATATTACTAAATCGGCAACAAAATGATCCGAACCAAAACGATTTTATAGACTTCAGCACCCCGCTCCTGTATACTACGGCTATTAATCCTTTGTTAGACTACCGTATGCCACCACCTCCTCCCCCGCCAATCCAGCCCCTATCACGAGCCATTGTGAATCAGAGAATAACCATACTACTTCATTCAATTCAGCACGATGTAGGGCGCAGTGTGCCTCAGCTAACTCATAACACACAGTTCTTAAATACAATGATGATGAAGGAAACCTTACCCATACCTTTTATTTCAACCTACCATTATCTTCCAAATCTGTCGTTATTAATTTTCGTTTTCTTTTACCCGAATTAGATGTACTTTCAACACTTCTGTTTATGAGCTCCCCCTAAATTGCCTTTATTACTGTAACAGTGCACATCAGAAATTAGTGATTCTCGGCTGAACAACTGAAGCCATAAACTTTTACTTGAAGGTGGCTCACACAAACTGGAGGGTTGCCGTGCCATATAACTTCGAAATAACCAGACTGCGATTCCCGCGGATCAAACTGTACCCAGTGTGTTAGAAGATACACTATGGCTGGCGATCCCATCTACGGATCTTCTAGTGGGTTGTATCTATGCACCGCTCCGAATTGCTCAAGGTAAAACACAAGAGCTAATCGATATGCTCAGTGCTGCTCCCAGCGCCACATACAAGTCTAAACTTATGCGTGGCGATTTCAACCTATCACACGTTAACTGAATGCTGTCTACACTCAGAAACACTGCGGGGGTTGAGGAAATCATCTCATGTATTCACCTCAATGGCTGGATCCAGCATGGTTAAGAGCCCACCAAAAGTACCACAAGCCTAGACCTTGTATTCACCATGGGGATCTCTTTCCCTTATATATTCATTGATAATCCACTACGGGGCTGGGACTACAACACGGTGCTTTGTGATATGACTATTGATTTACCTAAACCATCAGGTAAAATGCTAATATGCTAACACTTATTCGCAACCTCCATCGTGTGGACTGGAGCTCATTTAATGAACTTATCATTACCATGAACTGGAACACGTCATTCCTAACTCACAATCCTACTGTGACTACAAATGAATTCATTAACAATATTGCCCTTTGCGTGGATCTACTGAGACCTACCGTATGGAGAAATGCTTATGGACATAGTAGTGAACACATGCTTCGGTACAGAGCCACAGCCAAACTAAAGCAATTAAATCACTATATCGTAGGAGCAACAGATTCGCAACCATGCTATAAATACTCGAGGCTCTGCTACAGCCAAACGGCCAAAACCAAAAAAGAAAGTCGGGTACTTAGAAATCCTGAGAAACTACGCACATTGATGCAACTACTCAAAAGAGAAAACCCTATACCCCATCAAGAACTTGAAACGTTGGCTGTGGACGTTGGTTCAATAACGTGCGACATCTTCTGCATATGCAAAGCTATCAACCAGTTTTGCCTCCTGCTTTGTCCCCAACACTCAGTTTTTTCATTCTACACTTCCAAAAAGAAAGAACGAGCCGCTCTGTAATACTCCACTGACGTTACGAGAGGTGCAAAATGCCATCGCATCCATTAAACCATCAACTCGTCCAGTCCAACATGGCATCTCTCCAACTGTTATATAACTCAGAGGAAAAGCATCGCTCTACTGTTAGTAAACATTTTAACACTCGCTCATTACCAGCTGCTTCCCGTCTCAATGGAAGCAATCCATTATAATGCCTAAACACAAGGGTGGCCCGAGAAATAGTGTCAAGTCATCGCCCAATAAATCACACCTCTGCTGCTTCCAAAGCCCTAGAAAGAATGGTCAAGAAGAACCTCGTTTAATTTCTTACAAGACTGGATCTGATCAAACCCTCACCACACAGCTTTCTCTCAAATCGCTCCTGCGTTAACTGCCAACTTCACTTCTTTGATCACGTCACGACTACGATTGTCAGAGGAATGTCAATCATTATAATTCTGTTAGACATGCAATACCTGTTCGACCGCGTGCCACACAAGCCACAGCTTTCTGTTCTAGAGTCACATGGCATTGGAAATTCTCTGCTAAACTGGTTCGACTCATAACTAAACGGTCTAACTCAGGTACTTAGAATCGGACAGCAATACTCTACGTCGAAGGTAATACCAGTGGCGTCTTTCAGAGAAGTGTGCTCGGACCACTACTTTTCCTAATCTATGTAAACAACATGTGCGACCCAAGCAAACATGGACACCCATTTTGTTTGCCGATGACGTCAAACTGGTCTACTCATTTCATCCAGACCAAGTACAAATGTGCCTGTGAAGCATCTGTGAAGACCTATCCGCACTAACTATAGCTAATGAACATTTATTACTGAAGTTCTCCGCAGTGAAATTCAAAGTACTTGGGTACAGGTGCCGCATGGCAGAACGCTCTATCACACTTGCCGGAAACGTGGTCCCAAGGTCTGATTTTGTTATGGAGACCCAACGTCCCTACAATTATTACAGGCGTAAATTATGGAAGGCTGAAAACCCGATTCACACAAGTGCACATGTACTCGGATCAGACAAAATGCACACGTTCATACAGCCTTCCAACTCGTGAAACATTTACATTCGTTTAACCTTTGCACCCAGAAACAGTCTCGTTTCCAACCAAACACTCATTGTTGTATCCAAGCAACGTTTATATTCCGGACAACTCTCGCCAAACTTCCAACATTCCTTATGAATGGAAGGATTTTTGTAAGCATTTTTGTTCGTCGCAATCAGCCGACAATTCAGATATGTCAACCAGCTATCCGGAAAAGCACCAGACGGCCGTTTCGCCCTATTGGATGCGCACCACTGATGAGCCCCAATGGGGCGAAACGGCCGCCTGGTGCTTTTCCGGGTAGCTGGTCGACATATCTGAATTGTCGGCTGATTGCGACGAACAAAAAGGTTCCAACATTCCTGTTCAGTTTACGGACTTTTGCATACTTATGTAAAACCATGTTTCTTGCTTCCAGGGTTTGCCTACGCAAACCCTTCCAAGGGAAAACCCCCTTCATCACCATTTCGTGATATAAATAATGAGGCTGTACAACGCTAGAATCGCCTTAGCTTTGGCCAGTAAAAGTGCCTGTGGCAAAAGGCCTGTCTTGTTCTTGATTCTTCTTGGGTTGGGAAATCGTGCGTAGAAACTTTGCATTCGATCTAGGGACCCGTTCGACTCGTGTAAATTAATCTTTCGCGGCTAAGTCCCGAGAACCCACAGACTTCGAGATTTATCAGTTACCATGCTGTGCGAGAAATAATTCTGAGTCTCGTTCGTTCATCCGACTAGGAGAGTTGGTATCACATTGTTAGAACCTGACGTATTCAAGAGGCAGTATTCAACAGATTTAGTTCGAGACTTAGGAATTAGGTACCCCAACTCGTTCAATTTCTCCGAACATATGCGTTGTCAAGTTGCGAAAGCCATGCGGATATATCACCAGAACTTTCTCCCTACCTGAAGCACAACTTGAGTTATTTACGACAATAGTACGACCGACTTTAGAATGCTGTACTATCGTTCACAGCCAATTGAACAATACAGAATAGCTCTGCAAAATGTCCAACGAACATTTACCAAGCTAGTCATGGGGTGCTGCTCAAACCTGAGTTATTATGACCGCTGTCGTAAACTCCGAATGGATCCTCTTCGGCTGAGACGGTTGAAGAACAACTTCGTTATCTTCTACAACACTACTAACCAACGAATTTACGCAGACAGCATCGAGCTTGATCTACGGAAGACTGCAGTCTACTCCATTCGAAACGGCGGCTACTTGAAACGCGCAAAGCGTGCGAGTCCTAAAACTCGAAATAATTTCTGATCTGTGGAACAAACTACCCCTACAAATACGCATGCATGCAAGCCATGTCACATTTCGAAATTCCCTACAAACATTCCCCACTATATCAAATGTGTTGAAGATCTTCGACTCACGACAAACTACAAACTTTGACAGAAGCCGGTATAAAAGACATATGAACAGCCATGTGCTTACAATCAGTTTACTCACTTCATGTAATTATCTACAAAACTAAATCCTGTGTCTGAGCAACCTATTGTCCCCTTGCTTTTATTCTTCACTACAGATCCCCACTGACTAGAAAATGAGGATACAAGTATCGGTACCTTTTAGAAATTAGGCGCTCCGGTCTAGGACCCGAGGAAAAATTCATGATCCAAAATTCTATTATTTCAATTTACTTTACAATTATGAATTTGTCGCATAAACCATGCAACCTATTCACTACACAAATGATCACTCCCGCTTATGGAGCAGTAGACCGGTTATCGGTGAATAAATAAATTTATTTATTTATCTCGGAGCCTTTTTTCATCGTCTACTTGCTTTCCATACCATCATTTGAGTGGGACAGTGAAATCCTCACCCCAATATACAAAGGAGATAAACCTTCGGACCCTACCAACTACCGACCTAATATTCTCCTTCCTGTTTTATCAAAAGTAATGGACTCGGTAATCGCAGATGAACTGACACGATCTTTTAGAAGTCCGCAACATGGCTTCAGAGGCAGACGCTCTTGTCTCATTAAATCTGTTTCTTGCTCAGGACTCATGGACCATGACGGCTGGCGAGGGATTCCCCCTACATGTGATTTACTTAGACTTTTCAAAGGCATTCGACAATCAATTAGTTCTGCTCCGAAAGCTTGGTGAGTACATTATCAACGGTTCTCTGCTCCCCTGATTGGTAAGTTACCTGCACGACAGAACAATCAGGGTAAGAATCGCCGACACCCACTTGAAACGCCTGTACATCTCCAGTGATGTATCGCAAGGACCCGTCGTCAGCCCGTTTGTGTTTTGGGTGTTTATCATCAAGTATTCAATCTCCGACGCAAATGTTTCAGATGACGTTAAGATTTGGAGAGCTAGTCGCTCAAAATCTGACCGTGCCTATCTCCATACGAACTGCACCGGATTTTCGAATGGGGAGAAATGAAACATCTCCGCCTGAGCCCTACAAAGTGCCATCATCCTACACTGATAATGTCATCTCGAATGGTGATGGAAGGTCTGCAATCAATTTTCCAAGCTCGGTGAACACCGCAACAATCGAGACTGGGCGTCACTACAAAGCCGGAGGTAAAAGCGGATCTGTGGGTGTAGTGGTGACGACAGCTGGTAGACTGTGTTGGAATCCTGGAGTCGTGTTTCACTTAGGCAGCAGACATCAACTGCAGTGGTCTCCAGAGTGTGTGAAAGTCATGCTAGTTGTCCGATCCGCAGTAATATAGTACGTTGAAGGTTGTTAATTCGAACTGCATTCCGGGCTGCAATAGCGAAGATGACAGACTTCGAGCAGGTAGCTACCTATCGAGGACTGTGTGGTCGAGTGGACGGATGGTAAAGGAATAAATTTATCGGCGGAGGTAGGGTTGTTCACCTTTGTAGTATCAAGTAACAATTGGGGGGGATGATACAAGTGATGTGTGGATAAGTTGGTGGCGTGTGTTTGCAAAGTTGGTGTGGTAACAGGATAGTAGTCCATCATGAGAGCGAGAAAAACAACAAATGTAATTGTACTGTTTATGGTCAGCATACAAGATAATACCCTGTAGACTACGCCCAAGTAGTTAGGTTATCTTAGCAGTCCTCCGTCCCTAGCCTTTGACCAAAGGGCTTAACCCACAAGGTAATAGTTTCGCACCCGTTGGGAGCCAGTGACTGGGAACACAGATCACTAGCTGTTCGGACGGTGAAAAGCCTCACCAAGAAGCCAACACTCCCTAACTCAGAGGCAACATCGGATGCTAGGGTTGCTTGCCTGTGTACAACGTCTCCGAGGAACATAAGGGGAAGTCAGTTTATTTAATGGCGAGTCACATCCGTCACCTCGAATGTTGTTAAGCATACACGTGTGGTCTTTCATAGGAAGAATGCTTATCACTCGTAAACGCATTACGCCCTAGAACACAGCCGTCGAACCATCCGCCGGAAACAGAAATATCCGAGGCGTCCAGCTAACACCATGTGGAGGTTGTTTGGTTTGTCAAAAATGTTAAGCGCAAGCGCAAAAAATGTGCCACGGAACATTTGCTTATCAGGTGGTGCCACCACAGAACAGCACGATTGTAACCTCCACCGGTTTCTCGAACGATCAACTGTGAAATAAATAAATAAATATATATATATATATAGGTATATATATGTATATATATTTATATATGTATATATATATATATATTCGCATCAGTCTATATGGATTAACATCGAGCCATCCAAAACCATGGAATTAGCAATTAAAAAGTAGTGAGCTGTACAACACCTGGGAAAATGAACTGATGGTGAGAAGAAACAACGAACAGCCGTAATTTTTGTCTTTTTAACACGCCACTTCGTCCATCTTTCTGTTTAAAAGAGTTTATACTTTGGAATCGGAATTCACACAAACTTACGTACATTGTTTCCACTGCAACAGATCGTGTGCCATTGCCTCGAACCTTCTTCATCCTTGGGTCCCCGACCGGATAGATGTACTACATCGGCGATGGCTAGGCAAGATGTCAGTGATTTCATGCTTTGTTGCCAGGTAGTCGGCTGACCTCCACACCACCACTTCCAGGCGGCCCTGGGTGTGCGAATAGAGCGCGGCGTAGTGAACGCTTCTTAGGCATGCGCATGACATGTCCAACCCATCTCAACTGGCGCAGAAGAACAAGTCCCCAGACGGGAAGATGAATTTTGTTTAAGACGCAGTATCTGACAGCATTGCGCGTCCGGTGTTGCCACCATACACGGGTGATCCTCTCCAAACAACCACTGCCAAAGGTAGAAAGCCTACGTATGTCATCCACACGGATCGACCGATTTTCGCATCCATACAACAGTATCGTGCAAACACTGGTGTTCTATGTCCTGCCCTTTAACGACTGCAGAATGTCGTGATAATGCTACAAATCCGGCTGGGTTTTGCAATACGAAGGTATACCTCCTCTCCAATGGTGTCATTGGCAGAAGTGCAACTCCCTGGGTAGACAGCACTATCCACCTGTTCGAGCTGTATGCTTTCACTGGTGAAATGAGGGAGGGGCGATTGTCAATTCTGTAACGGTACTTTACATTGGAAGGTGTCAAAGCACTACAATACCTAGACACTCAGACCACCAGTTGGTCATGGATCACTTGCATACCATGAGAGTCGTCACCGAAGAAGGTGACATCCTCGGAGTTATCTAACTCGATTGCACCATTACCCTGAAGGAGTTTAATGCCAACACAGTAACCCTTCTAAAACTCTCAACAGGACGTCTTCGATCGCAAAGTTAAGGAGAAACGTAGTTAAGACAACTTGTCGCACACCACTAGTGACAAGGAGGAGCGCGAACAGCTTGCCGTAGGCACACACCGCCTGAAGTATGGAAGAATATAGCCAGAAGTTTTGGACATACATTTCAGGAACTCCATTCATTAGCAGGAATCCCCACAAAGCAGGTCTGTCTACTGCCGGAGTGTACAGGAGGGCAACAGTGGCGGGTCTTCGGTAGATATGGCAATTTTCCAGAAGCTGATGGCGCGTGAATATCTGATCCACACATCCCCGACCGGGGTAAAAGGCAATCTGCTCCCACCGGTAGCGTGTTTCACGCGTTGGAGCTATCCTGCGGAGCATGAGGGATGCTAATATCTCGGAGGCAACTGATTGCGGACTGATCCCTATGTGATTGGCGCATGAAGTATGAGCGCCCTTCTTTAAGATTGGGGCAATTACTGACTATCCCGAAGGGGAAAGTACGCTTTCTTTCTGCCAGATCTACAGGAACAGGAACGTTAACTGATTGCCATTGTAGTTGAACAATTCGGGGGGAATTTCGTCTCAGCCCGCAGTCTTAAAGCATCTCAAGACCAACCTCCGCTTCGGTGGGTGGTTCTAGTGACGCTGCTCATGGCACGCGTCCGGGGATGTCAAGTGCAAAGTTGTAAGACGGGGAGCAACCGAACTGAGATTGAAATACTTAGCCCGTCTGTACGTTTGTCTCTACGAGTCAGTGATTTAAGACCTGTCCGCCTCACAGATGACTTCGCTGATACCAGGAGTTCTGTCTTCAGTATCCTGAGTGAGACGGAACATCCTGTGAATATTTTCAGCGAGAATGGCGGACTCAATCAGCAATTCACGCTGGGAGTACCAAACTACCCTATCGCTGAGAAGGCCTTGTTTGCGTTGTAGGCTAACACTGCGGCAACGTGCATTGCGACCTGAGTTTAGTGGGAGAGTTCAGCGGCAGTCGTACCATACCAGAGAGTACGAAGTGATCCGACCTGTTGAGAAGTTATACATCAACCCACAGACTGCTTATCTTGAATTTAACGTTGAATGCAGCAAGTAGCCCTAATGGTGTTCAATGTCAATAGGCGGAACACAAGCTCATTATTTTGTCAATATTAGTAAATAGTTCAGTTGAGTCGATTGATCAGTTAGCCACTTCGTGTCAAGTCTACAGTTTTTTCGTTTCGGAAGCCCTCCGAATCGAATGCAGATATTCGCACAAACAAGCGTGGGATCTGAATCAAGATAAATAATTTAAGGTGATCTACAGTCCTGTGTGCTAACACGCCACTGGAAGTTGACTACAATGTGGTCTATTTGAGACCGAAGCTACGTTGGTGAAGGAGGACTCAAGATGGCAGAACGCCTTCTGAAGTGCCTGAGATTCGTTCCTGGGAGAGGTAGGCTTGTATTCACACAAAGTAGCAAGTTTAGTTCCGTTGTCCGAACAATTCTCATTCGGTGCGCGAGGACCATCCAGGTGAGCTTAACCTGGTATCAGGCGAAAAGCTCGTGCGTTGATGTCTTCTACGAGGGTGACGACGTCCGATCTGACAACTTTATGTAACAGATGAGGAAGTTTATGACGGAAATCTTCTATGATTTATTCATAGCTACAATCGGTTGATACATAAGAGAAGGCCGCAAGTAATTTGTACCTTTCAACACCATGCCTGGTAACTCTGCAGAGCCTTGAAGACGAGTCGAACATAGTCGGCTTTCACCGGGAATCAATCCAGAAGTGGGGCTTCGGCTTTGTTGCTTATGCTACGCCAAAGCTGCAGTTGCTTCCGCGTCGCCAGACAAACGTAGGTTGCATGTGGCTTCCTGGTTGGTCGGAGATGTCAATTTAAGCACAGTGCTTGAGTCTTCCACTCGTATGTTAATAAAGGTAGCAGATATCAATAGCGAGGGAACGCAGAGTACGTGCCAAATCAACTTGTTGCTCGATCCACATTAGTGTCCGGACATTAAAGGTTACCATCCCAAACGAGACTGGAGGTCGAAGGAAAGCTTCAGTTTAAAGTTTCTTGGCAGTGGCGAAACCCTCTTCTATACTATATTGAGTGTAATAGTGTTTAGTAACAGAATAATGGTTGGATTGTGATAACGTTTGGCAGAAGGCGACCCAGGTAGGAATGAGAAAGTGCAACGACGTAGTAGTGTAATCCATCGTTTTTGCAGAAGGTATGATACTACCTGGTTGCCCAAGCCGAAGTATGGAGTTGACTTGGGCTACTCCACACCGAGTCTTTGGCTCAACAATCATCCCCATTGCAGCAGAGCGAATTTGTAGTGAACGTGAAACATTCAAGCTTCTAGTGGTCTGAAACTGGATTTTACCCTAGTTTAAATCTTCAGATTGCCAATTTGTATTACTGATGGTACAATGCTGATGACTTACTCTCCTCTTGAGTCACACAGTTCATTACTGTCTGCTCTTGCTTAACTGCTTTCTATTCGTTGTAACTCTTGTCAATGCAACGTTACGTCCAGCGGATCTGACTGTTCTCCGCATTTGCTTATTTGGTACACCTCTTACATGTCACCGCTTGCGACTGGTATCTGAATAGCACCCCACTAATTCAAGGGATCGCGCCCATTGGTAGCCGATGACCACGGTGACTCAAGGTTCTTATGCTAAACTAAACAGTTGCGCAATCTTCCCATATTCACCAGCTAGCATACAATGCTGCACTGGGAGTGAAACAAGGGGCAGGGGCTTTGTTGAGTGGCGAGGCGCCTTCGCCACGTCCCAATGTTGTTAAACTGTCGGCCGGTGGTCGAATGGTCTGCACGTTTGGTTTGCAACCATAAGGTCACCGGTTCGAATCCGCGTAGAGGTGGGCGTCCTCGCGGTATACTCAGCCCGCGCGCGACTGTTGGTAATCGCGCGGCAGTGAAGCGCCGTTACGGCGTATTATTATTATTATTATTATTATTATTATTATTAATGTTGTTAAACAGGCCTATGTAGCCTTTTATAGAAGAAACGCTTGTAGTCGAAGATCCACCACGTCCAAGAGCATTACCGCCGAATCATTTGCTGGAACGGACTAAACTCGAAGTGCCCAGCTGGCATTATGGGGAGGTTGTTCAGCGAGAAGGATATAAAGCTGCAACGTGATAATTTTAAACTGCGCACTCCCAAGGTAGCAGAAGCGAGAGATGGTTTCCAATATTCCGTCACCAATGCTGATTTGAGGCACCATTGTAGATTTTATCTCCAGTGAAGGCTGAAAGAGACGGACTGTTTTCCTTGTGGTTATGGTGAGCACGAATTTGGCCGCTGTCGAAGCCAGAGCACTAGTCATGTGCTACAACTCATCTGCGCTGTGTGCAAACAAGGCACAGTCGTCAGCGAACAGCAGCATACGCATAGTTGTCTCACAGACTAGGGTTCACGCACTGAAATGACGGATGTTAAGTAACCCACCAATAATACGGTGCTCCACACGAACACCGTAAGCAAAAGCGGTATCAAAAGCACAATACATCAGTGCAGGACACAACCTTGCTTCACACCAGTGACAAGTGCAAAGTCATCCGAGGTCTCTCCACTCAGCTGCACCCTCACCCGCATATCGCTGTGCAGATATTCATTTAAATCTATAAAGTTACGCGGGCAAACAAACCTACCCAAGACCAGCCACAATGCCTCGCGGTTAATCGCATCAAATGCCTTGGTGAATTCAACAAACAGCGAGTACAATGGCTGGTGTCGTTCTCTACACTTCTCCTGCTACTGGCGAGCCGCAAACATCATAACTATGGTGCTACGACCAGAACAGAATCCGCATTACGCTTCCGCTAAATTCGGTCTTACAACCTGACTGACTAAGCGGTTTGGGATGATTCGGGCCATCAACTTGCCAAGACAACTCAGCAAGTTTATGCCATTAACATGTATTTTTAACATTTGCATGCATTGCTAGGGGATCAGCTGCACAGCAATATGCCAAGAGGGGACAAGTTCCAGTGTAATAGGAAACACTGATTGAAATAAAATCTTCAAACAGTGGTCTGAACCGCGTCAATTGTCGCCATATGTGCTTGTGTGCATGTAATGTAAGGCGTGATGAAGCGCTTCGCATGTGGGTGTCATACACATTCAGAGTAAGACGAAGCGTTAAAAGACAGAGGTCAGAGGTATTAGGTAATGTCAATCCGAGTGCAGTAAGACCTTTGGCTGAAGTGAAGTAGATCATTCCTCGATTATAGACAATGACGGGGTGGTGAATAATATTCATCGTCTCAGGAAATTGTTCGCAGATATATCGCGATATGACTTGCATTCACCCCTGATCCATATTTATCCACTTTCAATTTGTAAGTACATTCTATTCGATAAGTGTCAGAAATGGCTACAGCCAAAATGTGTACCGTGGAATTTTTTAACCGCAAGCAACTCTAGTTTGATATAACAGGTGGCAGTTGTAATCCTCGACGCCATAACAATGTTAGTGCTTCGGCGACGCAGTTGCTTCAAAACTGGTGCGCAATTTCATTGTGACGTTTACAGCGGACATCATGCGTGATACAGCTCGCCTGAAGAATACGTAACAAAGTCTGCTTTTGTCCGCAGCTCCCGCGGCAGTTGACAGAAGTCCGGTCATTTGTAGGTATGCCACTGCTTCGTCTTGTCTTGGTAGAAAGAACACCCCTCTTAGTTATACACCCTGAATGAAAAGACGTGGAAAAATTCTGGTGGTGTCCCTTAGCCAGTGGTGCGCGGAAAATGTCGTGACTACATTTCATAAAGGAGAGCCATCCATTGAAACGATTGGTGATTGCGGAGAAGCACGGGAAGTAGACGTCGTGTGTTGCTGACGAAAGAACAATCTAAGTCGTTGTAAAGGTTTCCTGATACAGTCCCTGGTGCGAAAGAGTAAGATGCGCCGCAATCGTTCCAAAATGGTATTTAAAGGAGACGTAACCACAAAACGTGACGCTGCTAAAAGTAGGGATTGGTCATCCGTGACTGACTAGTTGTAAGATTACCTCGGTAGTCGGGCTAGACAGTCGGCGTTGTAACTGGCAGTGTGCTGATGTCTCCAATGCCATGAGAGGCCATGTGTAGTCAAAAAAGTAAGGCGGCATGTTGGGCATTCGAAACCGGAAGTATTCCTATTAGGTGCCGTGGCAAGTTAACTCGTAAAGTTCCTTAGATAGGCAGCCAAATGGCGCTGCAGACCGTTCCTAGATTTAAGCCTTCTCGGGCACAGCAACAAGAGGGAGGCTTGGAGGTTCCAGAGATCGTGGCCGGATAGCAAGCGGGAGATGTGGACGTTGGTAAAGCAGCTTCAGAAGGAGGAACTCTTTGCGTTGGTGATGGCGGCCACCCAGGAAGGCGGTCAAGTAGTACGTATAGTCCTCGTGACACCGAATATAGGGCTACGGGTGATAAAGGTGAGTGTATGGGTGAATGTGCTGGTGATGGGTGGACGCGCTTCCGAAAGGTGGCCATAGAGTCGGCAGAGGCCGATCCGTTTGATTTGTTGAAAGTGCAACCAGCGAATTCCCTGCTCTGAATCTGTAAGGCAGGGGACGTAATGGGACAGGTGGGAGCCTGTGCCGCGGGCCGTTCATAGGCCCTTATCCGCGGCTGGGGTGAGGTGGTGGATCGAGGTGGACTTGTGCAAAATGTCATTCGTGTCTTTTATGGGGTTAAAAGCTGGGATGTTTATGATAAAAGCGTTGTTGGCGTTCCGGGACCACAGCGGAGGTGCGGGACAGCAAGCCGACGGCAGGTACACGATTTCCAATTAAAAGGTGCCTTCAATTCTTCACCAGCCGCTGCTTCTAAGTGGGTAGAAAGATGTTTCCGGGCTCCGGCTACCGTATTAAGAAAGTTCCCACCGATCTCACATGTGTAAGGGAGGACAAAGGCTGTCGGTGAAAGGTCCTTTAACTCAAGTTTTGTCGGAGATGGGGTATCAGAGCTTGGGCAATTCAGAGGTGGAGAGGCTGGGATCGGTGAATGTTTGGGAAGCAGCGCGGATGGATGGAGTGCAGAGGCGGATAAAGGTTCCCTTTGGGCAGTAAGCGACGCGGTCGAGATGTCCGGCGTGGCATTAGAGGTACGATGGAAGCACACTGCACGTCGCCATTGTATTTACCGTAGTTCTATTTTACTGGCCGCAATGGTCCTAACGGGATGCTGAGTTTGCAGTCTGGAAAAGAGTTGCTTCAGTTGTAACTGTCGAATACAAGTCCGTTGTACGTTGCAAAACTTGTCCATCTTCATCTTCTGTCGTATCATTGGAGGTAAGTGCAGCTCGAGATGCCTTCATGGTGTTGTAGTCAGAGGGCTCATTCGACGGTAGTGAGTGATTGGAGCCCGAGCTGATGTGAAGCGATGAGTGCAGTTTTGACATGTTAATTGCTCATCCTGGAAACGTTGGTCATTGGGATGTCTCAGATGATATCCCGCATGACGGGAACGACTAACTGCAGTGGGAATTTTTGTATAGCAAATGATACAAGTGTAGAGACCTTGTTGGGAATTCGCTGTTCGAGGTGACACAGGCGGGGTAGGAACGAGCTGGTTCGCCGCTAGATTGACGGTGTTTAAAGTATGTGACATGAATGATTGAATGTCTGTAACGTTCATAATGTTGGTGGTTGACTAAGATGAGCGTTTCTTGTTGGGTGGCGCCTGGGATACTAGTCAATAATCAATGACACGTAAGATACTTGTCGAATACGGGACAGTATAGAATTTGGAGGCGACTTACCCAATGTGCATGGTGCAGGCTACAAGAATAGGACGCGAATCAACCAGAGCGAGAAACGGTGCAGTAAGATACTAACCAAAACAATTTGTGTCAACGGAAATGCCGTCAGTAAAACAAACGGATGTTTTGAAGGTTAAAGCAACGGTAAAATCCAATGTTGCAAAATACTGAAAGAGCGTGTTTCCCAGCACACTACACTCTTCATAGAGCTCGGGTCAGATACTAAAATACAGATAAGATTAGGATAAGAATAAGAGTGGAGAGTTAAAAGGGGTGGCGATCAATGAGAGTGCACTAACAGCGATAAAACAAAAGTACATAAAAACGGCATACTAAAAGAGCCCCCTAGAAGGCTGAAGGATAGAAGCCTTCGATGGAGCTGTTAGCGGAGGAAAAGGGGAGGTAAGGATGGGTGCGAATAGTTGCATGGGCTTGAACACAGGCTTCCAAGATGGGGTATGTGGCAGAGCTCGCTGAGTCCAGGATTTTGTTATTAATTCTTTATGGTGATTGTGTGAATCAGAGTGCATCATCGGTAGGCAGTCGGGGCGGGTTGGTCGGACTGCAAATAAAACTGGCCGGTCCAGAAAAATGGCCGACAAGACAGGTTCTTCGCTGCAGACCTGAAGGTGCACTCTGGCGGTGTCATTCCCTCCACCGCACTCCAGCCCACGGTCCTCGTCCCACGAAGAAATCCGGCATCCTCGTCGGCAACGTCTAGCCAGCCGTTTTGAAACCAATCCGTTCGTGGCCGTCCGCGGTCGAGGGCAACTGACTGTTCCTTGTGTCAGGAAGGGGGCCTTAGGACGGCTAGCGAGTCTGTCAGGGGTTGTGTTGAGCCGGTTGACGAGTCACTCGATCTTTGCGTTGGTAGTCCTGGTGGTTGTGTTTCTGGAAGGCTGAATTCAGAGGGGATGGGTAAGGGTCGGGGGAGTGGCTTGACGCCGTAGGAAACAAGTCATGCATGACAAAAACAAATACGCTTTCTGGGTTGTCAAAGTTTTTGGAGTTTGTTTTTTCGTCGATTTCGCAAACTGTTTTTGGATGAGACGCACGAAAAAGACGTGTTAATGGAAATAGCAAACGTTTAAAAAACCTGCAAAACGGACCGGGTGTTTGACTTGTCTACCGCGCGGGTCGGTTTCCTGAGGCTAAGGCGGAGTTGGTTGAGGGTTGAGGGGAACGGATGGTTTCGGGGTATTCAGTGCTCGGGAAGTCACCGCAGGCGCGGGTGCTTGTGTGATAGCATCAGGATGGGTCACAAGTGGCTCGTTAAAGAAAGCCACTTTGAGGCGGTCGGTGGACACCGTCGTTCAGTGACCATTCTGAACTATCATGAAACGTTTCGGAGTTCGTTGCAGTACCCTTAAAGGGCCAACGTAGGGAGACTGGAGAGGGTGTCACACTGCGTCAGTGCTGAGCAAGATGTTAGTGCAGGTAGAGAGTCCGCTGTGGATTTGTACGTCTTTAGTCTACGCACGAAGCGGAGTCAGGCGTAGTGAACGCACACGTTGAGCTATGGAACTGAGTAAAACACCGCTTTGTTGGCAGTCATTGCGGTTTCCAACCTACCCGGATCCTTGCGTGCTTTTTGATAAGCGGAACGGGATTTCCGTTTTCTTGAAACATTCTGAAGATGCGATCTTTCTCGGCATCCATCGTCTCCGTGCCACAGATTCTGACAACACGATAATGCAAGCAATGAACTAAGTTCCGTTTATGCTGCAAAAGTACAAAGCCTAAAATTGGATGTATTGGTTGACCAGCAGTTACCTGCAGCCCAGTTACACCTGATACGAATATTTTAATCGGGTTTTATTTTAAAGGCACAGATGTCCCGGTGTGTGAAAACCTGTGCACTGAAGCCAAGTGGAAAGTACGAGGAAAGAAAATGAAGAAAAATGAAACAGTTCAGCCGTTGCAAATCAACGGCAGATCAAACCACGTGAAACACGAGGCAATTCTCGCCCTGCCATGTCAATCTTCGCCGACCAGATGCGCTTTAACCTCGTGATATTCCACGCGCTTGAGTCCAGTAATCCAGCTCCCCAGATACGCTCTGATCATGTCGTCCAGTTTTCACTAGGCTTAGCTGATAAACTCCTCGAGATAGGTGAAGGGGGTTGAAAGTAAGGCAAATTAGCCATCTTGGAAGGATAGGTGATCAACAAAGTCGATCGATGAGAGTCATCGTTGTGGACGAAGTTAATCCGAGGCTGAGCTTGTCCTGATTAAATAAATTGCAAGGTCTAAAGCGCCAGTGAACTGAGAACGAATCAAGTCTGTTCTTATTGAGCTGAAGAGACAACTTCGTGATGGGGAAACAAATCACAGTATCGTAAATTTGCCGGTCGTTTCCAAGGTGCCACGAAGCAGCATAGACACGTCACTCACACGCCCAGTGGTTCCTGCTGCGGCCTACTTGTAGGCTTTGGCAACATTTGTAGTATTGTCTTGTCCTTTCATTGAATCTGAGCGGCTAGACGTAGTAAGAGTCTCATGGACGTGGCTGAATTCTTAGGTGATAGTCCAGGAAATTGAAGTCAGTGGCTAGTCAGGCTTACGCTGCGAAAGACTATCGACTGCCCGCGGTGGCGTCTTGCACTACATCCGGTCCTCCTTGCGTTGGAGGGTTACGAACGCCTATAGAAGTGATGTTGGTCTATGTGAGCAGCTGTGCCCCTCGAACCACGTCGGATGCGAGCAGGTGCTTTTGAGTGCATTTTGTCGCAGTACTCTCAGCCGTTGCTTGGATTGGCTGCCGTAGCTCCGAACCCAAATGTGTGGTTCCTACTTTCTACTCATGGGTGATTTAAATTGTCCTCCAATACGCTGACTTGAAGTTAAACTGACGCTCGGACCTTGCGTGGTAGAGACAAAGTTCGTGGACTTAGTGTTTGGGTGTGGAGCGGCATAATACATTCACCAGCCAACTCCATTAACGCCGTGTTCAAATCCGTCGTGGCTAGAGTTGATGTTGACAAGGTGTGATCAACATGTGTATGACGTTCTGGCCTTAGACTCCCTAGCAGCAAACGATCACACAGTCTTCGTAGACATTATGCATCTAACTTTACAACACTCGCGTCCGCTGGAGTCAGCTTACAAATACTGAAAAACTAACTTCGACGATCTAACTCAAGTTGCGAACCAGGTAGATTGATCTCTTCCGTAAGTTGCATCTGTGGAAAGATGTCGGACTGTTATTGGATAAAGAGTGATATTACTTTCTTCTCAGTTTGTACAACTGAAATGTCGAAAAGTTGGACAGATAAAGCCCCAATGTTCCGACAACGTGTATGGTAAAATGGCTCGGCGGCGGTGCAAACTGCAGGATAACTTGCTCTTCTCCAGCTCTTCCAATGCTTACGAGGCGTAAAAGAGTAAAATAAATATTTGCAATAGCAAGCGCTGGCATTTCGAACAGCAACTCGCAACCGCCACGAAGGTCTCTCCGAAAAGTATATTTGCTTACGTGATGCGGCGCCTCAAGCCAGCAGGTAATCTGCCACTGTTAGAAGGTTCGGACGGACAGCCCCTAACCTCCAACACTAAGCGTATGTACGCCTTCCGACGCACTTCGCTCCCGCATTTGCAAACGACCCGGTGTCCGTAGGGAGTTTGACGTCCACCGCGATTACCGAACTCGACAGTCTGGTTTGCGGTGTTGTGGAAGTGCATTAACTAGTCGCCAACCTTGACGGCACTATGCCTTCTGGCTATCTTGCATGTACACCAATGCCCAAGGCCTTCTAAGCAAGTTGGCGGAACTTAGAGTACTCCATACCTCACAACCGCTGGACCTCGTCATGATTACAGAGACATGATTAAACCCTGAGATAACCGATTCTGAGATCAATTTACCCGGTATGTCGCTGCTTCGGACCGATAGAACCGGAAGGGGTGGCGGTGTGATTCTTTACTATAATACAAAGCTCCGATGTGAAGTTATCGATCACCTGGAAATCCGAGCTCCTGATTCGCTTTGGTGCCGCCTTTGGTTGCGAAACAAGGACATATGTCTACTAGCCGTGATTTATCGCCCACCAAACTCAACTTCGGAAATGGACTCCAAACTGAACCACGCTTTTCAGTTTGCTTTGAACAAGTCCTACACCCACATTCTTATCGCGGGAGACTTTAACGTGCATGACATAGAAACGCCGGCAACCGACGGTATGCAGTTTAAAGCCTGCTTGCAAGAGCTTATTGCTAGCCACCCTCTTTACAACCACGTAACCTCTCCCACCAGATTTCGAACTGCTAACAAGCCGTCGATACTGGACCTTGTGCTAACTAACGAAGAACTCATGGTTAGCGGGATAGTTACAAGCACACCACTGGGTCGTAGTGATCATGTCACTCTACTCTTTGACTATATATGCTATGCGGAGTACCCTGAAAAGGAGGAGGATAAAGTGCATACTGTCACGCACTACAATGTGCTATCTAAGCTTGTTAAGGATACATCTTGGACTTTCTTAACCGAATGCCTCCCAGATGTTGCCTGGGAAACATTTACAAGGACGTTTAGCACACTGGTAGCGCACGCATCAGAACAGAAGTCCTTCCAACCCAAAAACAAGCGTAAGTCATTTCTGAGGAGTAGAACACGTAAATGTATGTCCCGGAGGGATTAGGCATGGCGAGATCACCAGGACTGCCCGAATGTGGAAACCCGGACTGCATACGTGACGCATCGTAATTTCTGTGTGAAACTGATCCGCGAAGACAAGGTCACTCATCAGCAGAAGTTAATGAAGCGATTCTGCACTAACCGCAAACTCCTGTACAGGCACGTTAACGGCCTTCGAAAGGTGAAGCGGGGTTCCAGCTCTAGTCACGGCTGATGGGTGCACGCGATCAGCAAAGGAAGCAGCTGATGTCCTGTGGTTTCATTACTCCCAAACTTTCCAGCAGGTAACGAGCACAAACACTCTCCTCATTTCTAATACTCCACCATCTGGTTTAGAAAACATCACCTTCACTGCGGAAGCTGTGTTGAAGAAGTTGTTATCCTTGCGTATCCACAGTTCTCCCGGAGCTGACAACATCCGACCAAAAGCTCTACAGGCGGTAGCTAGTGATCTAGCAGAACCACTAGCAGTTTTCTATCAGCAATGTCTAGAAGCGAACCGTATTCCACCAGTATGGAAGCGAGGGGTCATCACTCCTATCTATAAAGGAGGTAGCCGCACTGATCCTGCCAACTACCGTCCAATAACACTACTTCCCGTACTATCCAAAGTGATGGAATCAATCATCGCAGACGCGCTGATGCAATACCTGGAAAGCCACGGTTTAATAGCCCCAGAGCAACATGGCTGTCGTCAAAACCATTCGTGTAATACCAACCTATTAATTGCACGTAATAGCTGGACTGAAGCTGTTGATGATGGAGTTGGAGTCGATGTCATCTACCTGGACTTTTCAAAAGCGTTTGATCGCTTAAACCACCGCATTCTTCTCCAGAAGCTTCGGAATTACGGCATTGGCGACCCATTCCTGAGTTGGATTGAGAATTTTCTACAAGAACGGCGGCTAGTGGTGAGAGTTCGAGAATCATTGTCTGATGCAACTGATGTGGCGTGTGGAGTACCACAAGGCTCAGTTCTTGGACCTCGTTTATTCTTGGTGTTCATTAACGATTTGGCGAGATCAATTACTTCCGATTTCCTATTTTTCGCTGATGATATCAAGATATGGCGAAGGATCAGAGGACCGGAAGACCATGAACGGCTCCAGTGTGATCTTAACACAGTGTCGAACTGGTCAGTTCAAAACGCCCTACCGTTCAAAGTAGACAAATGTCGCGTTGTACAATTACGCCATAGACATAACCACACCTATTTACTTGGGACAAACGGATTGCAGAATGGCTCCCAGGAACGTGACCTTGGTGTGATCGTACAAAGCGACCTCAACTGTTCAAAACAGGCTGAGGTAGCTGCGAAAAGAGGCAGCCAGCACGTTGGCATGCTGCGAAGGGCATTCGGGAGATTTGACCCATCAATCTTCACAATGATGCACAATTCCTACGTGCGCTCGCATGTTGAATACGCTATCCAAGCTTGGCAACCTTGGTTGAAGCGCGACCTAGAAGCGATAGAGGCACCACAACGAAGGGCAACAAAGAATGTAAAGGGCAAGTGCCATCACTCTTACCACCGTAGGCTGAAGTTGCTGGGAATTTTCAGCGGACGCTATGGAAGGCTGCGCGATGATCTCATTTTGGCGTATCAGATATTGAGTGACCCCAACCACGTATGCTGCCATTTGCTGAAACTTAGCCACAACACGCAGCTCAGGGGTAACAGCTTAAAGTTGAAGGAACAATATAGCCGTCTAGAGTGTCGACGGAATTACTTTTCCCTTCGGGTTTGCCAACCCTGGAACGCACTCTCAGACTCAGTTGCATCCTCTCCTACCTTGGATATTTTCAAAAACGACTAGATGTTGCTCTCAGCTCCCAGCATTTTGTTACCTAAATTACTCTATTATGGAGTACTCCAAGCATGTTTTCAACCGGACTTATGTATCAAAGTGGACCTAAGTGCGCGACCATATCTTACTTTTCTCACTCCTTACATCAACGATCACTGCACCCCAATGTCTATCTGAACTTTTACGCTCGATAATTTTTTTTAGTTTTACACTAACTTTACTTGAAATCGAACGTCTACCGAAGTGAATACTTTGACAAGTAAAGTTAGTGTAATATTAAAAAAGTATCGAGCGTAAAACTTCAGAGATACACTGGGGTGCAGTGATCGTTGATGTAAGGAGTGAGAAAAGTAAGATATGGTCGCGCACTTAGGTCCATTTTGATACATAAGTCCGGTTGAAAACATGCTTGGAGTAATCCATAATAGAGTAATTTAGATAACAAAATGCTGGGAGCTGAGAGCAACATCTAGTCGTTTTTTGAAAATATCCAAGGTAGGAGAGGATGCAACTGAGTCTGGGAGTGCGTTCCAGGGTTGGCAAACCCGAAGGGAAAAGTAATTCCGTCGACACTCTAGACGGCTATATTGTTCCTTCAACTTTAAGCTGTTACCCCTGAGCTGCGTGTTGTGGCTAAGTTTCAGCAAATGGCAGCATACGTGGTTGGGGTCACTCAATATCTGATAAGCCAAAATGAGATCGTCGCGCAGCCTTCCATAGCGTCCGCTGAAAATTCCCAGCAACTTCAGCCTACGGTGGTAAGAGTGATGGCACTTGCCCTTTACATTCTTTGTTACCCTTCGTTGTGGTGCCTCTATCGCTTCTAGGTCGCGCTTCAACCAAGGTTGCCAAGCTTGGATAGCGTATTCAACATGCGAGCGCACGTAGGAATTGTGCATCATTGTGAAGATTGATGGGTCAAATCTCCCGAATGCCCTTCGCAGCATGCCAACGTGCTGGTTGCCTCTTTTCGCAGCTACGTCAGCCTGTTTTGAACAGTTGAGGTCGCTTTGTACGATCACACCAAGGTCACGTTCCTGGGAGCCATTCTGCAATCCGTTTGTCCCAAGTAAATAGGTGTGGTTATGTCTATGGCGTAATTGTACAACGCGACATTTGTCTACGTTGAACGGTAGGGCGTTTTGAAGTGACCAGTTCGACACTGTGTTAAGATCACACTGGAGCCGTTCATGGTCTTCCGGTCCTCTGATCCTTCGCCATATCTTGATATCATCAGCGAAAAATAGGAAATCGGAAGTAATTGATCTCGCCAAATCGTTAATGAACACCAAGAATAAACGAGGTCCAAGAACTGAGCCTTGTGGTACTCCACACGCCACATCAGTTGCATCAGACAATGATTCTCGAACTCTCACCACTAGCCGCCGTTCTTGTAGAAAATTCTCAATCCAACTCAGGATTGGGTCGCCAATGCCGTAATTCCGAAGCTTCTGGAGAAGAATGCGATGGTCTAAGCGATCAAACGCTTTTGAAAAGTCCAGGTAGATGACATCGACTCCAACTCCATCATCAACAGCTTCAGTCCAGCTATTACGTGCAATTAATAGGTTGGTATTACACGAATGGTTTTGACGACAGCCATGTTGCTCTGGGGCTATTAAACCGTGGCTTTCCAGGTATTGCATCAGCGCGTCTGCGATGATTGATTCCATCACTTTGGATAGTACGGGAAGTAGTGTTATTGGACGGTAGTTGGCAGGATCAGTGCGGCTACCTCCTTTATAGATAGGAGTGATGACCCCTCGCTTCCATACTGGTGGAATACGGTTCGCTTCTAGACATTGCTGATAGAAAACTGCTAGTGGTTCTGCTAGATCACTAGCTACCGCCTGTAGAGCTTTTGGTCGGATGTTGTCAGCTCCGGGAGAACTGTGGATACGCAAGGATAACAACTTCTTCAACACAGCTTCCGCAGTGAAGTTGATGTTTTCTAAACCAGATGGTGAAGTATTAGAAAGGAGGAGAGTGTTTGTGCTCGTTACATGCTGGAAAGTTTGGGAGTAATGAAACCACAGGACATCAGCTGCTTCCTTTGCTGATCGCGTGCACCCATCAGCCGCTTCACCTTTCGAAGGCCGTTAACGTGCCTGTACAGGAGTTTGCGGTTAGTGCAGAATCGCTTCATTAACTTCTGCTAATGAGTGACCTTGTCTTCGCGGATCAGTTTCACACAGAAATTACGATGCGTCACGTATGCAGTCCGGGTTTCCACATTCGGGCAGTCCTGGTGATCTCGCCATGCCTAATCCCTCCGGGACATACATTTACGTGTTCTACTCCTCAGAAATGACTTACGCTTGTTTTTGGGATGGAAGGACTTCTGTTCTGATGCGTGCGCTACCAGTGTGCTAAACGTCCTTATAAATGTTTCCCAGGCAACATCTGGGAGGCATTCGGTTAAGAAAGTCCAAGATGTATCCTTAACAAGCTTAGACACCACATTGTAGTGCGTGACAGTATGCACTTTATCCCCCTCCTTTTCAGGCTACTCCGCATAGCATATATAGTCAAAGAGTAGAGTGACATGATCACTACGACCCAGTGGTGTGCTTGTAACTATCCCGCTAACCATGAGTTCTTCTTTAGTGAGCACAAGGTCCAGTATCGACGGCTTGTTAGCAGTTCGAAATCTGGTGGGAGTGGTTACGTGGTTGTAAAGAGGGTGGCTAGCAATAAGCTCCTGCAAGCAGGCTTTAAACTGCATACCGTCGGTTGCCGGCGTTTCTATGTCATGCACGTTAAAGTCTCCCGCGATAAGAATGTGGGTGTAGGACTTGTTTAAAGCAAACTGAAAAGCGTGGTTCAGTTTGGAGTCCGTTTCCGAAGTTGAGTTTGGTGGGCGATAAATCACGGCTAGTAGACATATGTCCTTGTTTCGCAACCAAAGGCGGCACCAAAGCGAATCAGGAGCTCGGATTTCCAGGTGATCGATAACTTCACATCGGAGCTTTGTATTATAGTAAAGAATCACACCGCCACCCCTTCCGGTTCTATCGGTCCGAAGCAGCGACATACCGGGTAAATTGATCTCAGAATCGGTTATCTCAGGGTTTAATCATGTCTCTGTAATCATGACGAGGTCCAGCGGTTGTGAGGTATGGAGTACTCTAAGTTCCGCCAACTTGCTTAGAAGGCCTTGGGCATTGGTGTACATGCAAGATAGCCAGAAGGCATAGTGCCGTCAAGGTTGGCGACTAGTTAATGCACTTCCACAACACCGCAAACCAGACTGTCGAGTTTGGTAATCGCGGTGGACGTCAAACTCCGTACGGACACCGGGTCGTTTGCAAATGCGGGAGCGAAGTGCGTCGGAAGGCGTACATACGCTTAGTGTTGGAGGTTAGGGGCTGTCCGTCCGAGCCTTCTAACAGTGGCAGATTACCTGCTGGCTTGAGGCGCCGCATCACGTAAGCAAATATACTTTTCGGAGAGGCCTTCGTGGCGGTTGCGAGTTGCTGTTCGAAATGCCAGCGCTTGCTATTGCAAATATTTAGTTTACTCTTTTACGCCTCGTAAGCATTGGAAGAGCTGGAGAAGAGCAATTTATCCTACAGTTTGCGCCGCCGCCGAGCCATTTTACTATACACCTTGTCGGAACATTGGGGCTTTATCTGTCCAACTTTACGACATTTCAGTTGTACAAACTGAGAAGAAAGTAATATCACTCTTTATCCAATAACAGTCCGACATCTTTCCACAGATGCAACTTACGGAAGAGATCAATCTACCTGGTTCTCAACTTGAGTTAGATCGTCGAAGTTAGTTTTTCAGTATTTGTAAGCTGACTCCAGCGGACGGGAGTATTGTAAAGATAGATCCATAATGTCTACGAAGACTGTGTGATCATTTGCTGCTAGGGAGTCTAAGGCCAGAACGTCATACACATGTTAATCACACCTTGTTAACATCAACTCTAGCCACGACGGATTTGAGCACGGCGTTAATGGAGTTGGCTGGTGAATGTATTACGCCGCTCCACTCCAAAAGACTAAGTCCACGAACTTTGTATCTACCACGCAAGGTCCGAGCGTCAGTTTAACTTCAAGTCAGCGTATTGGAGGACAATTTAAATCACCCATGAGTAGAAAGTGGGAACCACACATTTGGGTTCGGAGCTGCGGCAGTCAATCCAAGCAACGGCTGAGAGTACTGCGACAAAATGCACTCAAAAGCACCTGCTCACATCCGACGTGGTTTGAGGGGCACAGCTGCTCACATAGACCAACGTCACTTCTATAGGCGTTCGTAACCCTCCAACGCAGGGAGGACCGGATGTAGTGCAAGACGCCACCGCGGGCAGTCGATAGTCTTTCGCAGCGTAAGCCTGACTAGCCACTGACTTCAATTTCCTGAACTATCACCTAAGAATTCAGCCACGTCCATGAGACTCCTACTACGTCTAGCCGCTAAGATTCAATGAAAGGACAAGACAATACTACAAATGTTGCCAAAGCCTACAAGTAGGCCGCAGCAGGAACCACTGGGCGTGTGAGTGACATGTCTATGCTGCTTCGTGGCACCTTGGAAACGACCGGCAAATTTACGATACTGTGATTTGTTTCCCCATCACGAAGTTTTCTCTTCAGCTCAATAAGAACAGACCTGATTCCTTCTCAGTTCACTGGCGCTTTAGACCTTGCAATTTATTTAATCAGGACAAGCTCAGCCTCGGATTAACTTCGTCCACAACGATGACTCTCATCGATCGACTTTGTTGATCACCTATCTTTCCAAGATGGCTAATTTGCCTTACTTTCAACCCCCTTCACCTATCTCGAGGAGTTTATCAGCTAAGCCTAGTGAAAACTGGACGACATGATCGGAGCGTATCTGGGGAGCTGGATTACTGGACTCAAGCGCGTGGAATATCACGAGGTTAAAGCGCCTCTGGTCGGCCAAGATTGACATGGCAGGGCGAGAATTGCCTCGTGTTTCACGTGGTTTGACCTGCCGTTGATTTGCAACGGCTGAACTCTTTCACTTTTCTTCATTTTCTCTCCTCGTACTTTCCACTTGGCTTTAGTGCACAGGTTTTCACACACCGGGACATCTGTGCCTTTAAAATAAAACCCGATTAAAATATTCGTATCAGGTGTAACTGGGCTGCAGGTAACTGCTGGTCAACCAATATACCCAATTTTAGGCTTTGTACTTTTGCAGCATAAACGGAACTTAGTTCATTGCTTGCATTATCGTGTTGTCAGAATCTGTGGCACGGAGACGATGGATGCCGAGAAAGATCGCATCTTCAGAATGTTTCAAGAAAACGGAAATCCCGTTCCGCTTATCAAAAAGCACGCAAGGATCCGGGTAGGTTGGAAACCGCAATGACTGCCAACAAAGCGGTGTTTTATTCAGTTCCATAGCTCAACGTGTGCGTTCACTACGCCTGACTCCGCTCCGTGCGTAGACTAAAGATGTACAAATCCACAGCGGACTCTCTACCTGCACTAACATCTTGCTCTGCACTGACGCAATGTGACACCCTCTCCAGTCTCCCTACGTTGGCCCTTTCAGAGTACTGCAACGAACTCCGAAACGTTTCATTGTAGTTCAGAATGGTCACTGAACGACGGTGTTCACCGACTGCCTCAAAGTGGCTTTCTTTAACGAGCCACTTGTGACCCATGCTGATGCTATCACACAAGCACCCGCGCCTGCGGTGACTTCCCGAGCACTGAATACACCGAAACCATCCGTTCCCCTCAACCCTCAACCAACTCCGCCTTAGCCTCAGGCAATCGACCCGCGCGGTAGACAAGTCAAACACCCGGTCCGTTTTGCAGGTTTTTTAAACGTTTGCTATTTCCATTAACATGTCTTTTTCGTGCGTCTCATCCAAAAACAGTTTGCGAAATCGACGAAAAAACAAACTCCAAAAACTTTGACAACCCAGAAAGCGTATTTGCTTTTGTCATGCATGACTTGTTTCCTACGGCGTCAAGCCACTCCCCCGACCCTTACCCATCCCCTCTGAATTCAGCCTTCCAGAAACTCAACCACCAGGACTACCAACGAAAAGATCGAGTGACTCGTCAACCGGCTCAACACAACCCCTGACAGACTCGCTAGCCGTCCTAAGGCCCCCTTCCTGACACAAGGAACAGTCAGTTGCCCTCGACCGCGGACGGCCACGAACGGATTGGTTTCAAAACGGCTGGCTAGGCGTTGCCGACGAGGATGCCGGATTTCTTCTTGGGACGAGGACCGTGGGCTGGAGTGCGGTGGAGGGAATGACACCGCCAGAGTGCACCTTCAGGTCCGCAGCGAAGAACCTGTCTTGTCGGCCATTTTTCTGGACCGGCCAGTTTTATTCGCAGTCCGACCAACCCGCCCCGACTGCCTACCGATGATGCACTCTGATTCACACAATCACCATAAAGAATTAATAACAAAATCCTGGACTCAGCGAGCTCTGCCACATACCCCATCTTGGAAGCCTGTGTTCAAGCCCATGCAACTATTCGCACCCATCCTTACCTCCCGTTTTCCTCCGCTAACAGCTCCATCGAAGGCTTCTATCCTTCAGCCTTCTAGGGAGCTCTTTTAGTATGCCGTTGTTATGTACTTTTGTTTTATCGCTGTTAGTGCACTCTCATTGATCGCCACCCCTTTTAACTCTCCACTCTTATTCTTATCCTAATCTTATCTGTATTTTAGTATCTGACCCGAGCTCTATGAAGAGTGTAGTGTGCTGGGAAACACGCTCTTTCAGTATTTTGCAACATTGGATTTTACCGTTGCTTTAACCTTCAAAACATCAGTTTGTTTTACTGACGGCATTTCCGTTGACACAAATTGTTTTGGTTAGTATCTTACTGCACCGTTTCTCGCTCTGGTTGATTCGCGTCCTATTCTTGTAGCCTGCACCATGCACATTGGGTTTAGTCGCCTCCAAATTCTATACTGTCCCGTATTCGACACGTATCTTACGTGTCATTGATTATTGACTAGTATCCCAGGCGCAACCCAACAAAAAACGCTCATCTTAGTCAACCACCAACATTATGAACGTTACAGACATTCAATCATTCATGTCACATACTTTAAACACCGTCAATCTAGCGGCGAACCAGCTCGTTCCTACCCCGCCTGTGTCACCTCGAACAGCGAATTCCCAACAAGGTCTCTACACCTGTATCATTTGCTATACAAAAATTCCCACTGCAGTTAGTCGTTCCCGTCATGCGGGATATCATCTGAGACATCCCAATGACCAACGTTTCCGGGATGAGCAATTAACATGTCAAAACTGCACTCATCGCTTCACATCAGCTCGGGCTCCAATCACTCACTACCGTCGAATGAGCCCTCTGACTACAACACCATGAAGGCATCTCGAGCTGCACTTACCTCCAATGATACGACAGAAGATGAAGATGGACAAGTTTTGCAACGTACAACGGACTTGTATTCGACAGTTACAACTGAAGCAACTCTTTTCCAGACTGCAAACTCAGCATCCCGTTAGGACCATTGCGGCCAGTAAAATAGAACTACGGTAAATACAATGGCGACGTGCAGTATGCTTCCATCGTACCTCTAATGCCACGCCGGACATCTCGACCGCGTCGCTTACTGCCCAAGGGGAATCTTTATCCGCCTCTGCTCTCCATCCATCCGCGCTGCTTCCCAAACATTCACCGATCCCAACCTCTCCACCTCTGAATTGCCCAAGCTCTGATACCCCATCTCCGACAAAACTTTAGTTAAAGGACCTTTCACCGGCAGCCTTTGTCCTCCCTTACACATGTGAGATCGGTGGGAACTTTCTTAATACGGTAGCCGGAGCCCGGAAACATCTTTCTACCCACTTAGAAGCGGCGGCTGGTGAAGAATTGAAGGCACCTTTTAATTGGAAATCGTATACCTGCCGTCGGCTTGCTGTCCCGCACCTCCGCTGTGGTCCCGGAACGCCAACAACGCTTTTATCATAAACACCCCAGCTTTTAACCCCATAAAAGACACGAATGACATTTTGCACAAGTCCACCTCGATCCACCACCTCACCCCAGCCGCGGATAAGGGCCTATGAACGGCCCGCGCCACAGGCTCCCACCTGTCCCATTACGTCCCCTGCCTTACAGATTCAGAGCAGGGAATTCGCTGGTTGCACTTTCAACAAATCAAACGGATCGGCCTCTGCCGACTCTATGGCCACCTTTCGGAACCGCGTCCACCCATCACCAGCACATTCACCCATACACTCACCTTTATCCCCCGTAGCCCTATATTCGGTGTCACGAGGACTATACGTACTATTTGACCGCCTTCCTGGGTGGCCGCCATCACCAACGCAAAGAGTTCCTCCTTCTGAAGCTGCTTTATCAACGTCCACATCTCCCGCTTGCTATCCGGCCACGATCTCTGGAACCTCCAAGCCTCCCTCTTGTTGCTGTGCCCGAGAAGGCTTAAATCTAGGAACGGTCTGCAGCCCTATTTGGCTGCCTATCTAAGGAACTTTACGAGTTAACTTGCCACGGCACCTAATAGGAATACTTCCGGTTTCGAATGCCCAACATACCGCCTTACTTTTTTGACTAAACATGACCTCTCATGGCATTGGAGACATCAGCACCCTGTCAGTTACAACGCCGACTGTCTAGCCCGACTACCGAGGTAATCTTACAACTAGTCAGTCAGGGATGACCAATCCCTACTTTTAGCAGCGTCACGTTTTGTGGTTACGTCTCCTTTAAATACCATTTTGGAACGATTGCGGCGCAGCTTTCTCTTTCGCACCAGGGACTGTATCAGGAAACCTTTACAACGACTTAGATGGTTCTTTCTTCAGCAACACACAACGTCTACTTCCCGTGCTTCTCCGCAATCACCAATCGTTTCAATGGATGGCTCTCCTTTATGAAATGTAGTCACGACATTTTCCGCGCACCACTGGCTAAGGGACACCACCAGAATTTTTCCACGTCTTTCCATTCAGGGTGTCCAACTACGAGGGGTGTTCTTTCTACCAAGACAAGACGAAGCAGTGGCATACCTAAAAATGACCGGACTTCTGTCAACTGCCGCGGGAGCTGCGGACAAAAGCAGACTTTGTTACGTATTCTTCAGGCGAGCTGTATCACGCATGATGTCCGCTGTAAACGTCACAACGAAATTGCGCACCAGTTTGTGAAGCAACTGCGTCGCCGAAGCACTAACATTGTTATGGCGTCGAGAATTACAACTGCCACCTGTTATATCAAACTAGAGTTGCTTGCGGTTAAAAAATTCCACGGTACACATTTTGGATGTAGCCATTTGTGACACTTATCGAATAGAATGTACTTACAAATTGAAAGTGGATAAATATGGATCAGGGGTGAATGCAAGTCATATCGCGATATATCTGCGAACAATTTCCTGAGACGATGAATATTATTCACCATCCCGTCATTGTCTATAATCGAGGGATGATCTACTTCACTTCAGCCAAAGTCTTACTGCACTCGGATTGACATTACCTAATACCTCTGACCTCTGTCTTTTAACGCTTCGTCTTACTCTGAATGTGTATGACACCCACATGCGAAGCGCTTCATCCGGCCTTACATTACATGCACACAAGCACATATGGCGACAATTGACGCGGTTCAGACCACTGTTTGAAGATTTTATTTCAATCAGTGTTTCCTATTACACTGGAACTTGTCCCGTCTTGGCATATTGCTGTGCAGCTGATCTCCTAGCAATGCATGCAAATGTTAAAAATACATGTTAATGGCATAAACTTGCTGAGTTGTCTTGGCAAGTTGATGGCCCGAATCATCCCAAACCGCTTAGTCAGTCAGGTTGTAAGACCGAATTTAGCGGAAGAGGAATGCGGATTCTGTTCTGGTCGTAGCACCATAGTTATAATGTTTGCGGCTCGTCAGTTACAGGAGAAGTGTAGAGAACGACACCAGCCATTGTACTCGCTGTTTGTTGAATTCACCAAGGCATTTGATGCGATGAACCGCGAGGCATTGTGGCTGGTCTTGGGTAGGTTTGGTTGCCCGCGTAACTTTATAGGTTTAATTGAATATCTGCACAGCGGTATGCGGGTGAGGGTGCAGCTGAGTGGAGAGACCTCGGATGACTTTGCAGTTGTCACTAGTGTGAAGCAAGGTTGTGTCCTGCACTGACGTATTGTGCTTTTGATACCGCTTTTGCTTACGGTGTTCGTTTGGAGCACCGTATTATTGGTGGGTTACTGAACATCCGTCATTTCGGTGCGAGAACCCTAGTCTGTGAGACAACTATGCCTATGCTGCTGTTCGCTGACGACTGTGCGTTGTTTGCACACAGCGTGGATGAGTTGTAGCACATGACTAGTGCTCTGGCTTCGACAGCGGCCAAATTCGTGCTCACCATAACCATAAGGAAAACAGTCCGTCTCTTTCAGCCTTCACTGGAGATGAAATCTACAATGGTGCCTCAAATCAGCATTGGTGACGGAATATTGGAAACCATCTCTCGCTTCTGCTACCTTGGGAGTGAGCAGTTTAAAATTATCACGTTGCAGCTTTATATCCTTCTCGCTGAACAACCTCCCTATAATGCCAGCTGGGCACTTCGAGTTTAGTCCGTTCCAGCAAATGATTCGGCGATAATGCTCTAGGACGTGATGGATCTTCGAGTACAAGCGTTTCTTCTATAAAAGACTACATAGGCCTGTTTAACAACATTAATAATAATAATAATAATAATACGCCGTAACGGCGCTTCACTGCCGCGCGATCACCAACAATCGCGCGCGGGCTGAGTATACCGCGAGGACGCCCACCTATACGCGGATTCGAACCGGTGACCTTATGGTTGCAAACCAAACGTGCAGACCATTCGACCACCGGCCGACAGTTTAACAACATTGGGACGTGGCGAAGGCGCCTCGCCACTCAACAAAGCCCCTGCCCCTTGTTTCACTCCCAGTGCAGCATTGTATGCTAGCTGGTGAAGATGGGAAGATTGCGCAACTGTTTAGTTTAGCATAAGAACCTTGAGTCACCATGGTCACCGGCTACCAATGGGCGCGATCCCTTGAATTAGTGGGGTGCTATTCAGATACCAGTTGCAAGCGGTGATATGTAAGAGGTGTACCAAATAAGCAAATACGGAGGACAGTCAGATCCGCTGGACCCAACGTTGTATTGACAAGATTTACAACGAATAGAAAGCAGTTAAGCAAGAGCAGACAGTAATGAACTGTGTGACTCACGAGGAGAGTAAGTCATCAGCATTGTACCATCAGTAATACAAATTGGCAATCTGAAGATTTAAACTAAGATAAAATCCAGTTGCAGACCACTAGAAGCTTGAATGTTTCACCTTCACTACAAATTCGACCTGCTGCCATGGGGGATGATTGTTGAGCCAAAGACTCGGTGTGGAGTAGCCCAAGTCAACTCCATACTTCGGCTTGGGCAACCAGGTAGTATCATACCTTCTGCAAAAACGATGGATTACACTACTACGTCGTTGCACTCTCTCATTCCTACCTTGGTCGCCTTCTGCCAAACGTCATCACAATCCAACCATTATTCTGTTACTAATCACTATTACACTCAATTTAGCATAGAAGAGGGTTTCGCCACTGCCAAGAAACTTTAAACTGAAGCTTTCCTTCGACCTCGAGTCTCGTTTGGGATGGTAACCTTTAATGTCCGGACACTAATGTGGATCGAGCGACAAGTTGATTTGGCACGTACTCTGCGTTCCCTCGCTATGGATATCTGCTACCTTTATTAACATACGAGTGGAAGACACAAGCACTGTGCTTAAATTGACATCTCCGACCAACCAGAAGCCACATGCAACCTACGTTTGTCTGGCGAAGCGAAAGCAACTGCAGCGTTGGCGTAGCATAAGCAACAAAGCCGAAGCCCCACTTCTGGATTGATTCCCGGTGAAAGCCGACTATGTACGACTCGGCTTCAAGGCTCGTGCAGAGTTACCAGGCATGGTGTTGAAAGGTACAACTTACTTGCGGCCTTCTCTTATGTACCAACCGATTGTAGCTATGAATAAATCATAGAAGATTTCTGTCATAAACTTCCTCATCTGTTACATAAAGTTGTCAGATCGGACGTCGTCACCCTCGTAGAAGACGTCAACGCAAGAGCTTTTCTCCTGATACCAGGTTAAGCTCACCTGGATGGTCCTCGCGCACCGAATGAGAATTGTTCGGACAACGGAACTAGACTTGCTACTTTGTGTGAATACAAGCCTACCTTTCCCAGGAACGAATCTCAGGCACTTCAGAAGGCGTTCTGCCATCTAGAGTCCTTCTTCACCAACGTAGCCTTGGTCTCAAATAGACCACATTGTAGTCAATTTCCAGTGGCGTGATAGCACACAAGACTGTAGATCACCTTAAATTATTTATCTTGATTCAGATCCCACGCTTGTTTGTGCGCATATCTGCATTCGATTCGGAGGGCTTCGGAAACGAAAAAACTGTAGACTTGACACGAAGTGGCTAACTGATCAATCGACTCAACTGAACTATTTACTAATATTGACAAAATAATTAGCTTGTGTTCCGCCTATTGACATTGAACACCATTAGGGCTACTTGCTGCATTCAAGGTTAAATTCAAGATAAGCAGTCTGTGGGTTGATGTATCACTTCTCAACAGGTCGGATCACTTCGTACTCTCTGGTATGGTACGACTGCCGCCGAACTCTCCCACTAAACTCAGGTCGCAATGAACTTTGCCGCAGTGTTAGCCTACAACGCAAACAAAGCCTTCTCAGCGATCGGGTAGTTTGGTACTCCCAGCGTGAATTGCTGATTGAGTCCGCCATTCTCACTGGAAATATTCACAGGATGTTCCGTCTCACTCAGGATACTGAAGACAGAACTCCTGGTATCAGCGAAGTCATCTGTGAGGCGGACAGGTCTCAAATCACTGACTCGCAGAGACAAACGTACAGACGGGCTAAGTATTTCAATCTCAGTTCGGTTGCTCCCCGTCTTACAGCTTTGCACTTGACATCTCCGGACGCGTGCCATGAGCAGCGTCACTAGAACCACCCACTAAAGCGGAGGTTGGTCTTGAGGTGCTTTAAGACTGCGGGCTGAGACGAAATTCCCCCGAATTGTCCGACTACAATGGCGTAGCAGCTGGCAATCAGTCAACGTTCAGGTTCCTGTAGATCTGGCAGAAAGAAAGCGTACTTTCCCCTTCGGGATAGTCAGCAATTGCCCCAATCTTAAAGAAGGGCGCTCATACTTCATGCGCCAATCACATAGGGATCAGTCCGCAATCAGTTGCCTCCGAGATATTAGCATCCCTCATGCTCCGCAGGATAGCCCCAACTCGTGGAACACCCTACCGGTGGGAGCAGATTGCCTTTTACCCCGGTCGGGGATGTGTGGATCAGATATTCACGCGCCATCAGCTTCTGGAAAATTGCCATATCTACCGAAGACCCGCCACTGTTGCCCTCCTGTACACTCCGGCAGTAGACAGACCTGCTTTGTGGGGATTCCTGCTAATGAATAGAGTTCCTGAAATGTATGTCCCAAAACTTCTGGCTATATTCTTCCATACTTCAGGCGGTGTGTGCCCACGGCAAGCTGTTCACGCTCTTCCTTGTCACTAGTGGTGTGCGACAAGATTGTCATAACTACGTTTCTCCTTAACTTTGCGATCGAAGACGTCCTGTTGAGAGTTTTAGAAGGGTTACTGTGTTGGCATTAAACTCCTTCAGGGTAATGGTGCAACCGAGTTAGATAACTCCGAGGATGTCACCTTCTTCGGTGACGACTCTCATGGTATGCAAGTGATCCATGACCAACTGGTGGTCCGAGCGCCTAGGTATCGCAGTGCTTTGACACCTTACTCTCCTAGCGCTGTGTCGT
>OX104061.1:18563311-18579739 GCA_944474145.2 Dicrocoelium dendriticum
TGTGAAGATTCGAAAGGCGTTCCTCGGTCCGTTGTGATGCTGCATGGGCATCCGTAGTGCGAGACCCATCGGTCCAATAAGGCCCGGATAACAGTCTCAGCTGTGCAGTCTGTTATGGGAATGGCTTCTGGCCATCTGGTTAAACGGTAGACACGTGTAAGAATGTATACGAATCCGCGTGAAGGAGGCAAAGGACCTACAAGGTCTACGTGTACATATGAGAACCGAGAGTCCGGGGCAGGAAATGTACCAAGGGGACTGCGGTTGCGACGATGTACTTTGGTGAGCTGGCATTGAAGGCAAGGCGAGCACAGGTACGAACAGCTTTGTTTACGTGTGGCCAAACGAAACGTTTGGTGACCAGTTTCAAAGATGCGCGGATACTGGGATGTGATAGTGAGTGCGGTGCGTCAAAGCCTTTGCGTCTGAAGGAGACGGGTACGAGAGGTCTAGGACAACCTGTGGATGGGTCACAAAGAATGATTCCTTCCGTGGTTTGGAGAGGAACAGGTTGCACATGCAGTGAAGTGGACTGCAATGTGCGTTGTATATCTTCGTCTTGAGGCTGAGCCGATGCCATGGCGGCAAGGTTGATGGTAGGCAAAGACTGCAGAGTGAGCTTGAGGCGTGCGAGAGCGTCGGTGACGGGATTGTCGATACCTGAGACATGACGCATGTCCGCAGTGAACTGCGTGACAAAGTCTAAGTGTCATGTTTTTCGTTGTGAGTATTTGTCGCTAGCAGAGTTGAAGGCAAAGATAAGGTGCTTGTGGTCAGTGTAGACCGTGGAGGCGCGGCCATCAAGTGTGTGACGTATCGCTAGGGAAATGGCCAGCAGTTCTCTGTCAAACGCGCTGTAGCGGGATTCCGCGGGCTGCAGGAGCTTGGCGAAGAACCCAAGGGGTTGCCATTGCCCGCTAACGACGGCTCCTACCGCGACGTCCGAGTCATCAGTCGTACTAAAAAGAGGCGCAGTGGATTCAGAATGAGCGAGAAGGGCTATGTTGGAGCTAGCATCCTTGAGCTCGGCGAAGGCTGTCTGTGCTGTGTCAAGGAAAGCGAACTTACGTTCATTTCCTCTGAGTCAGTCAGTGGCTTCATGAGCTGAGCACAGCGCGGAATGAAGCCGTCGATAGTAGTTGACCAAACCACAAAATCGACGGAGGTGCTTGAACGAAGTCGGAGTTGGGAAGTCCTTGGTTGCCTGGATTTTATCAGGAATGACTTTGATACCAGACGATGAAACGAGGTGGCCTTGGAATCCTACCGTTGATTTGCCGAGCTCGCACTTAGTCGGGTTGACTGTGACACCGTGTTGCGTCAAGCGCTAGAAGAGAGTTCGAAGATGCTCGAGGTGCTCTTGTTCCGATGAACTGGCTACTAAGATATCATCGAGGTAGAAATAGGCGAAGACTAGGCCACGAGTGACATCGTGGAAAAAGCGTTGGAACCTTTGTGCGGCGTTGCATAGTCCAAATGGCATTCTTAAAATTTCAAGCAAACCGAAAGGAGTGCTGACGGCTGTTTTAGGAATGTCATTGTCTTCCACAGGTATCTGGTGATAGGCGCGAACCAAATAGATCTTGCTGAAGATGGTTTTACCTGTGCGGCATGCGGTAAAGCGCTGCATGTGTGGGATGGGATACCTATCTGGGACGGTTAGACGATTGAGTGCGCGGTAACCAACGCAAGAGAGCCAGTCACCAGATTACTTGGGGACCCTCTGCAGCGGCGAGGACCAAGGGCTGTCGAAAGTGCGGATTATTCCTAAATCAAGCATGTGCTCAAACTCGGCCCTAGCTACCTTTAGTTTTTCAGCGATAGTCGGCGTGAATGGCATGACACAGGTGGGCTATTCTTCCGTATGTGGTGCGTGACTTGAGGTGCCACGGGCAAAGCTGCGTTCATTGGCTGAACGAGCTTAGGATACTGAGAAATGACATTGGCGTAGTCTGGCGAGGTCTGGGGAAATGCATAGACCGGGGATATAGATGTGACATCGGCGGTGATGCCACGTACACTGAGTTTTGTTGCAGTGTCGGCTATCATCTGGCGGTTCGCATCAATCAAGAGGTCAAAATGCCTGAGAAGGTCAATGCCGATGATGGTAAAGGGAACTGTAGCGGCAGTGAATACACAGCGGAAAGTGTGCCGAAGACCTAGGTCCAGGGTAAGCGACCGATGACCGTAGGTGGCTATTGGTGTGCCATTGGCGGCACTGAGACTTGTCGATAGAGAAGCGGTAGACGCACCTGGCATAGGGGGAATAACGCTGACCTCCGCCCCGGTATCAACTAAGAATTGGGTATTGGAGTCATAATCTCTACTGTAGATGAGACGACTTTGGGCTTTGCCGACGTTCGTGGCCATTACAGGCCGGCGTGGCAGATCATGTATAGCGGAGTAGCTACACGGCTGTACGCACTTACGGGCTTTAGTACCGAAACGCGAGTGGTAGAAGCAGTGACCTGTGGCATCAGGTTTTGTGCGATGGGGCGATGATCCAGAGCGGTTGCGGTGCTTACGGTTTAAAGTGAGTTCCTCGATCTGGCGCTAAAGCGAACCTATCTGCAATGATAATGCGTCTATTGCCGACGGCGAGTTAGTCGCGCCTGTCGTGGTTGCGCCCGCACAAAGTTGCTTAGGTGCTTTGGTTTCAGTCTCTGGCTGGTGCCGTTCGATGACATGGTCTGCTAGATCTGCAATTGCTGTGATGGGCAAGTCACTTGCTACTGCAAGGATAGCCTGTGTGCTTGCAGAAAGGCGTTGCATCCACAGCTCGCATAGAATCCATACGTCCATGTTGGACGTGCCGATAAGCTGTTGCATTTCGCGCAACAAGGCTTAGAGCATCCTATCTCCTAGCTGCAGATCACTAAATAGCTGCTGCGGACGGACCATGTCAGAAGGCGTGATGCGCTGAATAATAGCCTGCTTAAGAGTCTCGTACTTCCTTACTAGAGGGGGCAAAGTATGACGTCTCTCACCTGCGATGATATACTCTGAGTAAGACAAGATATTAGCTGGTTATACATGGTAAAATCAGAAGAAATCTTACGAATAAAAGGTACGGATTCTAGGTGCAGAAACAATAATAAAGAATCATTCTGCCAAGGGGGGAGAGGCTAAGGCAACAGAGTTGACCATGACAGGCTGAACGGCGTCAACCGCGCATGGAGACGGCTTATCCTCTAGATACTCCATTGGAAAAAGGCGGTAAAAATGTGGTAGGTGAGAAAACAGTATGCTCACCAGTACTGAATCACAAAATCGCTGGAACGAGCGCACCAGAATGAAAATGCAAAATAGCGGGCGGCGTGTTCCTGATTAGGGGTCACTAACTGTTGGGCGGAGCCTGAGATACTAGTCGGTAAGCAATGACACGTAATACGTGTCAAATACGACAGTATAGAAGTCGGAGGCGACTGAACCAACGTATATTGTACAGGCTACAAGAATAGGAAGCGTATCAGACAGAGCGGGAAACGTGCAGCGAGGTACTCACCAAAACGGTTTATGTCTACGGATGTGCAGTCAGTAGAACATATGGATGTTTCGAAAGGTAAAACAACCGTAAATCCAATGTTATAAAATACTGAAAGAGCTTGTTTTCCGGTGCACTACATTATGTGGCTCGCGCGAGGTTATTCGAGATAGGGTCGGTCTAATGGAACGGAAATGGTGCCTCAGACGTGCAGCATAGGACGAAGGATTTACTTATGAATGGAAGGATTTTGGTGAGAATTTTTTTCGTCCCAATCAGCCGCCAATTCAGATACGTCGACCAGCTATTCGGAAAAGCACCAGACGGCCGTAATAAGTAATACCAATTCGCCCGTACGGATTCCACAAAATGCTATGCCGATTCATAGCTGCCGTAACCAGGAAGTCCTGACGCAGGAAGGCCGACCGCTGTCATCTGCATGGCAGGTGCCTGCATGGCAGTGGAGGATTCGTCGGGCTATATCGCATTTAGCCAACAATTCATGATAGTCGGATACCTTCCTCCATGGAGCAGTTGCATAAGCTACGGGCTAGTTGGCAAGTGCCACTAGCAGTCATGGATTCGATCCTCCGCAGAGGACCGAAGAATGCGCACCACTGATGAGCTACAATAGGGCGAAACAGCGTCTGGTGCTTTTCCGGATAGCTGGTCGACATATCTGAATTGTTGGCTGATTGCGACGACGAAGGATTTAATTCGTCGGTGATTCGTGAGTCCAGTATAATCGTGACTGTGAGTATGAGGGTTGTACCAAAGACAAGTTCGGCTGGGCAGTATCTGATATGTTCTTTGACGGTATTGCGAACACCAAGAAGAATAGCTGGAGGGCGTGCAGAAGAACGGGCAGCTGGCGAACTAGGAGTAATGGCAGTTTTCGGTTGTCGGTGAAATCTTTCGACAAGGCCATTCGCAGCAGGACGATAGGCAGTCGTCTGAAAACGAGTACACCCGAGCAATGGACTCATGTCACGAAAGTGGGTGGAACTGCATTGAGCTCCTGTGTCAGTAGTGACGGTAAATGGCACAACTAAAAATAATATCTGCGAGTCAACGAAAGCACGATCAACAGTTTTAGAGGATATATCAAGTAAGAATTGCGTGAAGAAAACGCGAAATGCGATAAACAGAAGTCAACAGGTAAGCGAAACCATCAGAATCTGAGAACGGCTCTTATACATCTAGGGGAACGTGTATGAAACAGGCTTAATGAAGTGAAAAGTACCAGGAGTTGCAACATTGTGTCTGGGAAGCTTGCTGGTTTGACAAATAAGACCGGTTTTGGCCCACTGCCGGCTATCAGTGCGCATATTTGTCCAGATGTAACGGTCGATAATTAGTTTTACCACAGATCGAAGATTGGGGTGCGATAGTCCATGCAGATGGTTTAAGGCCACTCGCCAGTAGGACTTTGGTACAAACGATCTAGGTATACCGATGGAAATATCGCAGTAGCTTCATGCGTCAGAATTGAACACAATAAATCGCAAGAATTTTAACGTAGTGTTCGTTCGAGGCTGTGTTAAATCTGGGTCATTGGATTGGGCAACAGACAGTTCCGCTAGATTGATGTACGAGCGTGAAAACTAATGGATGTCAGCATGGGATAATGTGTCAGCAACAAGGTTGTTAGAACCGGCAAAATAGCGAATATCCACACCAAACTGGGTAAGATAATCAAGGTGTCCAGTCCGTCAAGGGGAGTAACGCGCAGAAGTTTCAAGCAAAGAGTGCACAACGGGCTTGTGGTATGTCAAGACGATGAAACGTCGATCCTCAAGCATGTGACGAATTTGCTTTACCTCTAGGTACACGGCAAGAACCTCTTTACCGAAAGTACACTACCTGGTCTGGGCAGGTTGTATCTTCCGTGAAAAGAAGGACAAAGGTTGAATTTCGTTACTCACGAGCGGCTGCAATGCGGCATCAACGGCGGATTATGAATCGTCTGTCTTGAGAATGAGTAAGACGTTATAGTTCGTTCCCAAGTAAGCAAGTGAAGTAGGTTATCGCAGCTTCTGCTGACTACCATAAAACCTGCTTCGGCGTCTGATGTAATGGTGAACGTTTTGGAATTTCCTTTGAGCAAATCCCTTGGAGGTAAAGGAATTACAGCGCAGCCATGTATAAACCGTCCGTAGTAGTTAACCATGCGGAGAAAACGACGTAGACGCTTAACGGTTTGTGGCGATAGATAATCCAGTATAGCTTGCGTTTTATCAGTCAAGGGGCTAATCCCTTTACGGTCAATTCTGTGACCCAGGGAGGCGTTGGAACATTGGCCAAATACGCAGCCGTCAGGGTTAATAGTGCTACCATGATTTTCGAAACGTTCAAAGACGCTGCGTATATGTGTTAATTGCTCCTCTGCAGAAGCACCTGCAACTAAAACCTCAGCAATGTAAGCAAAAGCAAAATCGGGTCCAAGGAGCACCTGGTCCATAAAGCGCTGAAAAGATTGCGCGGCATTTCATAGACCGATTGGCATATGGAGAAACTCGTACAAGCCAAAAAGATGGTCACTGCCGTTTTTGCAACACTTTCCTATGCCATGAGTGTTTAGCGATACGCCCTGACAAGATCAATCTTAGCAAAGATTTACTTTCCAGCCAATCTTAACGAACAATCGTGTATTTGCCGGATCGGGGATTTTTCGGCAACTGTGGCGTTATTTAGTGCGCATGGCCCCAATCACTCATCTTTTTAGCCCAAGGTGCAGTGGAGATGACCAACAACTGTTAAAGGACGGATGACCCTGAGCTTGCGCGTGTGCTGGAAGGCCTTCCTAGCGGCCTGTAGTTAGCCAGGTGTAAGTCGTCGTGGTTTCGCAGTCACGAGTGGACCAATTGTGACGATGTGAGGTTACACATTGTGCTTGAGTTCCACTGTGTTGTTATTTACTCCGACACGTAATGGAAAGTCCTACAACAACGCGGAATACTGCGAGCGATCGGGAAAAACTTGAAGTTCGTTAGAGTTAACTGCCGTAAGCTTGCCGGATGCAGTTAACTTATTGGTATCATCAGGTAAATGCCTGCAACGTAGGTCTACTACAAGGCCCAATTTACTAAGAAAATCGATACGGATGACAGGCTTTTGTGCGGCGCAGATAGTAAAAGTGGAAGGATAGCTAAACTGTAGTCCAAGCCTTGCGCTGGACGTTAATAGACCTAAGCCGCGATTTTCGTTTGGTTAGCAGTTTCTAGTGTCACTCCAGCTAGCAGTAACGGGCCTTTTTCCAAGGAACAGGATATAACGCCTGCCTCCGAGCCGGTGACAACCAAAATGTAGAGTTTGGGCGTGGTCTCAAATACGTACAGGAGGCGAGGAATAATTCGGCCAGTAGCAGCAGCCGTCATTGTTGGTTGGATTTGACGTTTCCCGATTTGAAATTAACGAAAGTCACTGGATGAGTACACTCTGGGTGACAGTTTTGTGCGGCATTACCAAAATGGCAATTAAAGTAGCAGTAGAAGCGCGATGGTTGTCTGCGGGAATTACGGCGAGGCCTGTATGTGGAAGAGGATCTTAGGCACAGTATCCGACCGCAGCTAAGGTGAGAAATGCTGGGTTCCACGTTTGCGTGCCATTCATTAATGGAGACCAGTGTGGCAGTAGTGTTGGATGCCTTAGCCACAGGATTCACCGCGTCAAAAATTACGTCAGCTACTTGCCGTGACGCCAGCGCTAAAAGTTTGCAATACGTGCACGTCAGTTACTTTCGATAGGAGAAGAATTCAAAAAAAGGATTTCAGAACGTAAAGCAGAGTGACGAGTAGACATTGCAGCTCCAGCACCAGAAACGTGGGAAAATCGTAGCCCCACCTACATATTGTAAGCAACTGCTAACAGCAGACAAAGCCATCTATTAGCAGAACATCCCAAAAAAATACAGTGCTAACCACAAACTTTTATACAGGCACGTTATAGATTGCGAAAGTTGAGGCAAGGCTTTCCTTCACTCAGTACGGCTGCTAATCCAACAAGAGCGGCCGTGGGAGAAATGTGCATGCTGCAGTTGCCATACGCCCTCGCGTTTTATACGGCCTTGCGACCAAGCGACCTTCCAACTTGTCGTCCCCTTGCCAGGACTAAAACACATCCCTTTCACCGCAAAGGATGTGTTCCAAGCCTGACGTCTCCACGCAAACACAGCTCGATGGATGTCGACACCATTCGTCCAAAGGCACTGAAAACAGCAGCTAAGCAACTAGCAGGACCTCTGGCTCAGTTTTCCAGCGCTGCTTAGATCAAAATAAAATTTTCGCCATGTGGATGCTTGGAATAATAACCACGCTTCACAAAGTTAAAACAGATCTGTTCCCTCCAACTACCGTCCAGTATCGCTTTTTCCTACACTCCCCAAGTTCATGGAATCCATAATTGCCGAGGCACTGGTGTTCTGTCTGACAAACTGTAACCTCATCACTCCTGAGTTGTAGGGTTTTCGCCGAGAGCAGTCAAGCTCAACGAATTTACTAGTCACACACAGTAGTTAGACGGAGGCAGCTGACGCTGTGGAAGAGGTTACTGTGACCTACCTGGATATTTCCAAAGCATGTTATCGTCTAGACTTTCGGATACTAATCTCCAACCGCCGGAAGTACGGCATCGGCGACACACTTTTAAGATGGATTGCCAACTATTTACTTCAACGACAAGTACTGGTCAGGGTTCAGAGCTCTTGAGCTGCTCCCATAGAAATCGCGTGTGGTGTCTCGCAAGGCACAATTTTAGGTCCATACATCTGGTGTATATTAATGACTTTGCACGAGAAAGTATTTCAAACTTCTTAATTTTTGCCGACGATAGGAAGACCTGGCGCAGGATCCAGGAGAACATCGACCAGCAGCTGCTTCAGTGTTACCTAGATACGGTGGAGCACTGGGCAACTTAAAACTCATTGCACTTCAACGTCCGTAAGTGCAAGGTACTTTCCATCCGACATCAGAGCAGCTACTCATACAGGCACGCAACGAATATACTGGAAAAAACAGCTGCCAAAGTTGACGTATTTGTCCTAGTGCAAGGTGACTTAGTTTGCTCCAGGAAATCAATAACGATCTCAAAGCCTGGGAACCAAAACGTCAGGCTGTTGCAATGGGCGTTTAGACAACTAAGCAGCTTCATCTTTCGGCAAACGCTCAGTGCATATGTTTCCCTCCATGTTCAATAAGCAATTTAAGCATGGCATCCACGGCTGAAGCAGGAGCATAATGCGCTAAAGCAGCCGCGACGTGGGGCATCTATGAAGGTAACTGTGATTCGCAATCTTGGTAGCTGCAGGTGTACCTGGGAACGAGGTCCATTTTGTTCCGCTCTCAGTTCGTTCAGGCTTCTAAAGGCGTTTGGTGTCTCTAGCGTATATTTTAACGCTAGTTGCACTTATTCTTTAAGGTTAAAATTACTGGTTTCCTGCCGTTATCATGCCATTTCCATCACCCCTTCTTTTAAACATGGTAAGTGGAAGGCGTCTTAACGTCTCTAACAAGGATGTGGGATCAGTAGGGCGTACTCCGGCAGCAGGAGCATATCTGGCACAACTATGCCATGCACCGTTAATTTAACGGACATCTCTTCTTTGAGTTCCCAAATGACCGAGCTTCAAAACGACGTGGTGAAGCCCAAACTGGTCCCAACGCAATAGAACCATTTACAGACAGACTGGCAGCCATAGCCATTAGGATGCATCACAAGGACCTCATGGAAGCTAAGCAAGCGGAATTGGCTGGAAGGTTCATTAATGCGATTTGCACCGAGGTGATGGATCGACGAAAATGTCTTAATGAGATAGTGGTTTATAATGTTCCAGACCGCCTGAAACTGCACACAATCTGTAAAATACTGATGAAAGTGTGTGGCTTGGAACACAATCTTCTGAGCCGCATAAGGATGAGAAAAAAGGTTATGAAAAACCAATGCCACTTTTTGTCAATTTCGACAATGAGGGTTTGGCTCTCAAGTTTCTCTCCTATCAAAGCGAATTTAGAACCCGCACCACGATCCTTGACTTAACGTTAGTACCAGCAAGAACGGCGTTGCAAAGATGATACGATAGTCTAAGCGCGAGTTCCGCACGCAGCATATATGTTCAGGCGAATTGTGACAACCGTCCGACGCCAGTGAACGTACGTGGCTCAGGTACTGTGGATCTTGTCATTTCGTCTGATGTGGATCCTGGATCGCTCGGTTGCTTGGAAGAACTTGCAAACCCTTGGACTATTACTATCCATGAGGCCACCGCATACATAACTCAAATCAGCGAACCCGAGAACAATTTAGGGAAACCCTCCGTTAATACTAAGTGCTCAGCTACTGATACAAGTCGATCAGTTAAACCGGAAAAGCCAATGGCTGACGAACCTCTAAGGCAACCTGTAAACAGCTCAGTTACAGCGGATATGTTAGGAAATTTCTACGACGGTCAATGCAAGCTCAGCATAATCTACAATCAGGGAACAGAGCCGCCAACGCTTCTAGCCAAAAGGCCACGTATATGGACAACCCCACCGGGTTCACCTGAGCCGCTGAGGTCAACGACACCAACTTTAAAAATAAGAAAAGCGGAGACCCTAGCACCATATAATGCTGCGTGCGGAAATGGATTGTGCAGCGCACTAGTGTTCAATGTTCCAGACGATATATCGGTGGATGCATTTAGGCGTGCAATCAATGCGGTTAATGGTATTGCAGAGAATGCACTGTAGGTTCAAAGACTGACGAAGCGTGTAACCCAATTTGCGGCCCCCATCAAACTAAACGCAAAGGATGTGGCAGTACTGCGTACTCTCGTAGCTATCCGTGAACAACTTCGCAGTGCAACAATGCTAAGCCAGCTTGTGTTCGGGCCGCTGAAAGAAGCTTAAGTTGGGCTGCGACGAATCCTAACAACAAAACAGGCTTTAGGCGACGTGAGTCCAGCGCATCCAGCAAGAAACAACGAGCGACGTGTATCCGCTTAGACAGCATTGTGTCTAACACTACGAAGGCTTTTAGTGCCAAACGGGCTTGCAGAGCAAACACACCTAGTCACTCACCTACAATGGTTATGTCACCCACACCAGCCTTAAATATCTCAAGGTCCGTAGGCAAGCGGTCGCCGCAGCCGGGTTGGGACAATGTGGAATTCAGCGTACTTGCATTTAAAGTTCAGGATGGCATATCGACGGGCGTGCTTAAGAGCACGATCCCTACAGTTAACGGTACCGCGGTAAATTCTGTAAAAGTTGGGAGGATGTCCCAAAGATCAGGAAATTCCCAGCCACCGTCAAACTGAGAACCGACGATAGTAGAATCTTGCGCACTATAATATCGAATTGTGAACAACCCCGCGATGATACCAAGTTAAGGCAACTCTATTTCGGACCACCAAGACGGACACTACCGAATCATACCCCAGATACTTGTGAGACGGCACCGCGTACCAACGTCGCAACCAAATCATCTACGGCGAGCACTACATTTGGTAACCTACAAGCTCCGGTCAACTTCAGGCGCATCTAGGCGGTTGTGCACCTGCTACATCCCACAGAATGTTACCGCCGGTCCAGATACAAAGGTCAAATAGTCCACTGCTTCCTACCCCTCAACCAGCGCATTTTTTAGACCAGGTGGGGATGAGCCGCGACAGTTTCATCCCAGTACCAAATTCCTCGTCGCCCAGCTACCAACTGCAATGTCTTCTCACTCAATTCCTACAACCAGTGCAGATAGCGAAGTAACCATCAACGGCTTCATCTCGTCCTCCGTAAAGCTAGTAGACCCCAAGTGTTTTTCTCACTTCTACTTACACTTGCCAGGTCCCTAAACAGTCAGATACATATCTTGCGTCCTCTGTCTGTCCTAGCCGACCCTGAAGCAATATTTGTCACGGAAACATGGTTTTCCCCTTATGCTTCAGAGAAGGCCTATCACTTCCTGACTATCAGCTGTTTATGAAATCTCGTGTGCATAAACGAGGGGGAGGTTGCGCCATTTATGTTAAAAATACTTACCCAGCAAAATTATCCAAAATAATGAAAGCGGCTGAGGGATAGATTCAGTATGGATAACGCCTGATAACCTGGGGTTGATGGTATTATTTGGGTGTGCTTATAAACCACCTGATATCTCAGTTAAGGGTGACAATGCACTAATGGATACTTTTGTACAAGCATCAGATTTTTCCTGCGAATACAAACTGGTTGCAGGCGCTTTTAACCTGCCCGAGTTAAACTGGTGCTCACCTGCCGCAACAACAAAGTATGCTGGCCTACTAGCACGTATCAACTTAGACGGCTGGACGCAACATGTATCTGCCCCAACCAGGGCGGAACATATTATTGACCTAATATTTACTCTAGGTATTCCATCAACGCGAGTGACAGTCGGCTGGGAGTTTCCGGATAGTAATCGCAGATTAGTGCATTGCTCGGTTTACTTAAGGCAACATAAGGCCTACCCAACAGAAACCGGCGCAGTCATAGTATACCACCCGATGCAACTCGTCAACTAGACAACCTTTGATGTACGCGTCCGATCAAGAAATTGGGATGAAATCTTTATGTCTGATTCTGTGGAGCGCTTGGCTGAGCAGTTTTATGGGGAAATACTTCACTGTCCCGACTCTCTAACTCCCAAGTCACATTTAGTAAGGCACACATCTTAAAATGTGACCTAAACCAGAATGCATAACAGAATGCGTCGGCTTAGACGATCCTACGACAAAACCTTTAATTTTGCCCACAGCATGAGAGCGAACGAGGTTGCATATCAGTTTCTGCCAGAACTAAGCAGCAGAAAACCAACCAAGAAATAGCCGCACTAAATAGTGTGAACAAAGCTAAGAATATCAGCTGGCTGCTGCGCACTCGGACCCATAACTATGGGCGACAGATCTCGACCTTAAAGGTTAATCCCAACGACACTTCTAGTGATGCAAGAATTTTATGTGAAGTCTGCGGCTCGCATTTTAAAGAATCGCAGTGCTTAGAAATAGGTTCAGCCTTTCAGGCCCTGCAAGTACCCGGTCGCCATTCCCTGTCCTCTGTACAGTTTGACATACCTAGTGTCCGTTTTGCGATTTCAACTACCAAATCATCCTTGAACCCTGATCCAGACGGAATGCCGCCCAGGCTACTTAATAATGGTGGTGAAGATATCCCTATTCTTCTTTTGAAACTCTTTACGTTATCAATACAAAAAGGTCAATGCCCGACCACTTGGAAACATTTCATCATTATGCCATGGCATAAGGGCGGAAGCCTACGGGAAGTTGGTAACTATCGCCCTATTAACCACACTTCTATTATCTCGCGCGTGATGGAGAAGCCGATTAAATCGCTCTCATGACTCACCTTTACGCAGGCCAGCACATAAATGAATCTCAGCACGGGTTTCTATGTTTTCGGTCTTGCGCAACCTGTCAGTTGGACTTCCTTAATTTAGTCACCAAGGCCACTGACTCTAATCTCTCGGTGGTCATTCTTTACCTTCATATGCAACGGGCGTTTGACAGGGGGCCACATATGCGCCTGATGCATAAAGTAAAAGCTTACGGGGTAGACAATCCTCTATTAGACTGGCTGGGTTCATACCTAATAGGACGTACACAGTCTGTTAAGGTTGAGCGAAATAAATCCATTCCGACCGCCGTCCCCAGTGGCTTGGTGCAGGGCAGCGTCTTTGATCCTACCCTATTTTTGCTTTATATCAATGACCTCTGCATGCGTCTGCAACACGGTCGCTCCCTTATCTTTGCTGACGACGTAAAAGTTGTCTACGTCTTTCCCCTCGTAATGAATTATCCGCAATTACTAATATCCGTGAGGAACTTAACGCACTTGAAAAGTGGTGAGAACACTGGCAAATGACCTTCTTCGCGCAAAAATCTGACGTCATGACCCACAAATTTTCTATATCTGCCGGGTCCCTAACCATAAATGGCACCAATATCAAACAGAATGCCATGAAAACAGGTCTGGGCTTGCGCTACTCGATGAGCATCAACTTTACCGAACAAGTTCCTTATCAAGTGGCAAGGGTAAGGGGATTATCTTAACACATACGCCGTTACATAGAAACCGCAGTTGCAAGGCTAGAACTTTATAAGAGCCACGTCAGGCCACATCTGGAATATTGCTCTTTTTATATGCAGCAGCCTACGGAATTCGGACCGTGTTCTGCTTGATAAAGCTCAGCGACGCTTTACGAAGATATTGACTCCATCGCAGCAAGCGCTGAGTTACCGACAAATGTGTGAACACCTCAAAATTCAGCCCCTATGGCAATGGCACATTATCCTTAAACTGTGCTTCTTACATAAGCTAATTCATAGAAGGCCGCACAGTAATATCACTTGTCTTACACTAAGGAGCGCAAGTGAATCTAAACTCCAAAACAAGGGCCATTCCAGTTCTCTGCAACGAAGAGACTGCAATCTCCTTTCTTCTTAGTTGTGTACGTGAACGTATGGAACAGGCGGCCTTCCATAATAAGAGAAATCCAAAAGTTGCAGGTATTCAGGAAGGCGATAAAACGATTTTATGTTTTGGCAATATACAAAGCATCTTCCATATCTGCGATTCGCGAGGCCACTTCTTCGAAACTGGCCCGGATGTCGCTTGAGGACACCCACGATGTGGTGCATGACATCTAAGCACCTTAAACTCACAACTCATCCACATTCATTGTCGTTACCTTTCTAGCACCTAAGAGAATTTATCGGTATCCGTCGCACCAATTTTTAGGGTTTAAGAGTAGCAAACCGAGTACAAGAGGATTTTATTCTTCAACGATCTCTCCCTAATCTACTTGAGTTCTCCTATGGGCAAATCCACCTGAGGACTGCACTATGGAAATCGTAGACGACCAGCACAAAAGCATCCAGTAAGGGGTAATAAGGGATAACCCCCATGAATGGTCTCCATCAGTAATCCTTGTACTTTTAACTTATCCATTACCGCACACACAAGACCCAACAGGTCTCAGTCCGATCAGTCGCACGCATCGTACAGGTGCTAACATTAGAATTCTGAATGCAAGTGGTACTTAGCCATTACTGATTAGTTCTTGATGTGCTTCGACCCTCTCACTGACAAGTTGATCCAAAGGTTGAATGGACCAATTGGTATCCGCAACCCTCCGACTTCTCCCTTTCTATGGTCACTTCGTCAATGTTTAAAAATTTCAACGAATAGTACAGCCTAGGCCACTGATTGGCAGGTTCGCAAACTCGTAGTTATGCATAACATAGCGTATTGTAGGGCAAGGACGAAGCCATCGTGGAGCCGAAATTCAATCCTTACATCTTATCTACATCTTCATTCCTTGTCTTCAGCTTTACATTTATCACTTTCCAACTTCTTGACCACTGGGTCCGTGGAAAAAGTATTAGACTTATGACCTTTGAGATACTCCTAGTAAAAGCATCTTATCAGACCTAAGCCTTTCATTAGATGTTGAGAGCGTTTGTTGCTGTTGATACACCTAAGCGTAGCATTGAAATTATCCAAAACCGTCTAAATGCAGGCTTTCGATGAACCGTTATGTGCCTTCGTAGATGTCGGTTGCTAGCTGGCCCTTATTGACGCTTTTTCATTAAGCCTGAGCACTAGCTACTGTACTTCGCCGTTTTCAACCACTATCAGTATGTAAACAGCAAAATAATGTATATATATATACATATTTATATCTTGCATATTGTTGACGAAGTGGGCGCTTTAAACGTTCTAGGTCCAAGAATCAGGCATTTTGCTCTCCCCTAGTAGCACATGTCCAGATCCTGTCCAGTTTAGCCTCTTAAACTTTACTATGAAAGCATTAGGCTAAACTGGACCGTAACTAGTACCGTGAGACGACTAAAAAGGGATTGTGTCCAGTTTACGGCGGGCCAATGAAAATGATGTTAGCGTTGACCAATAGAAATTCACCACTATGTGTGACCATCCGGAAGGTCCAGGTTCAGTCATTGCTTACCCTGAGTATCCGAATACGGAAATCACACTACTACACACTTAGCACCTAACGAATATATGGACGGTTCGGACCTAAGGTTCACCCAGTACCTGTTGCCGTAGTTGCTGGACGTGGGAACCCACCTAGGCGGCTCTTCAAGCTGTTGGTCAGAAAAGGAAATGGAGCGTACCGCGCACCTGAGAACATGACAAGACGAAAGAAAATGAAAAGCAGGGTATAAGACTGCTCCATGTACATGAAGGTGAGCAGTACAAATGTCGTTAGTAGCAGAAAGCGGCATTGTCAAGATGGTTAATCCGATTCCGCGGTTGTCTACGTAGGAGGCTAAAGATGTTCATAAGGAAGCAGGGGACTCAGCTCAATCGCACTGCAGACTTTACTGTGCTCAACAGGCGGTCCCTTGTGCCGTGCAGAATACAACCACGTTTTGGTGTGTCGTGTAATGTCAGCATCCGAGACTGCATCACACATGCGCTGCCGAATGATGCGTTTGTAGTTTTTATGGATTACTGTATGTCAACCTACCTTGTACAAGGCCGTTCATCATTGTTCGCCTGAATGCAGACAAACCTCCTGCACCAGAGTAATTTACCTCCGCCGCAACTGATCTTATCATTGGCCGCTCCATGGTACCCCGGGCGACGATTTACACGTTATCACCGTGCACAGCACACAAATGATTGACCTGAAAGCCTTTTAATAATAAAACGAACTTACGACTTTGTTTCTGAAATCTGGGTCCCTCAGCCTTTCGTCCTATCTCGTAAACTCACTAAGAGAGATGAATGGCAGACAAAGTCCCGGTGTAAGACTTTAGGACTAAGGATGCAGAATCTGCAACATTGCTTTGGACATGCGGCGATGGCCGACTAGTTCTGATCGCATGAGACATAACTCATCTAAAAATAAAGTTGAGTGCATGCAATGCATTTGTGACGTGTTACATGTAATGGCCTTCAGTTCCTGCGGAC
>OX104061.1:18580075-18608475 GCA_944474145.2 Dicrocoelium dendriticum
CCTTCCTCAGCTTACTTCAATAGTCGCTTGTCTTTTATTGCAAACCACACATAATCGTGGGGCCTCGCTCCAATCCAATCGACAAGTCCATGTTCAACCAAGCTGACAACGTCGGTTCATTTCGTTTCTCTTTGAAGTCCTCGTGTATCGTTAAGATTGTCATGCCTCAACGTGCGCACTTTGCTGCAGATTGGCCGACAGGAAGCACTTGTCCGCTCACCAGAGAACTTATTGATCGATGTTTACTGTTTATCAGAAACCCGCCTGCAAGATTCGAGCTCCATGCTCACCCTGCGATCCCCCACACGCAACACTGGCGGCACATTCTCATTGCGCCTGTCTGTCGATGCTGCAGCTTCGAATGCCGGTCAAGCTAGCATCGGCATTGTTTTGAGTCCCGGGCTGAAGCTTCCCTGATTGATTGGATCCCAGTAAACATTAGGATGTGCGCCGTTAGATTAGCTGGTTTGTTCCGTGCTACGAAGTCGCGCGGGGACAAACGGTGCCTGTTTGTCATTGCGGCTTATGCCCCTACAAACTGTAGCACTGATTCGGTAAAAGATGATTTCTATCATCAACTTCACGAGCTCCTTCGTTACAGAAGAAGCACGGATACTGTGGTGTTGGCTGGTGATCTAAACGATTAAGTCGGAAAATTGTCATCTGATGAGCTTCATCTGGGCGGCCAACATGGTGTGGGCTCCATTAATGATAATGGTGGGCAATTGCTACAGCTGCGTGAAGATGCTCGTCTCTTTCTCGCGAGCACTAACTTCCGACACAGCAGCCACAGAAGCGTGACTTGGCGGCCACAAGCCTCGGGCCAAGCATGGACGCAAATCGATAATATCGCGATCAGTTACATCTGGAGAGGCTGTGTCCAAAACTGTCGCTCGAGTTGGAGTACGGGCGTGGATTCTGACCACGCCTTTGTCTGTGCCGACCTCCTTTTTCGTTTCGGTGGACGTCCGCAACGTCGATGTGAACGGATTGACAGCAGCCAGCTGGCGAAGCCAGATGTTCTGAATGTGTACCAAAGTGTGCTGACGTCTGGGCTGAGCAAGCACCCACTAAACACCGTTGAAGGTCACTGGTCGCATATTCGTCAAGCTTTACTGTTAGCGCGCATGTCTTCATGTAACAAAGCAAATTGCAAACCGGACATTGGGTCTCTACGCAGTCTCTGGCACTTGTGGATGCTCGCCGTCGCATTCCGGCTGGAAACGAATAGAATGAGACTCGCAAATTCTCAGGACAAAACTACTTGCTAGCTTGGAGAAGGATGGTGAAACCTGGTGGTCTCATCGTGCATCGGAAATGGAAACAGCCGCTGCCGTTGGCAATCATCGTACGTTATTCCGTCTGCTACGGGAAACAGGCAGCAGAAGACCTGGTGTTAGCGAGACCATACGCGACGAGAGTGGGCATCCGATCCATAGCCTGTCAAAACGCTTGGAGCGTTGGGCTGAACACTTGCAAGGCAATTTACTCGACCTGAGTTATCGCTTTCTTCTTCGGGCATTGAGCGCCCTTCTCCCTGGGCCGTCTCCTTGGATCCGCCATCACGTGCAGAAGTCGAACGTGAGATCAGACTGTTGAGATTGCATAAGGCCACAGGGGCAGATAGAATTCCTCCAGTTCTCTCCAAATTCGGGGGACCTGCTCTAATAGGTGATGTACACGAGTTGCTAGTAAAACTTTTGGAGCAGGAGACAGTCCAGACAGACTGGAATCGCTCCGTCAGTGTCCCAATTTTCAAGGGAGGCTCTCGTTTGGAATGTGGCAATCATAGAGGAATCAGTCTGATTTTGATTGCCTTTAAATTGCTTGCCTCTATCATTCTCCACAGACTGACTGGCACTCTTGAAAGCCAGATTCTCGAAGAGCAAGCCGGATTTCGTCGTGGTCGTGGCTGCATCGACCACATCTTCACCTTGCATCAAGTGTTGGAGCACCGCCATGTTTATTGGCGACCCACCGTTGTCGTGTTTCTTGACATAAAAGGTGCCTTCGACTCAGTCGATCGATGTGCCCTCTGGGACTGTCTGTTGAGGAAAGGTGTGCCTGATAAATATGTAAATATTATCAAAGCGCTTTACTCGCATAGTTCAAGCAGGGTGAGGGTTTATGGCAAACTCTCGCCACCCTTCAGTATCACCAGCGGTGTGAGACAAGGATGCCCGCTGTCGCCTTTCCTCTTCAACTTCTCTATTGATGAAGTATGGAAACAGCTTTTCGCTGGACACGACCTAGGAGGAGTGGAGCTACTTCCTGGTGAGCGACTTCTTGTCTTGGGGTATGCAGACGATATTTCCCTAATCTGTGGCAGCTCACAAACATGCCAAACAGCACTGGTTCGATTAGCACTGGTTGTCAATGGTTTTGGGCCATGCTTTGCTCCATCGAAATGCAAAGTACTTCACCAAGTTTGGTAGGGACCCAACCCAGCGCTAACGCTTGGTGGTGATCTGCCTGAAGTCGTCCAGGAATTCAAGTACCTGGGAAGCTATATTAGCACCCGTGGTATGGAAGCTGAAGTTACAAACCGTATAGCAAAAGCTCAGGTGTTGTTACCAATCTCCGCCACCTGTGGCGCAGAAGCGACATTATTCTCGCCCTGAAGGGCAGAGTTTACAACGCAGCCGTCCGTTCAACAATCTTATACGGCCGTGAAACCTGGCCCATCAGGTCGACAGATATAAAGTGGCTCTTCACATTCGAGCATCGCTGCCTTCGCAACTTTAGCTTACTCTGCTGGGAGCACCGCGTGAGCAATGAGTGTTCGGCGTCGCGTATTTGGTGCAGGAGGTGCGGGTGAACTGCTCAGCAGGATTACAGCACGCACTAGGCACCGATGGCTGGGTAACGTGTTGCGCATGCCGGCACACCGACTTCTGCGACGTGCATTGTTTGCGCGTTGTGAGTGCGGTTGGAAGAGGAGGAGGGGGCCAAGTGATGACTTGGTCGAGAGAAATAAAAACCCTCACTTCAAAGTTGGCGTCGGTTGGCGCATCCCGATTGCCTGGCTGGGGTCCTAAGGATGGTGAACACGTTTGGTTGGACACGCTCGCTGATATGGCTTGGAGCCGCCCCCAATGGCGCTTGTGTTGTAAGTTCCTTTGTCCATCCCCCTTCTGCTTAGCGTCCCCTCCAATCATGGTCTCACTTGCTAGGTATAATATGACTCTCTTTTACGGCAGCCAGCCGTCAGCTCTCCGGAATTATGTCCATCCGTTACTGGGGACTCAGCGGGCGTGCCAACGTTTGTTTCCCTTTTCTTATCTTTGTATTGCGGCACAATAGATGAGGTGTTTTCCACCTCCAGCTAACATGTAATTGATGATGATGCTGATGATGCAACACATGTACCAACGTACGCAACGCACATATCATAATACTGAAATTTATGGATCAAGCTATATAAAAATACTATTGAAATTTTGCACCAGGCTTGCTCAATAGTTGTGCTATTATTATGAGCATGCGTTCAATGGGGTTCCCCGCGTAGCCGAGAATAAAAAATTTAGTTGTTCAATTTTTGCTTTGCATTACACTGGAATGGGTGGGATTATACCGTAGCTCGAGAGCTCCACACAGTTACCGCGTCTGTGAATTGGAGTGATCAGTTCATGTTTCCACATAGTAGGAACCTGCATTTTGTCAAGATAAGGTTGAAAAACCAATTTAACTTTCCGGTTAGGTTCACGGCCGTTGTCTTCATTGCCTTCGAAAGGATGTCGTCCACGACAAGTGAGCTGTGCACGCACAATGACAATAGGCTTTTCATCACATTGGCTACTTGTAGGATACGTGAATTAAACCTGAGTACGCTGAGAGCTAGGTCAAAAGCGGGTAAATTGATGATCCCTGGAAGTGTAGATGTAGTGTTGGAGAAGCATGTTAGTCAGATCTTGTGTAGTTTACGCCAGGCAACCTGGAATCCACGCTGCGCTCTCCGGAGCTTGCTGAAGTGCCGATACAGCAAATTAGGCTTTTGTACCGGGTTCATCGCTAACTTCTGTAGGTGATTAAGTTGTCTTCGCGAATCAGCTTGCCGCAGTGCTTTCGTTGAGTTGTGCAACCAGTTCAAGTCACGTTTCTTGGAAAGACTTTTAAGCGCGCCAGGCTTAATCCATTAAAGCCATGCAAATTTTAGTACGGCTCTTTAGGAACGAATTCATTTGCTTTTGGCGAAAGGCCTCGCTTTTTGACGTATTTGTCACTAGCTAAATGGATTGGGTTACACTCACCATTTAAGCTACATAGGGCGGCGGTTTGGCCAGGAAGGGCGATTCGGTTTCTTGAAGGAGGTTGGACAGTATGTCGTAATATGTAACTAATCGGGTTTCTACGTTGTTCTCACTGGTGTACTCCGAGTAACAGATGTAACGAAAGAGCGACATCGAGTGGTCGCTACAACCAAGGGGTGCACCTTTTATCACAGTGTCGATCATTAGTTCCTCGTAGGTGAATAGAGCTCCAAGCCTGTGGGTAGCACCCAAATAGAACAGCGAAGAAGAGGTGGCATGGTTGTACAGGAGTACCTCCGCAATCCCCACTTGCATTTCAGCTTAGAATTGTGTACTGTGCGTTGCTGGAACTTTGATTGTGTAGAAGTTGAGGTCACTCACCATTAGGGCTTGACTCTTTAACCTCGCCAAGATTCCCTGCGTCGAGGTAGCTAGGCACTGATCCACTTTCAAGGTGGTTATTAGAGGGGGTAATCCATTGCTAATAAACACACAGCACGGAGCCCTGAGTGAATGCGACCCAAAGAGTATCGACGGTTTGCATTTTTTGGTCCTGTGTGTTCCCAACCTGCAAGTCGGATCCATATTACGGAGGCACCATGCCGTCTCTGCCAGGTCAATCGCTTCGTAAGGCCCTCCTGCTGGGTAGAAACACTCAGCAGCAGTGATCGCCTTGTTCAGCCGTGATCCGGTGGCCACGACTACGTTCCGAGACAAGGAGACCTGAAGAAGACGAAGTTCGGTTAACTTGCTGATAAAAGCCTTGTACATTGGTATACAAGCAAGAGAACATCAATGGCTAGAAGTGCCTTTGCGAACGCTGGTTAATGTTGAGGGTCTACGTTGATCTGTTGAGGCCAAAACGAGGGGCAGACAAGTTGTCTTTAAAGCATGCATGTCTGTTTAACATCATAATGAGCAATCGCCAGGAAAATCATCATCACTCTCCGAAGTTGTTGTAACCTCATAGTATTGCACGTTCCGGAGACAAATAACGCCAATCCTGGGAATCGTTACAACTAGCTGGGTGGTTCTGGTTTAACCAGTTCCAGAAAAGCTTTCGGCGGCAGTATTCCAGGACGTAGTGCGTTTTCGCCTGGCAAGCCATCTCCCTATAAATAGTCACAAATGTCTGCTTAAAAGCACAGTGCCGTGGCCATAGTGACTCGTCACAAAATGAAGTCGTCACCCCATGGCTAGCTGGATACTACTTTCCAACCCGCGGACATCAATTTTTCTACTTGCACGTTGCCTACGATCTAAAACCTACAAGTATGCGGCGCCACAATTGCAAGCACAAATTATATGTTTGACTGCATCCGGTTTAGGGTTTGCCTGCCACTGTGGCCAAGCACAGAACGCCTGCGCCTGCAGATGGACCATGGATGGCTTGCGCTGCACCACCCACAGTTCCATCCAGACATCCATATCTTACTTACACCCAAAAGAATAAGACTGAGAGCGTTTGGTTGGGAGCCATGTTTCATAAACAGAGCCGACCCAGACGCTTTCAAAGGCAAATATAAACACGCTGTAGTTGGGAACTCGGTGGCGCACAAGATTTTGACTGGACTGCGGTCCGCTCCACGCTGAGCGCATGGAACCACTTCTTGCGCTCAGAAAGTCCACAAGGACCGCCCATCCGCCACCTCCAGCGACGACCAACTGTCTCCTAAAGTTAGTATAGAGGAGGTAGTACGTAATAGACTGGTAGACAACTTATGAACATGCACATCAAGCACAGGCACACCAGGGATATCAAGCAATAGCCATTCACTTGAAACGACAAGGTGAAAGAAAACATATCGGGTAAGACATGCAGGTACGGTGGCACAACGCTTCACTAAGTAAGCGTGTAAAAATAATTATGAGGGGATGCGCGATAAGTTCTAAAGGTAAAAATTATTTTAAGGATTTTTCGCAAACGCGAAAAAGTTACCGAACTTAACTACAATTAGCTGCAATAAGGTGTGCATGTTTATAGAAGATAGTACAGGTAGAGATTAATATGAAACAGCAACATTGGGACAAAATTACACACCCGCCACCAGAAATCAAGTGACTAAGCATGCATGCACGAGGTTAGTAAATCAAATGCAGCCTACCTACAATGGCTGGGCTGGTTCTGCCTACGTTCTCTGCAGGACCCGTCGTTGGTGTTGGTCCAGATTGACCACACTCCAGTCTCACTAGGCCAGCCTGACTCAGGCACTCGCGACCGCATGTGCTACAGCACCATGCGTTCGAGGTCGTTGTGGCAGAACCCAGCGGTGCTTGCAGCTTCCGCACTTGCCGCTTCTTCTCTTCATGCATGAGGTCTTCCTCCCGCACTAGGACAACCGCCTTCGTGATTAGATCGCGCCATGCACGCTGGTCAACCGCCCTCGATTTTCAGGACCTGCAATCAAGGTTTGACCCTATTGGGTTCACTTTGATTATGTCCTGGTGACAAAGCCGGTTTTCTCACCTGCCGCTTCCCAATCGTCAGCTACATACACACACAATTAAATACTTACATAAACCTCACACAAAGTTACAATCTCTTTGTCCAACATATCCAATTTTTGCACATCCTTGATCACGCACAGGTAAATTAACATGATCATGCCTTTAAAGGCGTGCCCCGCCTTGTCGAAAATAAAAGGTTTATTTATTTTTTTATGTTCTGCTGATATTTATTGATAAGCTACTAGAGGGAAACAAACAGGGTGCGGGTGAAGCAAATTGCTCGTCTTGGAAAGAGTGTGGATTGTGGTCACGTTCCCTAAGGATCACATTTGCTGATGTGGGGAGATCTAGGATGTTGCTATCCCCCTTGGTGGACTAGGGTTTAAAGCTCGCTATTCATCCATCTTTGCAGCCTTGAAAAGCTAGCAACTAAAGTCTGCTATCTTGGGGTTAAAAAGGCGGACTGACGTTGCAGAAGCCGATCTCCATTGGGTTAGTCTTCGACTGATTCTCCTTGTCCGCAGAACCCGGATCATTAGGTCGATGACGCTTCGTGCGCCTCCATCGGTTCCTACCACGGCCTGCATGTAGCCGCCACAATTGGTTGTAGCTTAATGAACAAACTTGGCCATGCGTATCACTTCGCTGACTTCGTCTTGAGTTAGTAGAACTGGCCAAACCTAATTAACTTTTGAAGTCAGCAATCAGGTAGTCCAGAACCTTGGACGCTGGTGCTTTCCGTGTGACCTACTTTTAAATTATCGAGGCGGCGAGCGGTGGTGTGTTTGGTCCTCGCTGTGCGGGAGACTGCTTCACACCTGCCGCAGTGAACATGGCCTGCGAGTCCAGTTATCGTGCTCAAATCCTTTGAGACAAGGTGACTTATTTGTGAATGCGATTTGTCGCAGCGCGCTAAGTCGATGTGTGCATTGTGTGCTGCATGTCAGAAACTACATAAGTCAGTTTCCTCCCTGCTTTTGAGGGCTTTTAACTTCAATTGTGTCCGGTGGCGTATAGTACAACTGCTCTACAAGCACCATGAAATATAGTCGCGGTTTGAGAACGTGGTACTTGAAACTAGGTCTAGACAAAATATCTGCCAACGGACTTGCGGTACTACGCAGTCCGTTCATGTGCCCGTACCTACTACTAACTAGTTACCAGCAAGGTGTACATAAAATTTTGGTTCTGGAGCTTCTGACAGCTAGTGACTGCTCGACGGTGTTAGTCAGCCTAAAGCCGATGCCTTCCACTAATGTCCGCCTGAGCCGAAGCACAATTATTGGTAGACAGACTTCCATGGACTCAATCAAGCCGCTAGGGAAATACACTAATCGCTGCCTTAAGAATGTCCTGTTAAAGTCTGTTATTGTATTACAAAAAGGATGTGCAGTGGTTGTGCACGGGTTGCGTACCCCTCAATTATCGGAAAGCTGAAACGGTGAAGCCACATTGGTTCGACGGAATGCGTGACCAAGAGTAGTTTTTTCACAATGCGTTTAGTTTGTAGGCGTGGGACTTGTTGCTGCCTCCTGGCCAAGTTTTGACGTTAGAAAAAGGAACGTGAAGGGTAACTTCAGGCTTTGTGAAGTATCTACATGTTTTCATGGTAGTAACTGTGCGAGGTCAGCTGCAGTCTATCCCTCAGAAGAAGGAAAAAGTGAGCTGAGAGAGAAAAACCGGTATAAGGAAGACGGTTGTCGACGTGCTTGAGAGAACCGATGTTGAGTCCTGCTGATAGTTTGAAAGAGAAGTTTTCTTTCAGATGCCCCTCTTCTTACATAAAATAACTCTCCTACGCTTAACTAACTGCTGAACAATCCATGCATTTTAACTTTAGAACCACCGGCGGATTATTCTACCTACTTCGTCCGGCACCTTCTTTTGTGCTTTCTGTGCCCATCTGGCCTACCTGTGACACCGTAAAGCAAAAGTTTCGAGTTCGTTACTTAATCATATTGGCACTGATTCACAATTTTATTCCACATTTGCAGCTTCATGGCATGACACGTTCTACCACAATATAACCCATTCAGCTACAGCAATGTTTTCTATAAAACAATTGTCCTTGTCTTAACTAAATGCTCGGCAGTCCTTGCCCTTAATGTCACTGTCAATAGCAGAGTCCGCTCCATATTTCGTTCTCTGTGTCCATCGGGCAAACATGTGACACCGTAGAGCTCCAAATTTGGGTGGTTTAATTAGTCAATTGAGTACTGCCACCCAAATTTATCCCATGTAACCGGTTCGTAGCATCCCTTGCCATACTAAACTATCTTCCCATGAGCCACACCAATATTCACTAGAACTTGATGCGCCACTCCTCAACTGACCGCTCGACCGTCCATATACATTAAACGCCAAGGTAAGTGCGGATACTTCTACATTATAATTTGGGCTATTTTGCTTCCTTGTTCACTTATCCTATTGTAGCGCTTCCTTGCCATATTATTTTAGAAACCCAGCTACACTGCATGGCTGGCAATGCGACAACATCTTCAATGCAGCTTCGGAATATGATCTTACCAAGTACAGCTCCAAATTTACGACAGTGGTTCGTTCCTCACATATCGCGTTTATTACACCTTCTCTCCTTTGCTGCACTGCCCTCCACCTATATTGACACAACGTTCAAGTACACCAGATTGCATTTCTAAACTTTAATATTAAGATGCATACGCACACGTGCGGGCATAGTATATAGCTATACATAAAATAAGACAAAAAGCTAGGTAAAGCTTCAGGCCGAGAAGTTTCCCTACCCACTATTTCACGTGAGGCAGCCATGCATTCTCTGAAATCCTCATTCTTGTTCATAAGCGAGATCTGCAGTAAAGCGCCTAATAAACTTAGCTAGGTCGCCGAAGCAAGGTAAAGTACTTGTAGTTAATCCACTAGGCACAAAGACAAAGGTGAACTGCCCAAACAAGCGGCGCGGTCATTCTACCCTCCTGATATGCATCCTCGTTGTTTGAACAAAAGCGTTCGAAGCGTTTGCACCTTCTGAACAAATACAAGAAGCTTCACCAACCTGCAAGGTTTCAACCTACATGACACACTATAACGTTATGCTCCGTCCATCTTGCCAGTGTAATGTATCTCTTGGTATAAAAATAATTGGCTGCTTGTCGTTAGTATACAATGGATACGCTACCCACCTCACCAGTGTGATCTACCGTCAAACATGTGCCTCTAGATGTTCATTTATTACGGACAGTTCTATTACGTTCGGTCATTCCAGTATTCTGGAGATTACGAAAAGTCTTTTGCTACTTATCCACTACTGGTTAGAACAACTGGTTCATGTTCATATCAACTCCGGAAAAACAGCTTAAACTCCTTAAAAGTGTTCAGCTTACTTACGATGCCAAGGCGTGCCGCACCCCAAACCTTTTAAGTATTTTATTTATCCTGGTCTCAGAATCTGACTGGCGTCAGCATCCAAAGGGTACGTCAGCCAACTTGATCTTGTGATCTGTCAACAAACCTATGCAACTGGAGGTTTATGGATTATGTTCTATTCTATTAAGTTTAGCTATACGTGTATTTTAGAGGGGCACAGATTAAAGCGTTATACATAGTTTCTACCGGCTTGTGTAATTTAGTGCAAATCGATGATCAATTTAGTACTTTGCCGCATAATACCTTCTTCTCCCTGCATGTGTTTAGTTAACTTATGCAGCCACGCATTTTGCTACAGCTACTTCGGGTGTCGACTACTGCCCCTGTTATATCACAATCTTACTACACTGGAGCTATTATAACACGATCCTCAGCCATACACACCTGCGCGGTTTGCAGAGAACTCTGGATATTTTGGCTGTGACCTGTATTACTGCGCTCGGCTATACCTAATTCCAATGACCACAAGAGGCCCAACGATCAGTATTCTAACCAACTTGATCATTTTGACTCAGATTCTTTTAACTTTGAACCCTCCCATCAACAAGCATCTTCGTCTTGCTAGTGTCCTACATGCCTGCGATGTTCTTCCCCCGCGGACCTGCCTGAGACACCCACCCGACCCTACGTTATCTGATTGGACAATGATACGGTATATGAACTGATAACTTTCCTTCCATGCGCAACTCTGCAATCTACATTCAATGGTTCTAGCTTTGACTAGTACCGTCAGCCCCAACCGTTATTAGTGAATCTTGAATAAGATTTTCGGTGAGCCCATGGAAGATCGGGTGAAGCAAGACTGCGAGTAGCCGTTCGGAAAACAGGTCTTACAGAAGCGTTGTCAATAACTAAATGCTACTTAAAGTGCAGTAAATGGCAGTGTGTCAGGATATGATGGGTTTTGTTTGGCAAACGTTTTACCAATGTAAAGCTACTAGTGTCTTTTTAAGAACCATGCAAAAAGACGAATTTGGCTTCCCAACAAACTAGGCGCCGCTCATTGCTTCACACTTAGTATTATCTCAATACTTAATATCCGCGAGCGCAGTGAGTTTACCAAATATTCTATCTGGGTCCTTCTCTCACAGAAAAATGGTGATCAATCTCCGGAAACCATTCGGGCACTCAGCAGTTCCGTAACGGAATCTCTTAGCCAACTTGACGCGATTCGGCGCCACATATCTCTCTTACACTTTTGAACACGCCCAGCATCCTTAGGCAAACAATAAGTTCAATTTTTTGAGCCATGTATTTTGCTAGCATGTATCCCTGACGTTTATGTTGTTTCTGGGACTATGTCAAGGACCTGATCATAAATGCACTGTTGTCTTGTTTAATGGACAACAAAACTAGTTGTTTATGTAAAACAGCCTAGATCACAAGACTTTAAAGATTATAGAGGTACTTTTGAGGTCCTAAACCCGGAGCCTTTACATTGGCAAGACCCAGTCAAAAAGCTGGAGGTGACTTATTCCTCTACTCAAAACCTTGTCTCGATTTCATCGTTCTCAACGGCGACTGCAACACCGATAATATGTCAGAATTACACTGGTGTTGCTTCAAGACCGCTTCCAGTCGCTGACGATGCATGAGAGCTACTACGATACAAATTATGCAGCTGCTTCGTTATAACTTGTCAGCCTGCCTCATGCTGCAACAACGCCCTTTGGATTGATGGCTAACTTAGGTCTTTAGTGAAATGGCAACGGAAACGGTATAACCACTTCAAGGCCACACAACTAGCATCAAGCTACCCAGCGTACAAATCTGTAATTCACGTTTGCACCCTGAGATAGCGCAACAAGCGACTTGGTGTAAACACAGCTTCGCCAGAGGATCTTTAACCCGTCCTAAGAAACTGTACAAAACCAGAAAAGAAATGTCAAGGCAGGTAGTAGGATCACCATGCTACTCCCCTAAAAAAGCTCGGTGCATCCACATGACGAGGAAAATACTAATATATTATTACCGGAGCATTCACCGGTCAACTCCTGATGGCTGCTCTGGCCAGAAACGCACTGCACGCACGAAGGCCCTCTCTTCGTTTAATCTAAAATACCGCTGAGGTAGTGATGAAGCTCCTTCACCAGCGTGATCTGAATGCCACTTGACGCTCGCTGAGCTGCTTCCTGTATTCCTTAAAACTATAACCGATTCCGTTGGTGATCTCTTGTGTCACCTATTTCAAAGACGTCCGTTCATCCTCTGACTACAAAGAAGACACAGTGTTACTCTGGTAAAGAGGCGGAGACCACCAAGCGGCGGCGAAATATCGCTCAAACGGCCTGGCAGCAGTCGCATTCAAGGCCACATACCGAAGCATCATGGACCTCAGCAAAGTCTTCGACAAAGTTGCTCTCTAACGACTGCTGCCCAAAATACAGTTGATCGGTGTGACGGGAAAAGTCATATTCTTCCTTGCCGACTTACTAAGAGACGTCAGCCAACGTGTAAACGTCAATCAAGACACACTTGTCCATGTGTCCGCCGCTGTTTGCATGAGCTGCATGCTTAGATGTCAAGTAGAAGGACACCGTTTCCGATCCAAGTAGGAGCACGGCTTTGTATCCTAATAGCTCAGGACGTTCCAGGACACACTGAAGATGATCGCGGCCGGAAAGGTACTTCTAGGTGCTTTGAGAAAGTCATTCACCTAATGACCGCTGATGTCTGCAGACCTCTGTTTACTGCACGGTTACGCCCCATAAAATAATATGAGCAGCCAGCCATTTTCTGTCTAAGCTTGGAAGCTGTTTGATAGAAAACATTCTGCTCCTAGCCCTGAAAGCAATCTTAGGGTTAGGCGATCTACCTTACCATCTGCGAGTATACCAGCTGAAGCAGTGCGCCATTTAAGTTCCGCCGTCGCCGCCGTGATATCATCTACACTAGACGCATTCTCCTTGGTGAACCCAGAAAAGTGCTACTGCTGTGCTTCCACTCCATCGCCGACTGATCGAAAAGAGGCACAAATGGAAGCCGTTCCAATGCCGAATAAGGCACCCTCGCTCAGACATTCCCTAGTCAATCCTGGTGATGAATGTGTGGAACAGTTCACCTGAGGAACCTGTTGCCGCACCTACGCAGGCATCTTTCAATAGCCTTTTAAACCAACTCCTAATAGAGACCCTGGAATCCTGCTACTTTAGCAATAACTGCAACAAGCCGTTGAGAAAAGTCATCACAAAACGACAAGCAGCTATACTACAATGCATAGAAATCGAGAGAGACAACAAGGGTTCACCCCGCTGCTCGCCACAACCCAATAAACCATTAGTGCCGTTCGTCATAGTATGCTTCTCATTAATATAAGTATACTTATTTGCTAGTTTACTTGCCTGGTATCTTGGTTTACAGCTATACCGGCAGGCAAATTTTCCTGAGGCCTACCAGTCCCCTGTTTCTAACTGCTCCCAGACATCCGAGACGTTATCGCTGTAGGCTCTACATTCCAAACACTCCGTTCCCCTCATACAGCGACCTTCTATTGGCACGCTAACTGGCTTTTCATATAGCCGCTGTCGTCCAGAAAGCTTTTTTTCTTATGACACACAGTACGGTTATACACACCTTAATTGGGCGGCCTAGCTTCATGTTGCTGGCTTACCCGGACTATTCTGCACGGTCTCCTGCCTTCCGACCTCTCTCGGACTTCTGTGGTCTAAATGATCTAGTTTCTGCAGACGCAACGCTCTGTCCCCCGCCTCCAGAGCACTGTTGCTCATGCTTCACCATTAGTATATCCCCTTTTATCCTTAACACTTCTATGCTTTAGGCGATCTGGTAGCATTCCGACGTTTAGAATACTGCTTCCTCTCCATTAGCGGATATCCTCCTCTCATCTCCATGGTCTCATGCTTTCCGACTACCAAGTCTATACTTTTGAACCATCGACAGATCCAAAGGTCCGTACGCAACACCTCAAGATCTTTGCAGGTTTTTTCACCTCCCTTTAATAGTCTCCTCCTTCCTGCCCACATGCTTTCCTTTTCGCTCTCGCTGTGCATTACTTTAGCAATTGGACGGATAACTCTTTGGGCCTGGCTTTACTCTAGCCTCGTCCGACCAGTCTCCTACTTTTTGACTGTTTCCGGACACCCGAGACGCAAACATTCTAGGTTGTGCAGTCACAACAAACTAGTTGCTTTCTCTCTATGGCCGACAGTCTAGTCTCGTCTCATTTGTCTCCTTTCGGACTGATGAGGTCTTACCGATGTAGCACCGACAGATCCAACGGTCCGTTCACAACACCTCGAGAAGATTGTACGTTTTTCCACTCCTCCCCAACAGATACGCTTCCTTCTAGACCTCATTCTTTCCTTGTCGCGCCCACTGTTTACATTCCTCTTTCAGCTGGACGGGGAACTTCTCGGGCTTTACACTAATTCATCCTCGTCCGCCCATTTTCCTGCTTTCTGTTTGCTTCCAGAAATACAAACCATAAACGGTTTAGGCTCTGTAGTCCACACACTCTGCGCCCCTATCCTTTGTGCTATGCTCGCCATAATATCTACCTATACCGGCGCAACGCTTTGCCACCCTTACCTTAACTACCTCACTGGGCATTATTCATCCTTCTTTTTATTAACAAAGATGAATAATCCCCCGAAGGACGTCGGCGGTTTTTCCCCTTCTCCTCAATAGAACCTGTTTTACTGACCCTTTTCTTTCCTTCCGGAGCTTTCTGTTGCATCCCTTCTTCATTGAACGCTAACTTACATGCGTTTGTTCACTCTGACTTCTTACCTTCCTACCAATGTAAGATTAAGGCAACGCGTCCCTGTCATTTCTGTTGAGTGATATTCTTTCCCATGATCTGCACACCTTGTCCTCCTCTCTCTGGTTCCCACCGATTGGGCATATGCGCATTAGGACTCCCCAAACGCTCTGTTTCGTCTTCATCCCTATTTTAGAACAACCTTTCATTCTCTACTGATCCGTGTTCCGCTCGCTTCTCGTCGTATTTCGGCACTTTTGATACACGTGTATATACCATATATAAATAACAATCACATGTATAGAGGTACAGTAGTTCAGTCATCGCCGCAATTGATTAAGTGCATTCCAGACGAATTTCTTTTTTCTGCCTGTGTTGTTGTATCTGTTCGTTGCCACTTTTTCCCGAGTTTGTTCCGGATACGGCGACACGCACCCAAGGAATGGTCCGTCGTTGCGACAACAATACAAGGCACACAGTCCCTTTATCTGGACATGAGCGGAAGATCAGCAATCCATTTTAAAACATAATAACTGGGCAAATCCTTCTTTATATTGCACAGATAATATTTTTCCGAGTTTTGAACCATTGGGCTTAGTTTGTCTAACACTATCTCTTCCACTTACCTCTTGCATGGAGAACTCCGTTTGACTTCGGAAGGCACCTTCTCCTGCGGATACAAAGCCAGAAGAATCAGTCACACTGAGCTCTTCAATCCTATTTGACTGCTCATTTAGCCGTGGTATCCTATAATTTTACTACATACCCCGGGGAGCTGCGATGCTTTCTCCGGAACCATATCCTATCCATCAAGACCTTAACAACAATTCAACGTAATTCAATGTATAGCCCTCGGTGACATCACGTGGTTCTGCAGATAGTCAACACCATATTAAAAAGCAATGTTTAGTTCCTGACCTGCCAATCGGGCACAGCAATTCGTTCAAAATAGGATAGGACCCAGGAATGTGATAGGCACTCGCCTAGAGCCTCAGCCAGCAGAAAAATGGGACGCAACTTGACTGCGAATCACCAAGCAAACAAACGTTCAACAAGAAACATAGCCAGTTACAAATTGCCATTCAATGGATTGGTGGCAGGGTTTTAGGACGTAGTGGGTTTTCTCCTGGCAAGGTTTCTCCGTATAAAAAGCCACAAAGGTCCGTTTACCAACACTCAAAGTGGCGTAGGTTACTGGCGACCGAATAAAAGCACAGCGCATAACTTTACACTAAGATGGCAACCACAGTTACCATTCTAAATAGGTTTGTTACACTGGAACTTCTACACCTGCATATACGGTCGTCTCTTTCTACGATTTCACGCATATATTGTCAGTGTTTTACTTTCTACGATATCCCCGTTGACCTTTGCGTTACTTATGCACGAACTCACTGTATTGTCATATCTCTCTAGAGCGTGCTCTTCAATTATCTTCCAATGGATCGTTCAGGATTCTTAATCTATTATTAGCCGAGGTATGACTGCAATATATGGCAGACCGATTATGTCCTAACAAACGGGTCCCGATCTCACGACAGCCAAATTATTGTTTCGCATTTTTACCATTGTACAGTTTTAATCTTGGATATATGAAAAAGTTTCTACTGTCACTGTTACAGTTGCCATAAAATATCTGTACGGTTGCATATAACTGCTCAAGCTTCCATACGTGTGCCTCGCATAGTCCAGAATTATATATATATATATATATATATATATATATATATATGAAGCTGGAGAACTCCTGCTTCAGTGGGAATGAAATTAAAATAAAGCTGCTGGCGTGCACGTTGTTAATCCCAAACGGTTGTACAAGTTATACATAACTAAATAAATATTTTTTATACTTGAGGAAATGAGACAGGCCGGTACAGGCGTGATCAAGTTTTGACAGAGCTACAGAAACACTATAAGCGTATATACACCGAACGGCATAGATAAGTGTTGGCATAATACATCTTTGAAACCAGTGTACCTACATTTGCCTAGGAATAGTGCAGGGATGAAGAGCATGTTCTTAAGTGTTAGGGATAGAGGTGGCGTCGAAGCGCTTTGCTGAGTACTACTCGATAACTCCACCTTCTGGCGTGTTATACTGTAGCGTTTTAGGGTAATATCATGCAGAAAAGTGTTGGTACACACTAGTTTGAAGAAAGTTGGCTGTTGTCAAATTTTTCTCTTGGTAAATGGTATCTGGCTGTGTGGACTATGCGAAGGATGTTGCCTTCTGATCAAAAGCCGTCCGGTGTGCCCTCTGTGTAAGATGGACGCACATAAAGAGTAGTATGATTAGTCATGACCCGGACCAATGTCTTTAACACGAGGCCCCAGCGGCACAAGCTTTCACGGTTACAAGCGTTTAGCCGTGCCTAGCTACCAGAAGCTTTTGACGTGTGTATGGCTCTTTAGCGTGCGTACTACGCCCGCCCAAGCTCCGTCTAACTCTGGCTATGAAACACTGATTACATCTTGTGCCTGTCTGGGTCTGGTTACTCTACGCCCAAAGGGAAAAGAATCCGTGCTTCTTCCACTATGCTGATAGGGACCTTGTTGCCCGTAACGGCTGGCAATCCAGCACGAGAGCGAAGCCTAATATCCTCCTCTGCCTCAGTGCGCACACCATTAACGCAGGCTAGTGGCTGCACAGACCAACTGGATGCAACAAACTAGTAACTAACGATGAGGGCTTAAGCAGGTGTTGCGAGCACCAACGCGGCAGAAATATCCGCGATGATGGCGTGGACCACTGTAATACAACAGCCTGCAACCTCAGCGTATTTGCCTGAACAACAACATAATGGGGGTTACAGAGCCTAAAACAAAAGGACGCTTCACGTACTCAGCTGACAAATATTCTGGCTAGAATGTAGGATCTGGAGAACTTGATCATGACAACCCCACATATCAGAAAGCTGTCTGTTGCTAACAGAAGCAATACCACTGCCCCTGCGCGATGACTTATTATCGTTCACGCTCCAGATTCAGACAAGCCAAACTCCGCAGAGAGAATACTGATCGGCAAAACTATCTTAGAGCGTATGGTCTCCAGGTTTTGATGTCGAAGCTAGGAGAAACCACACCTCATTATTTCGACTCCGTAGAAATCGGAACGATACTACTAGAAGTCGCCCACTTATACTTGACAAGGTGAATCTGAAGATTGAAGCCTTTCAAAAGAACCTCAAGACAAAGGGGACAAACTTTCTTTGTCTTGAGAGGCTTTTGGCTGGGGGACCGTGGCAGAATAAAATTGGCCACTATAAATATGAAAACCTGAGAAGCTTGCGGTGAGACGAACTTGTACAACGTAGGTTTTTGCGCGGCAGAGAAAATTCAGAGTTTGCTTGGGACCAACGTTTGTCCAGCTCAGGGCGTAAGACCAAGGAAAACACTTGGACTGCGGAGGACGTCAGCCAACGTCCGGAGCATCAGAAATAAACAAGTCGAAATCCAGTGCACCATCTCGGAGCTATGTAGAGAACTGCTTGCTTTTAAAAACACATGGTTATCATCGCTTGTACCGGAAAGAAAAATACATATCTCAGGATAACAGCTCTCATAGGCGGATGGCAAAGCGGCATGAACCGGGGTCTTTGTAATATTATAGTGGAGATTTGAACACAAGCTGCATGCCATTAAAACTCTTAGCGCTAAAGGTGTAGAAATGCTTCGGTGTCGGAACCGCGAAGAAGGCAAAACTCTTGCAAAAGTGGTGGTGAACAAGGCTTCGTCGAGTAGCCGCAACCGCGGTTTGGCTTCATTCAAAACCTGTGGGTGGGACGGCGAATGCCTAATATTGACTGCCTGTAACTTGCCTAGTTTTGTCTGGGATCATTTTACGGCGGACTCGAAGCGGAGTCATTTGATGCTGCTCTTCATGGAACGGTCCTTGACGCCAACGTATCTCAGCACGTCTAAATGCTCACCAGAACACTAGAAAGACAGACACCCCACATTCTTTATCTGTGGCTCCTACGTGTACCTTCTGACATCTCTAGACTGGTCACGCTCCATCCGATTGGTCTTAATGGTCACTGCGCTCTCCTTTTTACTTGGAGGCGGCGACTTGTTAGTCAACGCCGAAGGGTTTACCACCAAAACTTCTGGCGTACAAATCCAAACTGTATAGAAGATCCGGCTAGCACGTCGGATTAGAAGACCAACAGAACCTTGACGCCCACAGCGCTTGGAAACTTCTGCGGCCTAAAATGTACCAGCACAAAACAAGTAAATAGCCCCACGTAAGAGCTCCCACTTAAATTGATCGGGAAATACGGTCTTTATTGAACCAGCGAAAGTAACTACGGAACCGTACAAAATATACTAAATTGGCTTTGGACTATTCAAACTACCAAATGCTCAGGTACTTATGTATTACTAAAAAGCAGAAGTGGCGACAATATGAACAAAATTTGGCAGAACGGTCAGCGTCCGGGCCTAAATAAATCTACGCTTATATTAGCAACGTGACCAAATTCGGCAGTGGCATAACCGCTTTTTCATTCAACACAGAAGGCTGCGTTCACTACGAATATAAAGAAAAAGCAGACCATATGACCGGCGTTACTTATCCGTTTGCGCATTGAAGGACTCGCCGCCCAACAGGTTCGATGCTTCGATGCTCAAACTTCTTGAAGACCACAAGTTAGACGAGAAAACTTTCGCAAAATGGTTGCTCGAGCTAGATCCCATCTCGTAAGCTGGCCCTGACGGGCTGCAACCTCTCCTCCTCAAGACAGTAGCAGATGACATTGCCACACAGATTTACCGGATCTTTTAACTCTCTGTAAAAGCTGGGCGTCTGTCCGAAAACTGGAACCTGGAAACAGTTGTGCCAAAGCACAAAGCTGGAAATCATCTTTGCCCTAAGCACTATCACAAAATCAGTCTGACATTGATAAATTCCAAGGTGTTGTAGCAGATTATCGAACGTGCTCTACGGAAGCGCTACTCTGACCTGACACCCTTCCACTATACGGCTGGGCTTTTAGAAGGAACGCACCTGCATTATCAACCTATGGTGGCAAGGGAAATGTAGGCAAAATAGGTAGGTGCCTGCAAAAGCTCAGCTGTTGTCTTTATTTCTTTCAGCATGGCGTTTGATAAGGGCCCAAAGCAGCGGCAGCTGTAAAGTTTCGGGAAAATGGTGCCAGTGGAGGCCTATATTTGTTGATCGCCGACTTTTTGAGCAATGGAGCTATGCAGGCGCTGGTAGATGGCACAGTTTCTCAGACAGTGATAATAACCAGATTGTTTAAGCAATGATCTGTCCTAGGCCCTAAACTTTTCAAGCCATTCATCAACGATCTATCAGAAAGGCTTTTAACCGGATGCCTGCTTTAAATAAATAACTAAATTTGTAGTCTCGAAAAGGTGAGACACGCCTTGACATGCATGAGCAGGTTAAAGTAACAATGCGTGAGCGAGAGCGTGCAAAAATACAATATCTTTGCCATAAAATTGTAGGCTTTGGTAGGGATATATATACCAACGTAAATGTCGGTGTGGGTAGGCAGCAGGTTCTGTTGTGCCTGTAATTTACTACTCCAGCCCTGAATGCTTACTATGGTCGGCCATGTGCGAGTGAAAGTTAGACGTCCGTGGGTTGGAAAGGATTAACCGGATATCCATGGGGCAGTGCCTTTATGTGGTGGCAAGCCACGGCCGCCACGTCACAGCGTTGTTACGCAGACATTTGTGGCTTTTATATGAAGAACGATTGGCATGCAAAACCTACTACTTCTCTGGCCACCGCCATCGAACTATTTGCTGGAATGGGGTAAATAAGGACCAACCAGCTGGCACCCAGTGGAGATCGGTCGGCTAGCCAGCCGATGGCCCCAAGCCTTGGTCGGCGGTCGCGGAGGTCGATACGGCTTATAACCTAAATGCCAAGCTGGATCTACCACCTGATTGGTCCACCAAGTGTGGTCTACCCAACAAATATGTCAAATCTTGTGTCCACCCGTAGGGTGCGCCTGGTTCACTTGGCGCCTACCATATTGCGCTTGCCTACTCAAGAATGCCGCTCTGAAGAATGAACTAGGTGCATTAATTACCTTAGGAGACCGGCTACTGCTAACAGGATATGGAGTGTTATAAGAAGGTCATTCACTTGGATGACGCTAAAGACCTTCAAACCATTATTCACCTAACACGTACGAGTTATTCTTGTGTACGGCCAAACAGCTACGTTACCACGTTTAATACTAGAAGGTACCTTAATAGAAAGCAACTAGAACGGAGGCTCAAAGTTTGTCCTCGAACTCTGAGATAGCCCGTACCCTTGTCGACTCCGAGAAATGGACCTATTCCCACCGGAAAACCGTTGCCGCCGTGCAGACCCAATCCTCACCGGTCATCTACTGAGAGGGAACTTTTGGAATGAACTGCGGCAATTTAGGTAACTTAAAGTAGAACGCGTGAAAAGCCGGCACACTTGAAAAGTATTTACACAGAGAATGAGCACAGAATGCAATAACATTAATTCGGGGGCGAGCCACATCCGCTTGTTAGCATTGGTGTCCACCATACCATAGTGGCCTTTTATAGGAATAACGGCTGCCAGGAAAAACGCAGTAGGTCCTGGAACACTGCAGTTCACTACAAACTAATTAGCATTTAGATATTGGAAACGCTTCTGTAAGACCGGTTTTCCGTACGGCTACTCGCTGTTTTGCTTCACCCGACCTTCTGTGGGCTCACCGAACACCTTATTCAAGGTTCACTAATAACGGTTGGGGATGACATTACTAGTCAAAGCTAGGACCATAAAATGTAGATTGCGGTTGCACAGGTGAGCAAAGATATCAATTCCTATGCGGTATCATTGTCCGACCAAAACGGGTGTCTCAGGCAGGTCCGCGGGGGATGAACAACGCAGGCATGTAGGACACTTGAATGGCAAGAAAGCTTGTTGATGGGAGGGTTCAAAGTTAAAAGAATTTGAGTCCAAATGATCAAGTTGGTTAGAATACCGATCGTTGGGCCTCTTGTGGTCATTGAACTTAGGTATAGCCGAGCGCAGTAAAAAAGGACACTGCCAAATTGGCCAGCGTTTTTCAAATCTTCTACAAACCACGCTAGACGTGTTGGGCTGAGGATCCATGTTGTTTATACAACAGGGGCAGTAGTCGACCGCCGAAGTAGATGGAGCAAAATGCGTAGCTTTATAAGTTAGGTGAACACTTACAGGGAGATGAAGTTAGTATGTGGCTAGGTGCTGCAGGTAATAATGCCTGGAAAATAATTTTTAACCCGCACAGAATACGAAGCAAACTTCGCTCTGTGCTCTCCAGGATACAGGTTAGGCCCTATGTCATTGAACAGAGCAAATGAACTCAACCTCTGTGGTATAGGATTCATGACAAGCCACACTGGAGAGGTGGGTTAAGTGCCACCATATACTTGCGCTAATCGGAGGACGCTTATGATAACATGAGAAATAACCCACTAGCCACGTATAAGGAAAATAACCCTCTAGCATCGTAATTTACTTGAAAGTTGCAGGGTGATGAAGCAGTTGTGGATACGGATCCTAATGCTTTTATTATAGGTGTAAATTCGAGGGCATGAGATGGGTGCAAGACTCACTGGAGAGGTGATTAACTTATCCATTAGATAATGACGCCAATCAGATGATGGTTCTGAAAACTGGACATAATGCACTGGTGTGGTGAATGAACTGTAACATTATGAGATTGAACGTAAGTTCATACTTGCAGGAAGCTGAAGCTATTTTTCACTTGAGTTTCCTGAGTTGATATGGACATTAATCAGTTGTTCCAACCAGTAGAGGATACGTGGCAAAAGAGTTTTAGTTGCCTCCAGAATACTGGCATGGCCGAACGTAATGGAACTGTCCAACATAGCTAAACATCCAGAGGCACATTTTTGACGGCAGACCACAATGGGGAGGTGGGTAGCATATCCATGGTATACTGACGCCAAGCGGCTAATTATTTTTATACCAAGAGAAACATTACACTGGCAAGGTGGATGGAGCATAACGTCATAGTGTCTCAAGTAGGTTGCACACTTGCAAGTAAGTGAACCCTCTTGTAGTTGTTCAGAATGTGCAAATGCCTTTAACGCTGTCGTTCAAACTACTTGCTGATGCATGTCAAGAGGATAGAATGACCGCGCTGTTTGTTTGGGCAGTTCACTTTTGTCTTTGTACCTAGTGGAGTAACTTCAAGTGGCCAACGTTAGGCGCCACTTATTAAAGTCACGGCCCCAACCACGCATTAGCACTTAGGCGGACACCACATTGCACCAATTCCGTGCATTTATATCGGCTTCATACGACTACGCCTACATATTTGCGCAGTGAAAAGCCACTATGATTAAAACGTTTTGCAGTTCTTTCCTTATGCTTCACTCACCTGATTCGCACGGCGCACACAACGTCATCGGACAAGCTCGTCATCAGCATACTTCGTAGTAATGAGCTAATCAGTATCTCTACATCTCGCATTCTGTGAAGATAGACTTCCTATAATTGTTGAGCCATGCGGGCCCACGCTACTGACTCCATCTTTACTGCTCCCGCGCATGGTCCTGCTATCATGTAAACTGTTTCAATATGCTGATCATGCCCAAAAGATGTGCCTCACCTTGTTGAGGGTAAAATATTTATTTATTTACTATTGAAGCAAAGCTCTAAAAAGTTTATTAAACACTTCAATGCAAATGGCTCGTATGAATGAAAAAGAAGGTTTCAGTGAATACACGGCTTTTGCACGTAACGAGTTTAGGAAGGGGAACTCTCGGCCTGTAGCCTTACTCAATTTTTACCTTGTTTTTATGTATATCTAAATGTTTGTGCATTAAGGCTCATTATTTGCTTTCTATGATTAAAGCTGGGAAATGAAAACTTGTGCAGAAACTTTGTATCGAGATAGGTGCTGGATATTGCCGCAACGGAGAGGAGGCACAATGCTCGCGATGTGTGGGGAAAGGACAACTATCTCATATTTGAGCCGTACGTGATAAGTTCAGTTGCAGCAACTGCATTGTAAAGGTTACCGCTGTGTTGGCCAAGGCGTCGCAGTAAGTTGAGTAAGCTACTTACATTTGACCCTATACGGTTCCTCTGGTATGTCGAATGGGAACAGCAAGCAGAAAGAAAAAGAGCCGGATTATTTACGTCGTGGACTCCACCGAGGTTTGAGACTTTTATCCAATTGGTTGTCAGGCCGTTAGTAAAGGTTTAGAGCGCTTAGTCACAGCAACTAATGCCTCAGCTGATGCGATGACAAAGTGGGCGAGCCGACGATGATATGAACATGCGTGGGTAGAATGGAATAGGACAGGGTTCCGAACTGGTTAAGTAAACCGCTGGGAAGTGGAGCCTTACGTTTTACAGGTAAGTCAAATGGGCATAATTGGTGTAAAAGTCAGTTTCACGACGTACTATGGCCCGCTGGTTTGTAAAAGCTCTAATGACATGTACTGTCGGGCAGTCCTTTAAGAGGAGGAGCGTGCGACTTTAAGGAAAAGTGCTGTAGCTGAAGGGAAGATAGGGTAAGAGGGTCAGTGACGTCATGAACCTACAGTTGTGGAATAACATGGGGCAGCGTCGCCACAATAGACTTTATGAACCATTCGAAGATAAAGCTCTACGATGTCATAGGTAAGTCAGATATACCGGGGAACGTGTGGGTAAGATTTGAATTCATGACGATGCGAAAGCTGCTCTTGGACGAACGATTAAAGGACAAGGAATACCAAGCAGTCGATTAACAGTAGGAGCGCTGATGCAAAAAGATTGTCCGCAGCTAAAAGAAAAATGGGGTAGGGGCGAGCGACGCTAAGCACCAGCAGATTTGATATACAATGGTGCAGCGGCCATATGTCTAATTATACTAATGGAAGGTGGAGCACAAAGGAGTCACAGGTTATTAACGAGGACACAGAGAATGATGGGCGTGCCCCGCATAGTCGAGAGTAAATTATTTATTTATTTATTTATGTAGAATACGCCACTTTATTTAAATAAATAACAAACCTGTACTCACGAACATTTAGCCGGGACAGTGAGCATCGATGTACAAGTGCATTTCTAGTAACTAATGGTGGGATTAGGTAGAAGAGTCAGCTAACCTATGAACCTGCGCATGTAGAAATAACTAAGGCAGCGGTGCCATAATTTTTAGACGAGGCACTCTTAGGTGGAGCTCTACCGGGTCCCAGTTAGTCAAAAGTTACGTACAAATGGCGTAACCGAATCCGCGCTCGGTTGTGCTATTAAGTGACGTTTCCGAGAATTCGACTAAGTGGAGAAGCGCTAAGTTATATGAGCAAATGCAGTAGCCAAGAGGCAGAAAGTGTAGGGAAGCCGGCGTTGCCATGAACCTGTAAATGTGGAATAGCATTAAGCAGCTGTTCAAATATGCTTAAATATACTACCCGTAGGTGGGGTTGTAGGGTGCCACAATTTGTCAAATAATAGAGTGAACAGTGAGAGTAGCAACCAAGTTCATTATGCAGCACAGCCCACACTTGGTTAAAAGCTTAAGGAATATGGACTGTTGAGCAGTCAGTAGAGCTAAAGAACAGTATTTAACAGGCAACATTATGGTCGCTGAATAAAAGCTAGAGTAATAGAGCCAGCGTTGCCACGGTATTGCGGGTGTGGAACAAAATTGGGAAACAGTACCAAACTGCTTGAGTAAACCACTCGAAGGTGGAGCTCTACGGGGTCAACCACAAGCCGAATAGGCTCAGAGAACAGGAAGGGAAAGCGCATGAGAATCTATGCAGATGAATCCGCGCTCAGTTAAGTGACAAACGGACATAGGCTCCGGAGCAGTCTGTTGAGCTAAGGAACGTCAGTTTGCAAGAACAATATCAGTAGATGATTGTGATGTTGGGTTTTTAGAGTCAGCGTTTCTACGAACTTACAGGGGAAGCTTGAAACGGGGCAGCCGTGCAATACTGGTTAAGTGCACTACTGAAAGTTGGTGTTCTATAGTGTCACCAGTTAGTCAACTAGGCAAGAGAGGGAGTAAGCCCCGAATAACTAGCATAGAAACATCCATACTTGATTGAGGTGTTAAGTGCCACGGGCTGCTTCACATCCCGCTAAGAGGATAACCGCTAATTTATTAGACTAAATGCTGTAGCTGAAGCGTACCAATGTAGGGAAGACAGCGGTACCATGAACCTGCTGATGTGGAGTAAACTGACGCAGGATTGCGATATAGTTAAGTGAACCCCTCGAATGTGGAGTTCAACGGTGCCTTAAGTGATGCGAATGGGCGCTTTGGACAAATAGAAAAAGGGCAAGCTTAAGTATGCAGAATAATCTGCGCTTAGTTGCGGGATAAAGAGACAGTCGCCACCAAGAATTCAGTTAAGTATCGGAGCTTCGATTTATAGGAACAATGTCTGTAGCTAAATGAAAATAGGAGAAAGAAGCAAAGGAAACTACGAAACGGCAAATGTAAAATAAAATGGTGCAGCGGCGCCAAAAGGCTTATGTAAAGTACCGAAAGATAGAGCTCCAAGGAGTCTCAAGTTAGTCGAATGGAAAAAAGGAGAGGAAAAGGTAGCTTAACGTATATAAAATTCCGCTGGTGGTTAAGAGAATAAGGGATATGGACTACCGGGTGGTCAGTTACGAATAGAAGAATTGCTTTATAAAATGAAATTTTATAGCTGACTGGAAGATAGTTTATTAAAACCAGCGACGCTAAAAGCTGCTGGTGTAAAATAATATGTGGCAGCGTACCACAAGTGGTTAATTTAACCACACGGTGGTAGAGCTCTGTTGGGCGGAGCCTGGGATACTAATCGGTAAGCAATGACACGTAATGCGTGTCAAATACGACAGTATAGAAGTCGGAGGCGACTGAACCCAACGCATATTGTGCAGGCTACAGAAATAGGAAGCGAAGCAGACAGAGCGGGAAAAGTGCAGCGAGATACTCACCAAAACGGTTTGTGTTAACGGACTTGCAGTCAATAAAACCAGTGGACGTTTCGAAGGTTAAAACAACCGTAAAACCCAACGTTACAAAATACGGAAAGAGCTTGTTTTCCGTTACACTACAAGGGCCTCCCTCTAGAAGGCTGGAGAATTGAAGCCTTCGATGGAGCTGTTAGTGGGGAAAACGGAAGGTGAGGATGGATGCGAATATTTGCAGGGGCTTGAGTAAGGGCTTCCAAAGTGGGGTGTGTAGCAGAGTTCGCTGGGTCCAGGCTTTGGTTAGTTATTATTTATGATGATCTTGTGGACCAGAGTGCACCATCGGTGGGTCGTCGGGGCGGGCTAGTCGGACTGCAAAAAACTGGCTAGTCCAGGAAAAAGACCGACAGAACCTTCCCTTTGCTGCAGACCCTACGGTGCGCTTGGAAGGTGTCACTCCCCCACCGCACTTTAGTCCACGGTCCTCGTCCCACGAAGATATCCGGCTATCGTCAGCAACATGTAGGCGGCGTTTGGGGACCAATCCGTTCGTGGCTCTCTACGGTAGAGGGCGACTGTCTGTTCCTTGGGTAAGGAAGAGGGCCTTGGATCGACTGGCGAGTCACTCGGGGGTTGCGGTGAGCCTGTTGGCGAGTCCCTCGAGGGTTGCCTGAGCAATTCCGGCGGTTGAGTTTCTGAAAGGCAGAACTCAGAGTGGTTGGGCATGGGTCGGGGAAGTGGCTTGACACCGGAGAGGGAACATGGCATGCATGATCAAAGCAAATACGCTTTTTAGGTTTTCAAAAGGTTTTGGGCTTTTTGTCGATTTTGCGTAACGTATGCAGGCATACAATGAGACGAATAAACTTTGCAGGGCAACCAACCTTGGAGAGAATCAACCACAACGCCTCACGGTTCACCGTATGGAACGCTTTGGTGAAGTCGGTGAACGATGAATACAACGGTTGCTTGCACTCACGACATTTTTCCTGTAGTTGACGTGCTGCAAAAGCCATGTCGATGGTGCTTCGGCCCGAGCGAAATCCACATTGTTCCTCAGGTACATTCGGTTTTAGTACATGTGTGACAAGGCGATTGAGTAGGATACGGGCAAAAATCTTGCCAACGCAACTAAGTAAGTTGATGCCACGATAATTGTCGGTGTGTTGTTTACTACCCTTTCCATTGTACAGTGGACTCACAAGAGCACCCTTCAACTCTGCGCGCACTTGCTCTTCCATCCAGACAGCTTCCACCAAACGATGCAGGGCACGTATCATAGCTGGTCCTCCGTTCTTCAATATTTCCGGTGGTATGCCATCAACACCAGCGCATTTCCCATTCCGTAGTTGAGCGAGCGCGCGCTGTGTTTCGTACATTCCCAGTACGTCCTCCAGTTTTGATAGCACGCTGTGGTGTTGCAGTCCATGTGGTGTGTCCCAGTCCACCTCTGATCGATTGTTCAGGAGAGCATCAAAGTGTCTGTGCCACATTTGCAAGAATTCATCAGATTGTGTGTATACGGAGCCAGTCTCTGAGTCTTTCAGGGTCTTCATTTGCTGCACAGTGGGCCCGTACACTGCCTTCAAGGAGTCGTAGAATTCTTTTTGTTGACGGTGTTCAGCGTAGGACTCCATCTGCGCAGCTTGCATGGTCCACCACATAT
>OX104061.1:18608969-18659599 GCA_944474145.2 Dicrocoelium dendriticum
TCCTAAGCATTCCAGGCGCGCTCAGTCATCCGTCATGATTCATAGGCAGTCTACACAGTAGTACGACTCATTTGCATTCCGGAGGTCCGCACATGTTTCATGACACCAGTGCTTGAATACGGTGCGTTGAACCAGCTTCAGGGTTACGGAACACCTACTCGTAACCAAAAGGGAGACAAGCGTTACTATCATGTAATACTTGCGCAGGGGCGTCACTTTTGCTTCAAACGGATTCTAAGCCGGCACTACTTAATCACGTCTCCCAAAAAGACGCGCGGCGAGATGTTTTAGAGCGTGCACTTGTTTACGTAAGTTGGAAACGCCCTCTTACTTTAAAGCGATAGCTAGTTTCTTACCAACAATTTCACCAATGACCAGCTTCTCCGCAACCGTGCACCCTGGAACCGTATGCAACTTCTCGTATTTTTATTCCCAGGGCGGGAAAACTTTCCTTGGTGCATACGTAGGTGTAAATCACCCGCCTTCCATGAATAAGACTTCTTGCGGAAAGTCAATTAAGCGGCATACCTCTATTGCATGAGCAAACGGCAGATGCCATGCATGCTGAATGCGAATTTGCAAACCGATGTGCCAGCATATTTCAACTAAAAGGAACGACCGCGGTTAGTGTGAACATTCAAGTACCCATGACCATAGAGTATATCATTCACCTCGTTTACTGGTAAGTGCTTTAACAACGCGTTACGAAAATGTGTCCGCAAGGAAAGCAACACCTTCCTTATCCAACGCTCATGTGAGAGGTTTCCTTGACAGAAATATGAGCTGTTGCTAGACGGTTTTCCCATGTCTGGCCTAACTTTTGATTTTATCGTAACACATGCATAAGCAATTGCAGGACACTGGACCCACGGGGAAATCCGTGTTTTGGGTGCCAGTTATCCACCTCCGTTATGTTCGCGGTGAATTTGTCTAATGTCTTACGCCATGTAGAGCGTGTGCTACCGCCATTTCCTTGTAGAAAAGCCACGTACTATTACAATATCTAAACGCCTCCTGACTTCAAGCAGCGATGGCAGCAAGCAATTGTTAAAACGCAGTCAGATATGTGTATACATCAAAGTACTCATCCAATAAGCAACTTTCCTGCGGTCCATAGCGCTGCAACCTTCTAGATGAGCCCAGTGCTTTCGCATATTCTTTGGTGCACGAAAGCGGCAATACAGCACCTGCACCTTTTGGATGTATAGTTTGAAAGCGTTCATTTGCGTCAAGCAACGACCTACTACCAGCGCTCTTCCTGAACGTGTTGTAGTAAATGCAACGTCGTTTGCTGCGCCGCAACATGGTAAATAAGCTCATTTTTGTTAGGCAGGTGTGTATAATAAATATTATGAGCAAAGCTGGTTTCTGCACCCAGCGTTGCATGCTATACGACATAAGCACCTTGCTTGTGCTGATGCGTGGCTTCTGGCAGGTTGACATCGCAGAAGCGAGTATGTAATGTTTTAGCGCATTGCGGTAAGAAGGTACGGCAAGATGCCTTCCTTTGCAACGCTGTCGCATATACGTTCACCCTGCAGTAGCCCCCCTTACTCGAACGGCTTTGTTCACTCGCAACATTATAGCGTGTCGGTTGCTTACAGGTTTGACGCATGCAAGTTCCAAACGCACTTGGAATATAACGAACGCAAAATCGCTTATCTCACGCGTAGGCTTAAAACACTATATGAGCTGGAATACGCTCCTTACCATTCCGGTGACAGCCTGCGATTACGCACATATAACCATGGTTCTCCCAAAGTGAAAATCGTAGCCATCCCGTATAGCGTAATTAGTTACTTAAACAAAGCATCGATAAACCGGCACGCTACATGAGCGGCACATTTGCAGTCTCTGTAGCGAAATGGGCAGCTTTAGCAGGATAAATGAACTCACTTACTGGCGGTCTTCAACGCGTTTCCGGTGGACATGTACACATACATGCTTCACGTACAAATCTACTATCTGTTTCGAAAGTACTATACCACGGTTTCGGCGGCATCAACGTGCAGGTTCCGAATATTACACGCAAACGACTGCGTAATTGACGTTGAACTGTCGAGAAATCTCTCCTGAACCATACAATTGGCCCCCATTCCATTAGCTGCTTGAATGATTGATCAGTGCACAGCAAACATGGTGTTACTGACCTTGAGCTATTAAGCCGCAATCCACATCCGAAGCCATCGCAGTCTTCCCTCCGGGTGACCATGCAGCACGCAGCGTCCATAGCGTTGGCAGGTATGGCTGAGCACGTAGCGTGCTCCCTTACATATGCATCAAAATATTTGTCAATTAAACAACCACTGCACAGCGTTTTCACACGACCATCATTTGTGCCGTTTCTATTGCTTATCAAAAGCGCTGCTTACGATTTAAACTTTTGATTTGCGAGTTACTCCTTAATTTGCCTGCCACGGCAGATAGAAGAAATGTCCACTAACATAGTGAGACAATGAGTGAAGAAATATAGCTAACTAACCTTAACTACGTGCATCCAAACGGGTGTACGTCTTTTGCCATTGATATTAGCCATAACCTACCTCCAAATTTAAATTTTATGAGCTTATAACATTATTTTTTAATACGGTAATGCCGTTGCTTTACCGTAAGTCTAGCTTTTAAATATATATATATATATATTAAATGTTATGACTTATTTATATAACGTTAGATAAATATTTGCAAATAAATATGCGTACGTACATGGTAATAGATTACCATTACTATGTTCTTTAAATGGTTAATTTAAATGGTTAATACCATTACATTAGCTCATGTGTTTTCGGTAACGTAGTTCTTATATTTTAACTTATGCTCTTTGTTTATTTCTTCAGTTCCTTCTCTTTCGTTATATACTAGCACTGCACGTTCAGCTGCTTCTGTGAAAGCCTTCTTCACAAGTTTCCGTCAGTCTTCCTGGTACGGGACGTGGACGCACAACAGTCCTTAATAAAACTCCCGCCAGTGACGCACCCGACGGTCCCCAACCCTACTGCTTTTACCCCATATTGTAAACATTTTACCTCGTGATACCAAAAGTGATTTCGCCTAACGTAATCAAAGTATCTTTATTATCAGTCAAGGGCCTCATTGCATTTTGTCTGCAAGAGTGAACAAGCCGTGTCCGCCGCAGTGACATTTGGAATTCCATGAGTGACCGCTATTTGCGCCCACAGTCGTCTAACCTAGACAATATTTTACGACAGTTGGTAACTCATACTGTTTTCTCCGGAATACCTTTGACAGGTACTTTGAATGCAGTTTACCTGATTGCAAATACCGTCAAAACACGAAAAGAAAATCCATACCACTTTGTAATTATGCAGTGGCGTGGCACGTAGGCTAGAGCAAAACATTAAATGACAGAACGTCGTTCCACACAAGACGGAGTTTGGTCACTCAGAATGTTAGATGCATGCTGTGTTATAGTAAAGGAATTTTTCTTATTGTGAATACCATCCACATCAAGCTGCAAGCGTTGTCCAAGTAGTAAGTACATAATACAGTATCCGTTAAGTTAAACCCAAATGATTTTGAGGGACCAAAATTTGAACGAAACCTATCCAATTAGGACGACCGAGGTTTCGATAATTGGTTACTCACGGAGCGCACATGACCCACAGCGTTGAGTGAACTTACAATTTAATTAACACGTAACACCGAGTAAGCAATTTACTAGGGTAGCAAAGTTTCACAAACTTATTTAACGGCATATATGGACAGATAACGCCATTTGTATTCATAGTAATAGTCTAAATCTACGAGTGACCAAAAACGCTCAATTAGACGGCTAGCTGTCTACCTCTGCGTACACGGCCGCCTACAAACATCAGCTTGGCGGGCCTGAGAGCACATTGGTAGTATATGATAAGCTTCATTCCCTTGCGAGTTGATACAACACTTAGCGAGATTCGCGTTTGGCGGATAAAATAGGTTCTACGGTCGCTCGATAACTGAAGAGCAACACAAACTTGACAGCCAGAAATTGCGCATCCCGCAGTCCAACTGTGATGCTGAACTTCGGTATTCTTGCAAGTTCAGCTTTCCTACCTGAGCTACATTCGTCGCTATCGGGTCACCACTATGTGCTAAACGGCCACACTAAAAGCAACTTGCAATAAAAGAACACGTAGTGCCGAACTCCAAGCAGTTTTTCAAACCCTGACAACACAATTCAAGTTTATTGGTATTGATCTTCCAACAATCGTACTATAGAAATTCTTGCAAAAGGTTGGTGTATTTCATACCCTTTGAAACAGAAGAAAAAATTAGTTGTCCACTTTTTATCTGACCAATTAAAATTGCAACGTTAATAACTAATGAAAACACTCACTTATGGTTACCATATATGATTGCAAACCGCCTACCGCAACCCCAAGTTTGCCGAACGCATGCGTTCCGCTTAAGCTGCAAGGGAAGGACATCTATACCGCCTTTTACCCTCAACTTGGCCTGCACTTTCCGGCGTATATACGGACCATAGGTTACGTGCAAAAGAAAAATATTCATATTGTCTGTATGTTGCTACAAATTTTGGCTTACGGTGGGCCTAAGAGGCACCGTTTACATACATGGCACTTGTGGATCCACATTTTCGCTGTCGCGATCCACAGTATCTTCCTGAAAATTAAGTAAACGACAAAGTCCGTAGGCACTATCGAAATTTTGCGATAGCCACTAAAACCTGTGGCACCGTGCATTATGACTACTTGTGACGTACCGAGTGCAGCCAACCTTCATTCACGAAGTAACCTTAGTGTCAGGTGCATCTTCCGAAATCCGTCCTATAACTATGCGTAATAACGAAGAAATAACTTATAGATAATAACCATGAATGGTGGTGTTCAGAAATGTCTCCTTGAAGAGCAGCGTCTTCGCAGCCCCGTAGAAATAATCAACTTCGCTGGTGACCTACTGATTGTCCGCCTCATCTTTGGACGCGCCGGATGACGGGTGCCACTATTCATGAACTCGAATAAGCTCTCCGCCAAAACAGTCATCAAGGTTTTTAAAAAGAGCTACAGTGTAAGCGAGTTTGTTTCTTTCGCAAGCGAGGCGTCGTACTGATTCAATTATTTAACGGAAACTACTGGCAAAGGTAAGCTGCTTTTAGAAGCAATAGTATGCGTTTGAAAAACTTCCAACGTCTATGAAAGCGCGGTGCACAGTGCTAAGTTTATCAAAAATCATATATATTTTTTCTGAAAATATATATTCAAAGTAAAAAGTAAGAACACTAGCTTGCTGCACGACCATGTGAGCAGTAAGACGGATACGGTCTGTGTGCAATCATAAGTTAAGGCTGCGGTCACTGTACCAATACTACAATGGCACAAAATTCCCCTATCTGAAATCGAGTGGAGGATAATACGCCACTTATACAACTTGCAGACCGGGCACATTTTTCGTTATCTGGCAAACATAAAACTTTCCCGAGGCTAGAAAAATTGGGGTCAATCCTCCAAACAATATCTCTCACATACTTCTTTCCTGAAGCTGTCCTGTTGGCTTCGGAAGACATATTCTCCTGCCGATTCAAGGTCAGTACAATTGAGTTCAGCCATTTATCGCTAGTGGATGGATTCTTCCGCCTACCACACATCAGAAACTCTTTACCCAGCTTTGCCCTTTCTTTTGGCCTTGGATACCTATATTTCCAGCCCATGTTACAAGTTATTTCGGGAGGACCACCGATTTGGTTTTCGGGACAACGTCATATCCTTCAAGGCCACAACAACACGTTAAAATATTTCATTTGATATTCCGTGTTGACTTTCCGTGGTTCTGCAGACAATCAATACATCACATGCATAAAATTATTCAATTCATGACCTACCAATCAGACACAGCCTTTAAGTCAGGGCAGATTAGAACTTAGGAAGGCAATAGGCTCTCGCCCAGCGCATCAACCAAAGGCAAAATGGGACGCAACTTGATTGCAACAAGTGAGCAAACAAACGCCCAACTAGAAGCCTAGCCAGTTACAACTTGCCAGTCAACTGACCGGAGGCAGCGTTCCAGGACGTGATGCGTTTTCACCTGAAAAGCTTTCTCTCTAAAGAAAGCCACACATGTCCGGTTACCAACACTGCAACGTGGCCGATGTAACTCACCGCCGAATAAAGTCACCACTCATAACTTCACACCGGCAGGTAATTAACGTCACCAGTCTAGGTAGGCTCCTTACACTGGAACTTCTATATCTGCATGTACCGTCGTCTCTACTTTCTACGATTTCACAATTATACCGTTGTTTATTTACTTCTACTACGTTACCAGTACTCTGCGCTATCTACGCACGAACTCAGTATATCGTCACGTCACACTATGGCTCGCTCTTCAATAATCGTCCGATTGATTATTCAGGATCCTTAACCTACTGTTAGCTGAAGTATGACTGCAACCTATAGCAGACCGATTATGACCTGATAAACGGCTCTCGAGCTCACCATAGTCGAATCATTATTTTACAGTCTCACCATGGTACAGTTCCAGTCATGAACGTATGAACAACTTTTCACTGCCGCAGTTACGATTTCTACAAAATGTCTGTACAGTTGCATATACCAGATCATATCTCCATGGGTGTGCCTTGCACAGGCAGGAATAAAATATTTGTTTAGTTAACGGTTAACCTTCTACGTTATAAGGTATTTGAATTGTTCTCGCAATCAAACTGTTGTCAAGCCTTGGTCTAAATGGTGCGACTTTAATGGCCGCAGGGCGCAAGACGTCTTCGGACCCGAACTGTTGCTCATACTAAATACCTAAATAAATAAATTTTATATCCGCGGTGTTGAGAGAGACACGCCAACAAGGCTTGAGCAAATAGGTACAATACAATCATTAAAAATGAAATGTGATCAAATTTGGTGTGGTCATTGGAAAGTGTAATAAGTGATATAAGTTTGTGATAACTGTTCGACCTTACGGTTGAAACAGATTGTTATGTCAAATGTAAAAATTTTGTTATCCACGTTATGTGATATCGGAATCAGTTCCAAGTAAATGTTATGTCCTGATGCAGACCTCATTTGCTGTTACTCTCAGCCAGCTGTTATCCGCCTTCCATCCGGAGGTTTATGACGCTTTTTGTGGTCGCGTTGGGTTTCGGTGCTGGTCACTCAAGCGATGTGTTCTTTGCGAGGGTAATTATCCGCGTTTCTACTCATGGACCATTCAGTCGTTAGAGGATCGCTCCAGTCCAGTAGAAGTATCTGTGAGAAACTTGGAACGAGACTTAGAGAAAGTGAGGACACCTATACGCCAAAAGTCTGTTCATTCAATGCACGCATATAATGGACTTTTCGCTTGAAGTCCCAATTGCAGCAGTCTAACTCGTAGAGAGAAGCAACGTTTATTTGTAGCCAAGCTCTAACTTTCGAGCATGCCTGAATTAGTCTGAGTAAGCAGTGAATATAAAACGGTAATACTTGAGCGCACAACCACCGCAATGGATTTCAGGGGACCATCAGGGCACGGAAAAGTGCGCTGCTTAACGGCAGCGTAGTATTTCCAACTTTTTACATTCGGATACTACGTAGTTCTAGCCATCGCGTTACCCGGAGAAGCTAGCCAAGGTGCTTGCGCCCCGGTGTGTTCATTAAGCGCAGCAGACAACAACTGACAGCAAGCACAAGCTGGGAAATGGAAAACCAAGGATATCTAGTTTATTGCTGTAAGCAACAATGGAATAACGACAAAGTTGTTAGGGTGCAGAAAAGCAAGCATGTGGAAGAAATGTGGCATGATCCAAACGTGTACGGCACAGCCAACGGATAATTAGTACGGAACATGTGCACGTCTGAAGATGGAGTACTGTAGTCGGACAAAGGTCTCAATGTTATACCTGTAAGCGTCTGAAAGCAGGTTCCAAAATTAACTCGATAAAATCTTGACTTGACCTGCGATCGTTCGGTAATAAACACGATTGTACCTGGCTTCACAGTAGAATAAAGTTTTTTGAGTTGTCTTAAAGCTAACTGCCTTTTCATTTTGCAGATGACTATGAGAACTTACGAGGCCTATTCCATAGACAGATAGGTCACACAGCTGAGTTTACACCGCACCAGGCAGCGTATAAGAGACTGGAAAACCTTTGCCATAAATCAACTATTTGACGGAGAATATATGCGGCTCACAGGGGAACGCGGAGACTGAATCTATAGTTCTGTGAGTATGCACATCCTCTGCCAACCTAATCAATAAGTGAACCATTCTTGTCCTCTGAGCTGCACTAAAAGTACAAAATAGTCAGAAACAAGCACTTGCAGTAGTGAATCGGTGAAATCAATCTTGAATGTATAAAGCCCAGGTTAACATGGTATACAAACAGCTGGCGAGATCAAGGAAGTGTTTGGATACGACATGGGCAAACGCCCAGTAAGCATGCAGGACCAGCGTAGAATAAAACTGTAACAATCCGTTAGCTTTCCTTGAGCGGTATTCCCGCAACGAACGACTTTGTTGAGGCAAGTCATCTGGTTAACAACGTTTAAATGCAAGAAGTCGTTCGTTGATACATTGCAGCCGCGACGCTCCATCCAAAGGTTGAGGGTCGTAGGAGCCCCAATCGGTGTCCCACGTGGCTTCAGGCACAACGATATGACTCTCGGTGTCAAAACATGACCCAAAAAGTGCATGTAGGTCAGGGGAAGTGTTTAACTATACCAATGATTAACACAGCAAACGGAGACGTTTGGCTTTTTCTGACACGAATATTGGCGTCCGTCCGCAGGAATGTAACCCTGTGCACACCATGTTCTCCAAGTCGGTTGCATATGGCACAGCTGTGGTAGTGAGGTTGTTCCTTCTTCCGCCTCAAGTAGGCTTTCGCAGGTGTGTTGCACGCAATAGCACTAGTTAAGCTGCTTTGTCATTGTTTCTGAGCCCGTAATAACAACCTTTGCTTCCAGATATTTAAGCAAGGATACTAGTTGCAGCGCATTAGTCCACATCTGCTGGGTTCTTGTCTCTACAATAGACAGCTGTTAGAAATGGGTTGCAGATAGCGGGACCCGTGATTCAAAACAAAGTGACTCACATTTGCAGACGTAAGGAGTTAAAAGGATGAACACCATATATAAATATCTGACGCCCGATATGGTCAGCACCTTGCAAGTCCGTGCTTGGACAGATTTGTTGTAAACATTTATGACATCTACATGGCATAAACGCCTGACTTACCGGCTCGCAGTGCAATTGTATGCAGGGTGTACGTTAATGCCCGGTAATCCATCAAACGCAATGACAGTGGAGGTTTAAGTAGACAAAGCAGAGCCTTTACGATGGAAGTGTAACGTGGTATTGCGATATCATGAAACGGAGCTGTGCGAGGAATTGCCCGTCACCCATCACTGCTATAGGGTGCTGCTGTATGTTCGAGGTGGCATCCTTATGTACGAATGAGGAATGGGTTACCATTAAAAGCTATGCGCCTAGTTGCCCACGCGGAGAAGCGAAGTTCACTTCGTCATTATGATATATAACTAATAATAGCAGATAATACGTACTGCACCAACGCCGAGCCAATGGATACCCGGTACCTCGTGAGGATATCAGCGATGCCGTTCTGGATGTTCGACATCCTCTCATAATAACAATGGACATGTAGGAACCAGTGATAAAGGAAAAACGTAACCAACAATGACCAACCCTACTATATGCTTCCCCTTACATACTTATAAAATTTTGACTACATACAACTGTCATACAGATAACGACACGGCTGAGTGCTTTTTCCTCTCATGTTACGTGGTCCAATTTGCGTCGAAAACATAAACATGCTACCTAAGCATATTGAAACCTGGACATTATTAAGAGTTGTAAACCTGCATAATAGTGTCATCAACTTACGCATTAAATCCGTAAAAGAAAACTGGATAACCAGGCTACGTGTAGTAGATACACTCCAAGGGGAACCGGGGTAGAGAGCTACAAGACAGCGTAGATGGCTACGAAAGGGCATACATGAACGAAGTTCATCGGACCGTCTGCTATTTGTCCATGAGACCACTAACTTAACTTTTGTAAACAAAAGGATGGCATCAACTTTGATCTGTTTGGTCGGTAAACATGCTATGCGTAAGCATTAAGAAGTTTGCCCCATTGTGTTTGTAAGTTGGTGCCTGACTTGCTGTGTCTCGCTAAATTCGGGAATATACTAGTGATTTATTTATATAGGTTTTACTCATAGTTAACCACGAGACTAATCGGCAATCTTGTTTTCGTGTCGCGTTCCAGCCTTTTCCTTCTTATTAAAGCTTCAGCTATATTTGTGTTTACAGGGAACTGCCTATGTTCTTGAGTCCGAGCCGAATAAGAGATTTAACGGAACGGGTGGTGGTTGCAAGCAAAACGTAATTGCTAGGTCGTCAACCCCAGAAGACCTGGTGGAATGTATCTTACTCAGATGCATAAATAGCACAACCAATGATATGGAAAAGGATACACGTGTTCCAACTTGGGCGCACCGAAACCTGTTTATTGTACGGCACACCCGCAACGCAAATAGGGTGTTAAAAAAGCGGGCGGGGCGGACTTTGAAATCAGTCGCGACCTCGTGTTCATGGCATAAGTAAATGTTGTAATCAACAGAGAACGATGAAGTACAGGAAAATAACGATCCTGTGGCTACCCACACCGTGGTGGATTTAGAAAGTAAGAATCATGAAAGAAGCACTGCATATTTTATAACCTTCCATGCCAAGACGCACTTTAATAGGTAAGGGGTGTGAAACAAGTATAGCCGAGAATCCGGGGTATTAGTTAATGCATAATCCTCTAGAGAAATGCCAAAAGCATCCGTATTTTGAAGGCTACAGCATGAATAAACAGCCATGGAAATTTCCGAACAGCTCATTTATGAGTCTGACAATTTCTACGTTTCTTTGTACCTGCACATCCATTATGCGCATGACACGGTAAGCACCTCGCGGAGCAACTTGTAACAGACCTCACGAGCTCCCATTGCACAGCTAGCATGGCTCAATGCACAACTTCTGAAGGACAGCTGGAAGGCTACGGTACAGGTTGTTTAAACGTTATTCTACCACACTTATTCAACCAATAATTATCACAGATTAAAGTTGTGTTTACATGGTATGAAATGTTTATATATACCATAAAACTAAACCTTAATGCACTATTTCCAGAGTGGCTGAAATGAGTCCGATGTCGGTCACTTGAGGGACGAATGTGTTACTAGTGTCCGTGCAGATCACTCCGCAAATTTTGCTCAGGAATAAGCGAAGCGTTACAAGGCGGAACAACTGCAGGATTTTCCTGCTGTCCCGGATCCACCTGAACTTAACCTGGAGGGAATATAATAACATGAGTTGTCCCTCATTCGTGCAATTAATTATGCCAACAAGGAGAAGAAAACATTTCCACCAAATGTTAAAATATGAAAGAGCCTACTACAATCTACCGTGTCTTTGTACTGCAGAAGTTGTAAAAAATGCTTTATAATGGGACTTTTCCTTGGAACACAAAGCGAAATGCTGTTCCTGCCACCCGCGTATTTCACGGAGATTTTGTGAAGAAAGGATAACGTTTCTTCTCTGCCGTAACTGCTTATTATGGCTTATTAGATGGTTTGCAACTAAAACAACCATCGCTTTCACGTTTACAGCCCACCTGAATCATAGACGTCCGCTTTTACCATTTTGCATCCGCAACGGAGCACATATTTGCACTCACACACATAATGGTGTTCAATTATTTAATTGCATACGGTACCATTTTAAAACCAGAAGTGCCGTAAAGTAACCCAATATAATGGCCTATTTTAGGAAATTGGACGTTATGGCTTGAAGTTAAGGGCACTATTCATTCCCTGTCTATCATTTTACTTAAAGTTCCCCACTATGGACTGATGGATCGATACCGCGCACAACCGGCCACAACAAATGCAGTGCGCACAAGCCTGCCGGAGTACAAATTTACAACAAATTCGACGAAAACTTTTGAACCTAAATCACATTTCAACTTAAAGTTAAACCATGTATATCTGTTTCTTCCCATTTCCCTTAGATACATTCAGGGCGAATGCTGTGCATGCTGAAGCCAAACATTGCCAATCCAACGGAACTTGTTGTTGGGTCTGTACAATAACTCTTCCTCTCTTTATAGTTTTTGTCCACCTTGAACTTTCGTCTGTAGTGTAAGGTTCATCAAAATACACTGTCGCAGGCCTTGCTCATCTCTTCATCCTTGCGCAGTGGTTTGCATGTATCTGTCGTGTACGTCTCTCCTGCAGTGGTAAGCGTTCACTTTGCTGCTCGTTTTCAGACAGACAGTATCGCAGGACTCACAGTATATTCTTGGTGTCCGAGGCAGATTTCCCATTAAGACTCCAGAACAAAATGAACATCCCGTCCTTCCTCCATCCACCTCGACTTTAAAATGACTTGTTGCTCTTGTAGCAACCGACCCGCTGCGTCAGCCTAGCCCCTTCACTCCAACTGACGCGTCCGCACTATGGAAATACGGAATGCGTACCTATTTGTCTGATTTGGTCCCACGCGACAATTGGCAGTACATCATAAGTTTCTTGTGGCGAGGCCACAAGTCAGTGGTTAGTGCGCATGTTACTACAAGCTGCGCCTTCTGTAGCCATTAAGTCAAACCACCTTACCCTTTTGGCTGCAGGACTTTCCCGCTGTTTCTGTATAACCTATTTGCGCACATCAGCAACTGCCGTCTGAGAACTGCAGCTTCAAGTCGGAAGCTTGAGCGACCTCCATGCAAAGGCATTTCCCGAGGTTCTGAAACCCCACCTAGAGCACGAGGTGCTTAGTCACTTTAAGTTTGTGTTATTAACCCCGACGCTCTCAACGTTCAGCAGTAAGTCCTCCAGGTTATTCGCAGTAGCTAACGATATTGTCGTCAGTTAGGAGGTCATAAAACAGTTACGGTCGAATCTGAACGAAACATTGTCATTACAAAGTTTGTACGTAAATCTAACGTTTCATGCTCCCCTAACTACTGGACGGTCAAGTTGCCACCGGGAACTGAATGAATTGTCCATCCGGGCTGAAGGTTGATACAAGAGCTAAGCACTGGTGTCACAAATAATCAGTGAGACTCGCATGGAGGCCTTTACCTCTGCTTTGCTACCCATCTGTCTGTCCACATTTAGTCATTCCATCTATCCGCTTACCGTATCGGGTAGTATAGATGGCCGTCGCGCTAAAAGCCTCATTGCCACAGGTACCACTTGTTTTATTCTACGCATGGGCTTTTCTAATGGTGCAGATGTGTTGGACGATGAATTTAGCACTCATCTCACAACGGCAGATGTGACACATATTCCAAAGCAAGGCAGTGTAAGCAAACATATCCAACTAGAGTCATTAACTGCAATGTGTGCACGCTGGCTTCAGTTACATGAGACGTTACAGAAAGAATTAGTTTTCGGGGGTCAACGGGGCTTGTAGGCATGATGGCAAGCGCACCGTTCCATTGCATGGCGAGAAAAGCTTCGTTTGTACATTAGCTTTAGAATTCTGCCAGTGAGCTATCACGCTTTGCTCCTATTGGCCACAATTGGATCGACTCTCTGTTGCGCAAAAGCCCGGCCTAGGTTAAAGTTAAGAAAGATTTCGTGGGTCTGATACATTACTAGACCGACGTTTTGAATGTTAACTGTGATCACCCCAGAAGCACAAATGTGCTACAGCACTGAATAGATAGCATGGACCACTACCCAGTACGCCAACCATATAGGCATGTGCTAATCCAATAGCAGCCACTACTAGATGAACTGATCAGAGATATCTTAGGTAAGAAAATTATTCAGCCTACGCTCTCTCCGTTGGCTTCCGTGTTAGTGTTTGGTAAGAAGAAAGAAGGTTCTTTACGACTGTGCAGATTGTCGTAAACTGAATGTCATCACTCAGCGTGATTCGTTTTCACTGTCAAGGATTGATGGCAATTTAGATGCAGTGTTTGGAGCACAGTGGTACTCTGCAGTTGACTTGGCCTCGGTGTATTGGCAAGAGGATACACACCCCGCAGGTAAGCCTAACACAACGTTAGTCATTGCATCGGGTTTATGTGAATTTATAACTATGCATTCTGGCTCACGATTGCTCTAGCTACAATCCAAAGCCTGATGCAGAATGTCTTTAGAATCGGTTCAATAATTTTGCTTAATTCTCTCGATGACATTATTGTTCAAGGTCGCATAGTTAATGAACGCAGGCGACAACCACTAAAGTTAGGTAAATTCTTCGTGGCGCTGGGTAGTAGCTGAAAACGGAGACATGCAAACACGTACGTATAGAAGAGCTTTTCCTGGGTCACAAATTTTTAAATTGCGGTTTTAAAGTTAAAAGTTTGAAAATAGAACCCTTTCTTACCTGGCCTGTAGACACCCATGCTCAAGAAGTTCGGATTTGCATGTAGTGGACGTTTGACAAAACTTTTGCAGCGATTGCAGCGCCTCCACATCGATTGACAGAATAACGCAGACCATTTTTGCAGACTAATGAATGGCTGACTGCACTAGCAACGTTGAAGAAAGCGTTATCGTCCTCACCTACACTTGCCTCTCCTAATATCTCGCAGATTGCTAAATAATTTATCTTGCACACTGGCGCAAGTTATAGAGATATAGAGGCGGTAATATTGACAAGTCAAAATGGAAAGAGTAGGGGATAGCTTAAGCCAGCCGTTTGTTAGTTAAGCGAAAGGGGTGACATGCGACCACCGGACGCGAGAGATTGGCATTGGTTTAGTTTAGGGTGCCTTCTTGTTAATTTTGCATGAGCTAGTCGTTTATTGTCTAAACTAACAACCGCCCACTCTAGTCTAGCCAAATTTTAGTGACCCACCAGGACAGGTCGCGCTGACAATGGGGTCTACATGAATACCAATTCAACTGCCAGTGTCAATCAGGCTGACGACACCGTGACGCTGACGCGTGACCTCGACGTCCAACCTACCATGCGCAAATTGCTGAGTTGCTTACTAATAAAGAAGTGGAACCCTTCGGCCGTCTGCAAGCTTCTGACTTTGCCTTCGGGTTTGTCTGCACGAGAATGCACTGGCAGAAAACAACTGAATAGGAAAGAGAGGATGGGACGGTTGAAAGCAGCCAGAAGGTTTTTGGGACACTGGGTCATACCGCGCAGAGTTGGATACGGCGTTGTATCACCGTTTTTGTCAGCATGGTCCACCCTGATTTATCGTTGCAAGCTCAAAGGCGTACGGTGTTGTGACCCAAACACATGTGGAGATGGGACATGGAGGCCAATGCAAGCCCGAGGCGGCACTTCGGCACCGCATTTCGTGACCAGTTTTACATCACAAGGTTACTGATCGCTAGCAACGACGTGACATTTGGCAACAAACCAAATGACTAATCTGTCCCTCAAAGCCCCTCTGTGCCCAATAGCATTAGCAGGACGAACTCATTGATTGTCTTTCGAAATCATAAGACAATTAGCGCCCACGAAAAATGTGAATCGTTACATTTTGGTAATAATAGAGTAGTTGACTAAATGGTGTAAGTCTGTACTCCTGAAACAAATAGATACTCACGCTGTTGCATCGGCTATTTCAGACAAATATATTTGTTGGGCTGATGTGCCAAACTTCCTTTATTCAATCAGAGGAACTATGTTAGAAAATTTCCGAGTAAACGAGTTCTGAAATTTGACATAAAGGACAAGAACCCGGAATAGGTCTTATCATCCCTAAGGCAATGCGTTGGTCAGAAGAAAAAATAGAATGATAAAGAGCTCGTTGCAGACCATCTTAATGGGGGCTTAAGCTGGTGAGTAAGATGAGTTACTTCCAACTTGCCTCTAGAACTAACGCTCTTTGTTTCATCGTTCCACCGGGTTCAAGCCTGCCTACTTACAGCTGACTCAAGAGTTACCAATGCTTGTTGACGTCACACGCCTGATTATTCCAGCAGAAGCAAGTAAACATAAGGGATACGTTCAAAAGTTCACACAACGGTTGTCTGATGCGTTCCAACAGCCGCGCCTAAACTTCCTGTCATCACAGCAACACCAGAAGGAACGTTTAGATCGTGGCGCCCAGGTCCTTAAGTAGGCAGTTAGACACTGCCGCCCGGCACACAAACAAAGTACTATCAGCCATGGCAGGCACCATTTCTTTTAGGACAGCTTGTAATACCTTTTGGCTTTGAGACCCCTCCAGTCCGCAGATCGATATGTTGCCAGTCTATTACAATCCCAAGAAACCTTACCACTACCCCAGTGAAAAAGTTTAGCACCCAACCATGCTTCCAACCAAAGTTCCAATAACGGAAAAGGAAGTGGAGTTATCTTCCGAGAAAGGGTGGATTACTGCCGTTCAGTGCACTTGGGACAGTGCTTTATTAGGTAGGAAGAATACTGTGACGTTAACTGCTAAACTTACAACACCTTTCGAATTAACTTTAAACAATAAATACCTAGATGAAATATGCTCGCTCAAACTAGCCAAACGGATGAAGGCGGGATCAAATGTGCGTACGAGCATAGCCGCGCTGAAACGATAAACCATTTCACTTCATTGAAATGCATACCTTAAATGTTCGTAGTTCCTACGAGTGAGCATTTTGTTAGGTAATGGTCCGACCAAGAAACATGATAGTGTTAGGGTGACAAAAAATAAATCATAACTGTCGTGTCAATATAAAAGTTCGGCCTGGTTTCGCCATGTAGTACTACATAAACTCAGGAGCCGGAGTAATATTCTGGTGCTACCATAGTCCAAGAAACTTTTATAATGCTCGGTGTTCCACCAATGAATTCTCCATAGCAAACTCAGTTGCATGGGTTGTATGTAGAAGTCTGATGACGGCGTCAGTGAATGCTGTGCAGGCTGAGGCCAAATCCAAGCAAGGCCAAATCAAAGCAAGCAAGCTGACTTGAGGTGTTGTTGAATCCACACAATTACGCTTCTTTGCTTTGTGCTTTTTGCTTACATTGAATTCCCGTCCAAATTGCACCGTTCGACGTAATACACTGTATCCGTCCTCTCTAAGCCGCTTACTTACACCGTGCTCCTCGGGTATCCTTTATGTTCGTCAGTCGTTCAGTCCTAAATGTTCTCTTCGCTGGTTGTTTTCAGACAGACCGTACGGCAGTTCTCACGGCAACTGCAATTACTCCTAATGATAGCGACAGGTATACACCTCGTAGGGGAAACCACAAAAATGTCTGGTTCCGTTTGTTCATCCAATCTTCAATTCTTGCGGATTTTGTATTTGGTATTATTCATTTTTCAACTACCGCCTTTGAATGGCTTTATGTCTATTTTATAGACTGTGGCCTATATACTTCACCTCAATTTGGCTTCTTAATCACTCGAAATACCGCAAAAACCTGCTCTCGTATACCATCACGGCTCGCCGAGTATATTCCTTTTACCTTCCTCTGTGGGCCATTGCCTTTCTCGCCAAATAGTGTTTCTTTCATTGACTACTGTATATAAATCTGCTTTTCAGGCTTATCCCTTCATATGTTTTGTCCAATAAAAGTCCAAGGTCACAAAGCTCCTTCCCTCTATCCAACTTTGAATATAGGTGCTAGACATCGTGCACTTTCCCTGCTTGCTTGAGCTTAAAGTGGAGCCACCGAACCTACTGCAGAATAAATAAATAAATAAATTCTTATTCTCCACAACACGAGGCACGCCTTTACATTCGTGATCATATTTAGCGAACATAGCGTGATCAAATTTTACAAAAGGACATGTTTGGCGTAACAGTGTATGTAAGTATATGGGTGTATATACGTATGCAATTGTGTAGGAATGTAGCTTGTGGTTTTGAATGCGCCGCAGAATGTTTACAGTTTAGTATCATCAGAAATGTAAGAGTATGCGGTTGATTTTCGTGGGTTGGATAGCATTTTCTGCATGTCCACGGGCCAGTGACTTTAGTTTGTGGCAAATCACAGCTGCCACGTCGCAGTGTTGTTAAGCAGACATTTGTGGCTTTTTATAGGGAAAACGCTTGCCAGGCGAAAACCCACCACTTCCTGGAACACTGCCGCCGAACTATTTGCTGGAACGGGTTAAACCCGAACCATCCAGCTGGCACCACGAGGTGGTTGTTCGGCTAGCCAACCAAACTACGACAGCGACCTCCCAACACTCCTGCATTTGCATGTGCTCACACAGTTAAGAACTTCAGTTGTGAATATTCAAGTCTAGGTCAATTGAAACAATTTTGGAAATACTTTTAAGCAATTATTTTGTTTTCGTTGTGTACAAATCCCAAGGATTTAGATCAGCTTTACTGAATTGTTGCTCGATCTATCTTTGAGAGCGAGTCCTTAGCTTTTGTACTCATTTTTCTACTTAGCATTTTAAACGATAGCCCTACGGTAAAGTAACCGTTGACATTGTACGGTACTTAACATGCAGCCATTTGGGATTTTGCATCAAGTACCTATCCCATCTCATACAACGCGAACATTTTGCGTGGCCTGTTCGCCAGCGGGCCTTCATAGTATAAACCTGATGCTTGTCGCTATGTTACCCCAGTCCGTAAGTCTGGTCGAGTTTGGTTTACTAACGCCCGATCGATTGCGCCATCTGTTCCGCTGGTTTTCGGCTTATTCTCAGACTACTAAATGCCGTCGAATAGATCGTTCAGCTAGCCTGCTATTCTTAATCTAATTAGCATCTTGTTCTTTACCAAGTATCCGCACAGTCACACTTTATCTCAGACCAACGCATATAAACATCAACCACGTTTTCATCTCCTCATTAGTTGCTTGGTGCTCTGTTTGCTTTATTTTCCAATTTTTAACTGCGCCCTAATTACGAACGATGCTGCCTGCCTTGTTCATACTTTCATGTGGCGACCATTTTTCTCTTTGGGAGTGCGACCGGTTCGCTTGAAGCAGGTATTCCTCTAAGTTTAGCTGCAACAGCTTTTGTCATCCGGTTAACCGTGCCGATCCTTACGGTCTCGCCCAATACGCCTATGCGGCCAATGAACACTTTCTCAATTCCGCTTGGCGTGTAGGGCATCCTTCCAAAGGCGCCGTATTCTCCGACTGTCTACATGGTCTTCACTTTTCCGTGACAGTTGCGCTATGCAAATGCCATGGAATTCTGCCGCCCGCGTCCACAAACGACCCAACTGTACATCTGTCCGGTAGGCTTCCCGTCACTGCAAATTCCGTGAACGATCTCTCCAACGCCCCTTCCTCCACGACCTGTCCACTGCCTAGTTCTGTTATCGCGTTTCTCACTAACCCGTCCTCCAAACCGCGTAACAACTAGTCGCAGACGCAGTCGCACGGGTAACCACAATTCCTCAATCCACCAGGCAACAGCACCCGCTCAGAAGTGCACCTGTTATTCTGAAAGGTGAGCTACAGGACCTACTGCTGAAAGTCGCCGGCCTAACCAAACGGCAGCGGCGCCCACCTAGCATTCCGGACTAGCATGCCGTCCCACCGTTACAAACGGCTGGTTGGCAAAACGCCCGTCGACGTCCGAAGCTCCCGAAGAAAGCTCACTCACAAAGTAGGATTGCAGCCACCTTACACCCGCATCTGACTATACCAATAACAAGTAACCGCACTCCTAATTCTGTCAAGTGCAAAAAAGGTGCCAGAGACTACTGACCAACCAACTCAGAATCAACCTTCACATGATTCCACTATGTGGAGCTCGATCTACGTCCCGTAAAGTCTTCCGCAGACAAGACCCATTAGTCTTAAACGACTGACTAACCACCCTTTAACTCAAAGCGCCTGTAAATCAAGACAGTTGCTGTTGACTTGTGGCCACGCCCGGCTATAGAGGACGTACGTTTGTCAGCACACCTATTCCGAAACGGCAAGTCTCTCGACATCCACCAAATTTTTATTTTTCCTGACGTCTCCTAAACTAAGCGGGCTGCGCAAGACATCAACTAACGCCACTTACTTAACCATGGTATGTTATAGTGCATGAGTTCCGGAACTGTGCGACCCAGTGGCTAATCTCAGAAAAAATATTTATCATCATAGTGGATATTAGCATTGCAACAGCGCCGTTGTTAGAAGCATACATTGTTCCAATCTAAGTCACCACGAAGAAAAGACATAACCAGGTGCATATAAAGATCCTTAGCCAAATGTACTACTGCGTGAAACGTCAGGTGAGTCACGGTCTCCTAAACTAGACATCTTGCACTCCAATGTATCTTCTCTTGGTCCCACATCTTAGCTGTTATCCGAGTTTACATGCGCCACTCACCATTGGAAACACTGCTACGCTGGCGACATGATGAAGCAGATCCATTCTTGATAGCCATTAATGCTACCTAACATTTAATATTAATGTTCTCCAAACTTAGAAGGAAAGCTGGCCATGTGCCGGCGACCCTGTCAGACTGTCCAGCTGAAAATTCAAATATTTCGAACAGCTTCTTGCCTTAGGTTGGACATCTGTTTAGAATTTATCTTTTAACTGCCATCATTTCTCACGCTGCATCATGTGTAGAGGTGAGTTGACGGCCAGCACCCAGTTCCTGAGTACTTTGCCGTTTCTGGCTTGTATTGTTCATAGAGAATAGCTCTCACCAGTACGTACAACGACATAACATGCAGCATAATTCGGGAAAATACTGAAAGAATTGCAAGAATTTTGCTATTATCCTGTACAGCTATCAAGCTATGTTTTGACTATCTTTTTACTTTTGGCAATATATGTTTGCTCCAAAGCTGGTTTTTAGTTTTGGCTGTGATCAAACCCTTTTGAGTTTGGCGCTCCGGGTCGACCGTTAAGTAGACATATTTGTTATGTTTAACGTTCGAGCTTTCTAGCTAAATACGCTGAATTTTCGAGCACATTTAGAAGATATGGAATTTTACCAGAAACCATTAAAACCCGCTTTATAACATTTTTGATGCATTTTCTCTCTTTCCAAGAGCGTACGATTTATCGGGACAGCATACCTAGCGAAAATCGCAAATTGAGCTAGAATAAACATTATTGAGAGACGGTTTGTACAGCGTTGGCGTACGCTGATTTGGTGCGCAAAGGTACCCTTATGAAATGGAACGCAGCCGACCATAATGGGAAGCATGATGCTCGATTGTGGAATCCATCTACCATAACACGGAACGAGTTGAAACTAGTTCACAATTCGCAGGCAGTCAAAGCATTCGCCGATTGAACGATTACGTGCCACAAAAGCCGTTCCCGCCGTCCTGGTGCAAACTCGTGATCAAGCAGTAGAATAATTTAACCTCATTGTTACTCATGCTACAGCCCGTGTTTACCGTCCAATATGATCTGACCCCGAAAGGACAGCTTCTGGCCGACTAGAAATATACATTATTTATTTATCGTTTTATTTATTTACCATATACTAGCGAAAACAGCGTGGTGGTAACCCAAGCGCGTTTACCACAGAGGGCACCAAATATTGTCAACGTAATTATGATGGAGGTTTACCGCCTATCTTCTCTAGCAGGTTATAGAGCAACGTGCTACCGTCACCTGACTGTGACGTTCCTCATCGTTAGCAAGGCAACCGGCGCTGCTGCTGTCTGATTTGTTAATAGTAGGCGAGCACTACAAAATACCGGCCTGCTTCCTTAACTTTACCAGATGCCAAGATGCACATCGTCCCACAGACCCCTAGCAGCAGCAGGCCACTTTTATCCCACACACCCTGGCCAAACCGTCTCCAGTTTGTCCACGGTCGATCCAATTGCCTCACTGCTGGCAGTAATCTGCTCACCCACACTATTCTACCTTCAGTCTGTCAAGTAGCTACACGCCGATAGCCATTTATGCTCCGATGACCCGCACCTTGCTTCTAGAACTACCAATTTTGGAGACTTGACCCTGTTAAATAAAAATACGATGCATTGCAGGTCGTTTGTTGCTCAGCAGGACCCTAAGCACTTCCGAGCTCCACAGGGAAAATATGTTTGTCTGTAACTACACGAAAGCACAGGGTCTCATACATAAACGGACGGAACTTTAATCACAACCTGTCGAGGCTAAAGGAACTAGTAGCCATAATGGATATATGGCTCTCCGACGAAAGAACCGTGGGCGAAATCCAACACACTCACATGCCAGTCTTTTCCTAGGACTGCGAAACCGCAGGTTATGACCTCGCACTGCACCACAAAACCTTACTCGGTTGCACCATTTTAAAAAACCCTGCCCTCCAGTCTCCACACCCTAGGTGGCGCTTGGATGTACTAAGCGGTACACACTCCTGCTGTCTTGGTATCAATTACCGCCCCCTAACAATTCATTGGAAAGAAAGCAGCACTACTAAACGTGCAACTTATGTCATCTCACAAACAAACATGCTTTGTTAGCACAGGATATTTTAAACTGTCTAGTCTATTTCATTATGCTCTGTCGACTGACACCTTTGCATCAAGCCGCGTTGTACAACCACACCTATCAGCCGACCAGCTTCCGACCTAACAACTAACCATCTACATTAGATCTCGTCCTAACTAACCAATAAATAAATAAATAAAAGTTTATTTTCGAACGTCTCAAAGCACACTAAATCTGGAATGCTCAGAAGAACTGACGATTAACCAAGTCGCCTCTCGACTCCCATACCAAGGATTTTTAGCTCACATTAACGTCTGCCTCTCTCCTTTGCATCCTTGCCTATACTATTCCATCTAGCTCTATTCTGCTACTACCGCTTGACTACACCCTAATTTGTGGTGTGCATATCCCTAGTCTAACCGACTGATGTCTCCCTTATTCCACCAGCAACAAATGCTGGCCCTCTGAACTATTTCATGTCTCATACACTCCCATGTCTAACCCTACTCCATTGTATATTGTGTTCGGCACAGCTTCTGATTAACATCCCAAATTTAGGTACCCCTATCACCAGCGCAACATCCCAGCCCTCGCTAAATTCCCTTCGCGCCGGTGCCACTTGTTCCCTAACCTCCTGGACCAGTCCGGCCTCTGAGGCTCCAAAGGCCCATAGTTCTCCAAACAAAGCCTCTCATCTTTTGCGCGTCGGCTGCCATTGACTACGGTGCTTAATGGTAAAGGCAACAGCTTCATAATACTTGTCTTTGTCGTATTCATTATCTGTATGCTTGGTCCTCTCTACCGAACTTGAAATTTCTGGTCGCTGATTGAGTTTTGCATCTCGGTTCCCATACCAAGGATTTTAGCGCACATTAACGTCTTCCTCTCTCAGTCGCAACCCAGTCCGTGCTGTTTTATATCTGGAGTGGTTCTACCACCACTGCTTGCATGCACAGACCTTTGCAGCGTTCACGTTCCCCGTCCATCGGACCGAAGTCTCCCTTATTCCACCATCATCAGATTCTGGTTAAATGAACTTTCTCACACCTCATCCACACCCATGCTTAACCCTACTCTAAGGAATATTGTGTTCCGCGCCTCTTCCGGTCTACATCGCAACTCTTCAATATTTGCCTAGGTACCCAGAGCGTCAGCGCAACTTCCCAGTCTTGGAGCGAAGCAATTAGCACCTGGTCATGCTGTCTGTATTAGTCCCCTACCCTTGGTCACTTGCGGAGCTGGCACCACAACCGTTTTGTCGCTACAGCTGTTGCAATTATCGCTGTCTGTCCTGTTTCCGGTTTTCAGCAGTGTACACCTATTACGCTAAGCCGAGGCTAAACTCGCGTACCGCCCTAGATTAGTAATTAATCAGGCTGCCAGTAACTCACTAACCAGCCGTATATTTGTTTTTCATGTTTCACCCTGGATGGGCACCTTAGAGTTGATCACCTAGCCCCTTTCGGCGCTGTTGCTCATACTATACTGATATTACTGGCCACTTTCAGCGCTGGCTCTACAACCCTTTTCCAGCTACAGCAAAAGATGCAATTCCTACGCTGCTCGCTCCTGTTTTTAACGTTGAATGCCTATCAGACCGTACCTTGTCATACGACTGCGAGCAGTTTCTATCTCATAATTACTCCGACCCCCAGTATCGCTTTTTCTGCCTCTAGTTGATTGGAATGCTGCACTGTAGAAGTCCCTATGATTTCCCGCTATTTCAGGTCCCTTTCAGATATGGCTTTTCAACCTTATTCTCGTTACAGCTGTTGGCTCCCCTATTCTCGTTGCAACTTCTTTGACACTCCGCCTCACCTCAGCTGTTTCGCTAGCATCCGATACTGAACATGTTACGTTATAATTTCATGGGTCTCTAACCCGGCGTAGCAACTCCAATGGCTCTCATACATATTCAAACAATAATTCCTACCACTGTCGGTCGAGCGCTCAAGCTACATATTAGTCGCATTTTTCTCTACTTACTATATTCTTCTGACTCCTTCAACTCATTCACCGGTTAACAACGCCTGATTTGCGCAGCTTTTACACAAGACTACTGTTGCATACGCTAAGCCAATTTAGACAGTATCTGGCTCTCGAATTCAATAAATTTGAGATCTCATATTCGCATGCAAAACAACGGATAAGATTTATAACATATTTGTCCTTTACATAACTTTTAATTAGCACAAGCTCACCAAACATTTGATATTTATACATTAAAATAGTCTAGTTCTATTTTCTGGGCAGTTTGCTTGGTCCGATTTTCTTTACTCCCTTGTTCTATGAGAGAATATTATCTGCACGGAACACCCTTGAGAACATAACTGCAACGCTCACCTGGACACGGAATCAACGCGGAACTGCCAACTCCTCCGCACTTCACAATCTGAACGCACTAAAGGAACCCATAAATTTAATCAACTCCATACAAGTCACCTGAGTTGTCCGACTTCAACCGCTTCAATACTTGTGGTCGAGTCCGAAGGAGACAACAGTGCAACCATATGAAACAAAGTTGCGAGACATAACTGCAAATATCCGCGTGGATAATTGGCCAGATGCTATCTTGTCAATGTCATACCACCATTCGGCAGTGTTCCAGGACGTGGTGGGATTCTGCCTGGCATGTGTTCCCCCCACAAAGAGCCGCAAATGTCTATTTAACAACGCTGCGATGTGGCGGATGTGACTTGTTACTCAATGAAGTCACCGCCTCACCCACGCATTGGCAAGTTGACCGATACCACATTTCGCAATTTCTGTGCACATATCGGCTCTCGTACGACTACTCCTTGATATTTGGTCAGTTACATGCTAACATTAATTAAATATTTTTTCAGTTTTTTTCCATATGCGTCACGCACCTGACCCGCACTGTGTACACAACCTTATCGGACAAGTTCCTCATCAACTTACTTCATATTAATGGTCTGATCCTTACCTCTATACCTTATATTCTATGAAGCCATACTTCGTACAATTTTTGAGCCATGTGGGCCCGCACAAATGACTCCCACTTTACTACAACCGTTCTCGATCCTGGTATCTTTGCTATCATGTAAAAGGTTGCAATATGCTGCTCTTGTCCAAAAGCCGTGCCTTGCTTTGTCGAGAGCAAAATATTTATTTGTTTATTTATTAGGAGGCCAGTCTGGGGCCAGCGACCACCGCGTCCTCCATTTTGATTTTGTATGCCTCTCCAGCAACCTCGTCTGCATGCTAAATTATGCGAAATGCTTGACTGATTACGGAAAGTTGCACGTTTTCATTTCCGATAATCAATGAGTATCCAAGCCCCTATCGAGTGTTGAAAGCTTGTGGTCAACATTTTTCTTACCCTGCGTGAAAACTGCTCCATCACCACGACCTGCAAACAAGTTTCCTTGGGAAGACACGACCAGCACGCCTCCAAATCGTATACGGAAAGACTGTCTCAGGCGGAAAAGGCCTGGAAAAACTACTGTTCCCACCCAACAGTTACTCAGAAGAAAGCTTGCCAACTAATCCGTGACCAATAGGTCCTACTTGTGCACGAAAATAAGTCTGTGCACCAGTATCGACTTACGCACAAATTTTCATCTACACCTACTGCCTACTTTGTGTGCGTCAACAGTCTTCGATAAGTCATGCACGGTGTCACCGCACTGACGACATTTACATGGCTCACCAAGTCAGTGTTCCGGACAGCAGAAGTCCTGCGACAACAGTACGAATTAATATTCTTCATTCCATCTTCGCATACATTGATGGTACCTACTTTGGTTGTACTCTCAAAGTCTCTGATGACTGTGCGGTTCACTTCGGAGAAGGTCCTGGCGAAACTAAAATCCCAACGTCTTTGTGCTGTTGGATCCCCTTCAAGGCTCTTGCGAACGTGTGCAGCAGCTCTAGCTTTACCCATAGCGGAGTTGGCGACTCACCTCCTTGCCTAGAGAAGTTCCCAATGCATAGAAATATGGTACTATTACCTCAATCTATAAAGGCGGCACCCGCAAAGACCCGGTCAATTACCGACTTATAACCCACCTAGATGCGATCGCCAAAGTGGTGAATTCGATTATCGCAGACACTTTAGTGGACCATGTGGGGAGCTAAAAGCTGATCTCAGGTTGCAAGCGCGATGTCCGGCGGTAACGGTTGTGAATGAGTAACCTGCTGCTTGCCGAGATAGCATGACGACTGCTGCCGACTCTAGCCTGGAAACGCATGTTATATGCTTGGATTTAGTTGAACCCTTCGAGTAGGCCGACCACCACGTCTTACTACCCAAAGCTTTGTCTCAAGGCGTATCAGGATTCGTGATGGACTAGATCCGGAACTATATCCAACGCCATATCGCCCAAATACTCGTCGTCACAGCTTCGATTTCTTCGTCCTTGCTACAAGCGGTATTCCGCAACGGCCTGTGCACGTACTGGACCACTTCGTAGCCTTTATCAAAGATTCGCAACACAAATAGCGTCTTCATTGCTGCTGTGTATAGTCAGTGTGAGTGCGGAGGCACAATCAGCACTTCGGACGATGCTCGCGCAATCCAAATGGACCTCGACCGTCTACCTAATTGGTTCCTGCAAAGCCGTCATCCATTTAACGCTTCGAAATATCGCGCCTCCTTTAACCGCACCTTCGACTTTTTCTCCCACATAATCCTTGGAAGCAGCTATTTGCTAGATTTCGTCAGCCAAAATAGACCTGCGTGTCACTAATCAGACAAAGCTTTCAGTATCCACCTTGTGCCGGAAACCAGCTTTTGCTGCTAACTGCATGGTGGGATTGCTGGAAGAAGCTGTCGGTCAAGTCTACCATAGCATTTTCCGCCCACCACGCAACAGTTTTCTGTGACTTCACTTGGAGTTTGCTATTCATGGTTGGAGCTTCTGGTTGCTATAGGAATAGCGTATACGTTAAGCCTCATAACGTCGAGATGCAAACTTGTACGAGATCCCAACATCTAGACTATCCACAACAACTTCCTTGTCTGGTCTTTCTCTCGGTAAAATGCTCACGTTTCCTGGGCAAATGATCATTCTAGTTATAACGTTATCTAACCCTGGACCTTCCTGTTGGCAACTATACCCACGGCGCCTACCTTTATCCTACATAGGTGACCACCCACTGCGACTCTTACAACAGCAAGCTCCGCTGAACTGCAACCTACACCTGGTCGCTTTGCGGATCTATCGATGGCGCGATCCTCTGCCTGCCGAGCTGGTCTCGGCGCCCACTGGGAACTGCTTTTGAGACCCACCTGTACTGACATCTTGCTAAGCTACAGCCCGATGTTCCCTAAGACAACTACCTAGTAATTCATTTCATTTTCCTGTAGCGGCGCAGATAACTACCAGCTGCCTCCCCCGACGCAACAGCTTTTCCTACAACTTTCATCACTTCAGGTATACACGTTGCCAAAGTTTCTTTTCTCTTTTCTTCTCTTCATAATTCTTTTCCATAGCCGTTTGGAAGAAAGTGGTGGGATAGCGGGCTTTCAACCCGCGTGCCTCTGTTTAACTGCCACATACGTCCGATGAACACATGGCCAAAAAGTCAGTCTAACCCGCTGCAGTTTGCTTAGCCTTGCAGCAGACACAACGCTAACGTTTTACCCTATGGGTCACGTAAAGCTCCAGCTTTCATTCCAATAAAATACAAGGTTTCAATGACTTTTGTGAGACTGCCTAGCCATGAGATTTCACCGTAGCTCTCTTTCATCAACACTGCATTCTAACAGACTTACAGTTGGCTTCTGCTATAACGTGTATAACTATCGGAGTTACCAAATTTCACCTCCTTTCCACGTGATTTCTGTTTTTCGGCGCTAGCTTATTCATTGTTTGCCACCAGCTCCTGAACGTCATTGTCCGCTTCTTTCTTTACTCTTTCCGTTTGCCTCTAGCAAAACTGCCTGGCCAAAAAGGCCACCCAGCCTCTGCCTCAACCCTACACCACTCTAACAGGCACCATTTGTGCTGTTGACCCGTACTACATACTGCCATCTGACGCACCACTGTCCACGTTTCCACACCCCACGCTGAACGGTCTTTCGGCCGATAAGCTTTTCACTATCTGATTCCGGCTTCTTGATTACCTCGGCTCACATCATGGCTATGTGAACCATCCATTCGTCACGTACCACAATCCAAACCTCGCATCTTCCCCGACCATAGTATGTACACATCACACATCTAGCTAGCTGTGCTCTCTCAGAACGCGTCTGTTAGGTAGGAAATTGATTATTGATCGTGAACATAGGCGCTCACAGGAATTGTTTGACAATGCCCCTGCCTTGCTTTCCACATCTTCTTGGCCTTTCATTTAGACACGATTAGAGCCTGTGACATAGTAGGCTTTCATTAAAAGGTTCCATAATACGCACTCGCGTTCTATTTCGTTTATCGGCTACGAGTCATAATTAACCTTTTTGTGACGGGGTGAAACTGCACTATACCGACAACGGTAGGGCTTGCTGAATCCCTGCAACAAAACCAATGACGCTTACTTCAGGATTTTGACGCAACGCCGAGAAAGAAAGCCACGCATTGCACTTGTCTAGTCGTGAATCGCGTAACGAACTAAAGAGCTTCTACAGCGCGGTTGACCTTTACCCTCTCAACGACATAGGATAATAAAAACTTAGTTGACCTACATCCACAAAACTTGTCTCAATAATTGGATTTTGGCTGCCAGAAAGGAAGAAGATCTAAATAATTCATTAAGGGAGTTTCCTGATGTTCCAGTTAGCCGGTGTTGTTTGTTCTTAGAGAAGATGGCAAAGTAATGTAAAAAAGAATGCTACAACACGGTAGCCTAACCTCGTAGGTAGAATGCTAAGTATGACAAGCAGCAGACAGAGGGAACAGTACTCCTAGGATATATAATAGTCGTCACACCCGAGACCTGATATAAAAACGCAGCCGTATGAAATATACGCGAAACGAAACTAAATAAAATGCAGGATGTCATATAGCAAGGCAGGATTGCACATCAGCCAACTTTTACAATATGTATTATATGCAGCTCTGCTTGTTTGCCTGTTTCATCTTCATCAATACACGTTAGCTGTGGATAAGAAACACAACGCAACAAACGTTTCGCAATAGAAAAAGTAAGAAAAGAAGCAACGTATACTTAAAAGCTATAAAACATTAACAGTGCTAATATCACTTTTCAATGTTGGTTGAAAGGGAAAGCTAAAGGGAACGGGCGGCCAAAGGGACGCCAGTCACTTACACTCCTGAGGGCTGCTCTCCGCCATGTCAGCTAGTGTCGCCAGCCAAACGTAGTCATTGGCTTTTGATCCCAGCCAAGCGATTGGGAAACACCATATGACGCCAACTTCAAAGTGAGAGACTGCATCCCGCTCAACTAAGCCATCAATCTTCGTCTGTTTTCTCGTCACATATTCTTTGCTTGTTTCCGCGTGTTTAGAAGTTACGCCGACTGACTCAGGAACATGCTTCCACCGGGGTTTGCCGACCTATTCACATCCGCCATCCGAAGTAAAGCAAGCGGTCCCTGAAAATAAAAGCAAACATCTTAACAGTAATATGAGTCCGGTCGAGTCTTCAAAGAACTACTTGTTCCGGGTGTACATGGAGGGGGCAGAAATGCAACAAGGGTACGTCGAAGGCGACTGGACACTTACACCATCGGACTTGTATGGTGGAGCTGCCTGTGAATCTCTTCGGATTGTCACAGCGGCGGGTGGAGTCCTGTAAAAATTATACAGGCATTCGTACTACGCGCCAAGCCTACTTATTACTGGTTCGGTTGCAGAATAAACGGCTACGCTTGAATACTCATAGGAAGGCCAACAGCAATAAATACATCTTCCTACTACACTACTTGCTTGGTGGTTGAAATAGTTGCATCCAGCCGCCTACGGAGTACTTTTTGCTTTCCAGCTCAACGGGGCCATTACGACCTCCTCTACATATTGGACGCGAAGTCCCTCGAAACCATCAAACCTACGTACACCAGAAATTTGCCGACTATGCTAGCTTTCAAAACCTAGTTTCTGCTTGTAAATTCCTGCAGTACAAACACGTTATCGTATTTTTCATTTGGTTGGAGTTTAGCGCCGCTATAACAATAAGCAAATGTGCACATCACCTCTAAAAGTGACGCGAAGGACGTGGCTGGCTAGCCTTTACGTCAACGGTCATTCTTTGTACGTTTGGACTTGGCTATGTTCGGGGTTATGAAGGCCATTGTTTATGCGGGTTCTCTGCATGTCACAGCATCTAAGCCAACAGCTCCGGTGAAGTCGCAACTCGATGGTGATTACAACCAATGAGCTCGGCATGCAGGTTTGTATGTCACACGCTTTTCTGAGGAGCAGCTGGCTCACTCTCTGCCAAACACTCTCACAGGCGCTGCATAGAACAGCACGGCTGCCATAGTAGGCTCACGCATTACCGTGGACGAGGCAAGCCTCAACCGAGTAAGGACGATACAGTTACCCCCTAGACTTGTGGAAGTGTCGCAGGCATATCCAAGGAAGCCAGCAAGAACTGGAGAGCGTTTACAATATTTTGTTGAAGCATTACAACCGCTGGCGGTAGCTGTTACTTGGAGGTACGCAACCAATTCTGGGACGAATGCTTGTTCTACGAAATCATGCTTGAGACGAAGGACCACGACACACTCAAGGAAGCAGTAGAGCAGCTGCCCGATGGACTCAGTGCGGCGATAACCTTAGTGGCTTAGTCGTGAACGGAGCAGTGGTATTCTATCGTGCGAAAGCGTGCGCTTGGATGGAGAGGATAGCCGACCGGTGGCCACAGTGTAATGCATGGTCTTGCACAGACAGGGCAGTTGGTTTGGGTTTCGGCGACTACAAATCGAAAGGAACACTTCTGGGCGTCCCGACTGCGATTGGTCCAAGCAGCTCCGCAGCAACTGTTGTTACCGTGGAATGTTTGGTAAGGCAGCGTACAAGTGCGCAGACGGCCACCAGATTAATTCCCAAAAATGCCCGTTTAAAGTGCCCACTTTTTCTATTACTTTGCCCACAACCGCCACTATTGTGTCCGGATGTTTGTACGGTAGCCAAGTCGTGCTGCTAGTCGATACCGGCGCACTACGCTTGCTAATACATAAAGGCGCACTACCGGTGTAAGTCGGTATTTACAAAGAGAATTCTGTCAACCTAGAAGCCGCCATTAAAATCTCTATTAAACCTCACAGGCTGGGCTACAGTCATGGTAAATATAAGAAGCACCGTTGCTACCCATCCCTTTTTATATGAGCTAAGCTCTCTAGGGATGTAGCTTTGGGTGTTGACTTCCTTCCTAGATTCAACACCCGAATTGATTGCACTAACAATACTGTCGCACCGAATAAACTCATCCTACCCTTCAAGCCTACTATTTATCACGCGTCGTCCTGTACAGTGGACGTTATCCGTAAAGAGACTTATTCGAAACGCTGTAAAGCAGATTCCAGTACTCATCTGCACAAGATTAGCAGAGGTTCTAAGCACACGCCACCAGGCCTTCGCGTAGTCCGATGAAGAATTGGGACGACATAAGTTACTACAACACCATATTTATACAAGCCATGCACCACCAACTCGCCAAGCTGCAGCTAACGTGCCGATGCATTTCCAAGGAGAAATAAATTGCGTTATAGCGGGCATGTTAAAGCAGGACGTTTTTATCCGCCTAAACCTCCTTGAGCATCTTCTACAGTTAAAGTGAAAAAGTAGACTAGCTAGTTGCGAGTATTTTCACACCAGAGTAAACCTAGCGCTGTTAAGCGTAGCTTCACTCCCGTTACCTTGAACAGACGACACTATGGATGCCCTCTTCGGGTCACGCTGATTCACCGCCGTAGATCTAACAGCCGGCTATTGACCGCTTGAGTTCCACCCGACCACCGTTGTAGGTCGGCAATAATTGTTCCAACAGGTATCTGTGTTCCAGATCATGCCATTTGGCCTGGAAAACTCCCCAGCTACATGACAGCATAAATGATCCCGGATCGCTGTCTAGTTTGGATGGACGATAGTATAGTACATAGCCGGACAGTGGAAAAACACAAAAATGCTTCGCTCTTGTCCTGGAATGTCACCCAAAACTGAAGGAAACAGGTGGCCTACTTAAATCACATGTGTCCAAGGAAGAAGTGCGTTGGAGTTAGGCAATTACAACAAGTTTGCTTATGGCCCGTTCCAGAAAATGTTGAGGTAGTGCGCTGTTACCATGACCTGCAGCTTGCTGCCGGGTTGCATTCGGAGGTTTGCAAACATTTCAGCTCTCTTGAACGACCTACTAAAGACAGATCAGATACTCACTTGGGACACTGCACAACGCCAGTCATTCGCGAAGCTCCGAAACGTTTTGTGCAAAGCACTGATGCTGACATTCCTGGAAACATATCCGACATCAGGCAGTTTCATACTGGAAACAGTTACCATTGACACTGGTATAAATAAATAAATACATCAATAGTATATTCTCGGTAAAACGGGACACACCTGTAAAGGCGTGATCAAATATGCATACAAGCATAGCTTCTTTGGAATGTTAAAACATTTCGTTTTAATGAAAGGTATAAAAGGAAAGATGTTGTCCATATGAGTGAGCATATTGTCAGGTAATAGTCAGACCAAGGGACATTATGGCGCTGTGGCGCGCAAAACTCCGTCAAAACACAAGTTGGAGGTAATTTCGCCAGGTAGTGATCCGTGAGCACAGGAGGTATCGGAACTATGTTGTCGCAACGCAACTCAGACTGAAGTGAGTCAGTAGTGGCGTACGCCAGCTGGAACCTGTTGTAAATGGAACAAAACCACTGTACAGCGCGAAGGGAAATGCTTGCCTTGATGTATTTCCTTAAGCAGTTCTGCTGTTAGCTGCTAAAGCGCAGGCGTTTTGTCCGGAGTGATCGTCAGTCTCTGAGTTGGCTGCAGTACTTCCGCGACTTAGTAGGTCAGTTTGCGCTCAGACAAGAACAGCTGGAGAAGCATGCGTTTGTGTGCCTAGGCCGCGCAGGCACAAAGCACGCAAATTCTGATGTAATTCACGGAAGTCAATAAGGAACCAGGGCACCTGCCCAACGCGCACAAACGCATGTGTCTCCACCATAAGCTTTGACTCTGCTAGCAAAGAGAAGTGGACCCAGTTGCGGTTGACAGAACTAGAGATGCATCTTTTACACAAATGAGTCTCGCGAGGCAAAGACCGACCAGTGCAACTGGAAAGCGAGGTCGCTAGTCGGAGCCGAAGCGTCTCTTGTCACCGCGGATCCATCTGGGTATCAAGGATGACATAATGCATTTTCAAAATGAACGGGCGGACTTTGGAAGATCGTGGTTCCTACGGCAGCAGTTCAGGAAGTGCGGCGACGCATATACGCGGAAATAGAGCATACTAGACAAAATAAGTCGCAAGATGCAACCAGCACTTGCTATGTATTGCCGGGCCTGCATTCAGTGCTGACTAACCGAACAGCCGGCGAGAGCACTCTGCGCACCACTAAGCTCACGACGGTTGGCATTCCGAATGAGCTGGTGGGCATCGACATTGTTGGTTCCTACTATAGACCGGCAAAGGACACCGATGGGTCTATATGATGGTGGATTACTTCAAAAATATTGCGACGCGACCCCACTTCAAAATCCAACTGCATGGTGCATAACTAAGGTCTTCTTTGGAAATTAGATGACACGATGGAAAGCACTTCAGCAGTTAAGTAATAAATAAATAAAGTTATATTTCTAGACTTGCTTAGGAGCAGGGACCTCGAGGGGTCTGATTGTATACAGTTATTACGTGCTCTCCATTAGCAACGGAGATGTATATATGCACTCCTTGACCTCAAGTACTGCGCCAGAACGGGATACATGGTTTTTGTGCGACGTAACAATTAAATAGCAGGTGTCTTTGACTGCCTGTAAAGTTTGAACCGGCTTCAACGCGTTCCGTGATATAGTAGACGGATTTCAAGGTCTTACATCGTGCTTCATAATATTATCGGCTGCGCGCCATCGCATAATGGACAGTTTGTGCACCTTCTGGTCACGTACACTAACACTGTAAGCTTCGTCTCTCAAAGACATTCATTCCAGCTTCGTTGGCCATCTTTTGCTAGATAAGGGGTCTTGATAAACTTTGGGTGCAGGGAAAGTGAGAAGCAAAGCGATTGCATTGCAATCAGGTCGTGAAAATAACATTGACAGGACGCTGATGAGCGATGTGTGTTACAGAGTCGGGATTTTGGAAACGCAAACAACCGCATAGCACCCAGCAAGAAATGCGCTGGTTAAATGTACAAACTGCACAAGGAAATAATTATTGGTTTTCACGCAGCGTGACCAATGGAGTGGAACACGTCTCTAATATAAGGCTTGTTAGCCTACGTGGCGTCCGTCCATCCTTCGACCGTCAAACACCGCATTTCATAATCACCGGGTGTGAGCTGCGATTACCAGCGGGCAGCCAGCCACTAAAGTTGCACCATACGCCTTTGGTAGCTCAGGTCATATACCCATGATGCACGCTAGCCTGCTATGTGGGCATCAAGCAGCATAGAAACACATAAACTCACGGTGCTGGCAGAAAGCCTAGGTTAATGGCAAGGACTTCGGAAGCTTGTTCAAACCTGGGCATGCCGTGTGGCTTAACCAGGTGGCACCGTCGTTAAGTGTCCTAGCGACGTTTTACCGTAATTGGGAAGGGTTGTAGATTGTATAGGACGTGTTGGCAGGCTTGACTTTAGGAGAAAAGGCTTGGAATAGTCGGATAATTGACGGTAGTACATTGTAACCGACTGAAGCTGGTTAAAGACGTCGTATTCGCTAAGAGCAGCGCTCGGTAAAAGGAAGATATTGTAATGAACATGCAGGCATTCGTACTACACACCAAGAGTACTTAGTACTGTTTTCTTTTCAGTATAAGCGGCGAGCGACTGGATGGCGCGAAAGCGCACGAGTGATGGATAAACCAACCAAACCGGAGGAAATGGGAAAGCAACTTGAATAGGAAAGGTGTGACAAAATTGGACACTCGACGATAATGTACCGTTAGTTTGCTACGAAGGCACCGTGTAACATAAGTCATAATAAGCCGTGGGGTTATAAGGCAATAGTTACTTCGTAGGCGGCTAGACAACAAACTAATATGCGTCGGAGCTTGATGGGGGTGTGCCTGCGTTACACCTTGTGGCGAGCTGGAAACCGTTGTCAGTTGGTGGAACACCAAGTGTGCACACTCTATACGGATATGCCGTCATTTGGAGTAAAAGTTGCTCAAAGCAAGGATTTTTATATTCTGAAAAGGCAGCGCATAATTTTGTTTACGAGCAGGTTGTACTTGTTGTCTGTTGATGGCTCCATGTGGGCTGGGAACACGGTTGTCGTGGCTGCTTAGCTTCCTAAGGCGTTTCTGATTCCATCGCCCATTAGGTTCACGGTATGCTTCTGATTCATAACGGGGAAGCAGGACAGCTACAAGCAAAGATTTAGGGAAATACAAGATTATTGGCTTGAAGAAAGCTAAAAACAGGGCTTTTCTTAAGGGGCACGGAAACATGTGCCCCGAGAAAGTTATTTATGCAGTCATTTTCTGTATCTTAAATGCAGTAAGCGTCATGCAAAATGAGATTTCTAAGCCTGATCTCGGTTTATATTGCAAAAGTGCTTGCTGGGAAAGCAGTTATTATATTTGGTGAGTTACTAAATGTTCCCTGTCTTGTAAGTCTGCCCGAGAATCAGCAAACACCTTTAAGGCAGCGGCTGAACTGCACGATAGCTCGGCAAAAATGTACTGTTTCGCACATATGCACACAGCGTCCATCGCCTGTAATAAAGTACGCTTTGTCCTTTATGGCGGAAACTTCCGCTTGCAAAAGCTTTAGTTTAGCTGGAAACTCGAGAGTGCCTGCTTCTTATTATCTAAAGCCTACTGTCAATTTTAAAGTCTTTGATTCCTATCATTTAAGTGCCGCGCCCCTTTTCTTTTCTCGCACTTGAGTACTTTCTGGATGCTATTACTCGGAAGTTTTTGGCTTAATGGTTTCCCTGTTTTTATTCCTAGTGGTCTCGGAAGCTTCACATTGCGCGGTATCTGTGCATACGTATACGTTGTCCAACGTTGAAATGTTTCTTGGTTTGTCACGTGGTTTGGCGCTTTATAAATAGCGGAACCTGTAACCCGTATCGATAGTAAGGGTACGGTAGCTTACTGGTGGGCACAATGAGTGCCTTTTACCAGCACAGGAAGCGATTGCTAGTAAGCTAAATTCCGGAACTGCGCCGTATCGAAACGGAGCGCTTGCAGTGTTGCCCTTTTGCCTAGAGGAGCTGGAGATATCTTTGGCCTGCAGGCATGCAACGCGCCATTTATTGGATTCTAAGGGCAAATGGACAGCACCTAGGTTCCGTGTGGCTTCGAAGACCGAAAAGCAACCGCGCTTAAGTTAACTATTATCAACGGGCGGCTTCACTCTCCTGGCTACTCCCTCCATTTCCGGAATGAGCCAAACTATAACATCCGCAACGCAGTGTGCATGCTGAACTCATCGAAGTTGCGCCCAAACCTGCTTAGGAAGTCCTTAAACGGATGCACAGCCAGCTGGAACAAGTTGCCTTTGTATACGTAGCCCTGCAATGCACCATGTATGTTTCAAGGTCATGTCAACCAACTCACGGTATTACAGTCCACTGAACTCTTATCTCACTATCTACCAGAAAAACACGTCTACAAAATATCCTTGTCGGCACCTGATCCAACAACCTGGTTTCTTTTCAATCAATACGTCTTCCCGAAACATTCCACAATCAATAAATTCCGCTCCGAAATCGAGCCGGAGCTTGCATCTCTATTTCCGCGTCCGTTTGCCTTACCTGTGACAACGTGGAACTGTAGATTCTAGTGCATATCTTAGTCCATTGTGACGACACTGCCTTAATTCGTTTCGCAGCCGCGGTTTCCTATCACCGCTGGCTCCCCGATTATATATGCACTGGTTGAGACATTTGCACTTATATTTTCAGCTCTTAATTTCATATGACCGCCCGGGTGCCTGCGTCTATTATTCTCTCGACCACGATTGCATTACGCTCAGTATTTACACCGAGTCTTAACTTATCTCTTTTTCATGTGCCTTTGATTTACCCGTGACTCTGTAAAGCTCTACCTTCGGGCAGTACACTTAATCACTTTGGCCCCTCCGCCCCATTTTCCAACCTCTGCATGTTTATAACATCGCTGGCACCCTATTAATCTTCCCTTTGGCCATAGCAAATTTTCTTAAAAATAACCGCTCATCCGCTTAACTGTCTGCTTGGCAGCACATATCCTTTAATCTCTTAAACAAAAGCACATTCTCTTACCTACTTTACCTTGCTCTTCCCTATTTGTTACCGCTGTCCATCTGACGTAGCTGCGACACCGTAGATCTTCCCGTTCGGGTAGTTCACTTATTAATTTTGTTACTGCTGACCAATTTTACTCGTTTTCAGGTTTGTAGAAGTTCTGGCTTCCTACCCTATCACCCCCTTAACTACAGAACTTGTATCTGTAAGTTGACGCTTCTTACCTCAAATGAGAGCTTGACAGTACTTGTCCGTTGTTCTCTTATATAATGGCAGATGCCCCTAAATACTATATCCCGAAAATTTCTTCTCTACTATTGCCGTCTATTTGAGCTAATTCTGACATCGAAGAGTTCCAAATGCCAGTGGCTCAATTAATCAGTACGGCGCTGCTGCCACATTTAACTCCGTATCTACAGGTTTATAACCACGCTGGCTAAACTGCCCTAGCTTTCCCTCTGCTATAAAGCACTGCGCCTATACTTGGCCGAGTGATCAGAAGTTCATATGCTTTATTCATTTAACCAAGAGCAGGCAGGCTCTGCTGCATCATGCATCTGGTTATTGCGCAGAATGTTTGCTCCGTCCACTTGATTTACATGTGACGCCGTAAAGCTCCACCTAATAGTAGCTGCCCTAACGCTGTTGCGGCGACGCTTCACTATATTATTACGCAACTGCTAGCTCATAGCTTCATCGGTTTTCCTTGGCTAACTTTCCCTCAGCTACAAAATCTTGTACCTTTAAATAACCGCACCACCTCTTAACTGATTTTTCTGTAGCCCATTCCACTTATTCTCTTAACAAGAACGAACGCTTCTATTTTTCTACGTATTAATCCGCTTCCTTTTGTCTCTTTTTAGCATGTCCTTTTAAAACCTGTGACGCCGTAATGATATCCCTTTGGGTGGCTCAACCATCTATTGTCGCGCCGCTGCACCATTTTACTCCACCTATTCAAGGTTATGGCTAGCTCCCCTACCTAACCAACTGTCAAGCTTGTGGAAGCTCCCGTGAATCACTGTACCTCCGCTTAACCGACAGCTTGGCATCTCATATCCCTAAAGCAGGTTATTTTATATACTTATGCTTGCTCCTTCCCCTCTGTCTAATCGACTTACTTATGACAACGTAGAGCTCTACCTTTCAGTAGCTCCTTCGATTTTTATAGCACCCTTGCCCTATTTAACTCCACATCTGCAGGCTGATAGCATCGCTGTTTCCCTCACACACTCAGACATTCAACAACAGAAGTGGTTTCAGCATGTCATTGCTCCCTATCTCAATTGACCGCTTGGTAGACCATGTTTGTTATTATCTTAAGAAAGGACAGATTTCTGTACATACTAATTCTTGCAACTTTCCACTCTCTTATCACTGCTCCTACTCTTAGCCGGTTGTTTGAAATTCCATAAAACTTATTCTTTCAACTACTGGCAGGCTCTTAATCTCTCTGTACGCTTGGTTCATTTGACTTACCTGTTACACCCTAGCGCTCCACATTAGTGAAGTCCACTTAATCATTATAGCACTGCTGCCTCATGTAACTCGACACCTGTAGATTCATAGCACTGCTGGCTATTTTGCACTATCTCCCTTTTAGCTACCACCTCACTTCCCATAAAGCACTGCTGCTACCCTTCTCCGATTACACAAAACCATATTTCTTAACCACTTGAACAAAAGCGGGCTGCGCTACGTCATAAACCTGGCTCCTGCCCTGACTGTTCTCTGTCAATCTGACGCACCTGGGCCATCGCAGAGCTACATATCCGAGGGGTGTGCCTAGTATATTGTGACGCAGCTGTGTCGTTTTATTTCACAGTTAGCTCAACTGTTATTCTAGCACCGCCACGGTAGCGTTGCCGCAGCATTTGGTCTAATTACCCACCGCTCGAATGAAAAAGTCCTCTTTTATCCCACCTGCGTACTACACATGCTTTACTTTGATGTACTGCTCCATATTTCCTGACACATAATTTCTGAACAGGAGTTTGCTATTCTCACCTCCAATATTAGTAGACACACACAAACATGTGACCTGCGAGATAGCTCTGAGATAACTGTGCTATTTTACGCATTCATCGTATCAAAGTAGATATTATTTTACCTGTTTCTATACTGTAGATTAGTAGGGGAGTTGCATGGTATAGGTAGAAATTCGTCACATTGAGACTCATTCAAACAGCGGGCATACGCCCGGAAAAGCATGTACGTGCCTTTCATGCTTTCAAGAAGCATAAGCAGTGCGCATTCCATCGGACCCTGGTAGGGCTCGAACCGGCAGCGTGACCGTGGCCAATCCGTGGCTGAGACCACTGAGCTACGGGGGACGGCAACGATCCTCGTGAATAAGTTGCTAGATGCAACTTAGCGCCGATCATTGTGCGCTGACTTACACGTTACTTCCGTGCAGAGGACACGGTAGCCCACACACCAAGCAACGAACTTCCAAAATTAGGCCGCCATTTAACTCGTGCATTATAAACAGTTTGGTCTGCATACTGTGAACCAAAGAGCAGAAGGGCAAGTTGAATGGCACAGGTAGAAATTCGTCACGTCTAGACTCCCATCTAGTAATTTATTTACGATGGTCGTTGTCATCCCCCGCAGCTCAGTGGGCTCAATCTTGGACTGGCAGCAGTCGAGTTACGGGTTTGAGCCTTGCCAGTGTCCGGTGAAATACGCACTGCTTATGATTCCCGAAAGGATGAAACGCGCGTACCGTGCTTTTCCGGGGGTGTGCCGGCTGTCTAATTGAGTCCAGATGTAACTGAGCTCTAGACTCAAAAGCATGCCAACAGTTTGCACTCAGGCCAACCAACGACTAATTAGTTTAGCCGCGCCATTGAAAAATGAAGCAAAGTCAGACACAAGGCTTATGGTCAGAATCCAATGAGCTAATAACAATAGGGGTATGCGTCCGCCAATGGACACTTGCCGCGAGGAGGCCTGGCATACCCAATTGTCCGAAGCTGTGCAAGTCACACAGATCGAACATCTAAAGAGAACCAGTTCATGTCAATAAGCGTACTGTGCATACAAGTAAACCAAACGTAGGACTGGATGAGCTGCAACTCGGAAGCTGCCGCACATTAAAAGAGTCACGGTATGTGGCATCGGAAAAGCAAACGGACAATAGAACCGATACATAAAGGATACACTCCGGGCTGTGCGACTGACCACTGTATAAGTAGGTATTTGACAGCGATGTGACTTACGTGGTTGCAAATGCCTTCTACACGGCCCGCATCCTTTACTTGTAAGATTTCGCTTACTTCTAATACTATGGCGTTATACCTCCCCACCTGGCCAGCGGCTTAGTTCCCTAGTAATATCAAAATCTTTAACTAGTTGGTTCCACTATACTACGGACATCTTACCCACCTCACCAGTGTAGTCTGCCGATGGTCATAGGAATTTTATAAAATATAGGCTGCGAATTTTACCCTGAGTCCCCGGGCTGAAGCTGCTCTAGTTGATTGGATTCCAATCAGTAGCCGGATGTGCGCAGTCCGATTGGCTAGCTCGTTCAAAACTTCGAAGTAGCGTGGGACTAACAGGTGTCTATTCGTTATCGCTGCCTATGCACCGACAAACTGTAGAGATGACTCGGGAAAAGACGACTTCTATCGCCAACTGTATGAACTCATTCGCCACAGAAGAAGTTCGGACACTGTAGTGCTGGCTGGGGATCTGAACGCTCAAGTTGGAAAATTATCCACAGATGAGCTGCATCCGGGTGGCCAACATGGTATAGGCTCCCGTAATGATAACGGTGAGCGGTTAGTTCATTCGTGTGAGGATGCTCGCTTATTTCTTGCGAGCACTAATTTCCGACACAGCACCCGCCGGAGGGTGACTTGGCGCCCACCAGCCACGAGCCAGCTATGAACGCAAATCAATCACATTGCTATCAGTTACCGCTGGAGAGGCTGCATCCAGAACTGTCGCTCGATTTGGAGCACAGGTGTTGACCCCGATCATGCACTTGTATTTGCTGACCTGCGGGTGCGCTTTGGCGGACGCGCACGACGATTTTGTGAGCGCATTGACACTGGCAGACTGGTGAAGCCAGCTGTTTTAAAAGCCCATCAAATTACGCTGTCATCCGAGTTGGATAAACGTTCACTGCATGCAATTGAAGCTCACTGGTCTCATATGCAACAGGCCTTACTGGCAGCAGGCAAATCCTCATGTGGTATGTCTAATCGCCAACATGAATATTGGGTCTCTTCACAGTTTTTGGAACTTATAGATGCTCGCCGGCATATTCCTGCTGGAAGCGAACACAATGAAACTCGCAAAGAGCTCCGGGTAAAACTCCGTGCTAGCCTGAAGAGAGACCGCGAATACTGGTGGTCTCGTCTTGCAACAGAGATTGAAATGGCCGCTGCCATTGGTAACCATCGTGAGTTATTCCGTCGGATACGGCAAACGGGCAGCAGGAGACCTGGTGTTAGTGAAACTATACGTGACGAGATTGGACAGCCTATCCATAGCTTATCAAAACGCCTAGAACGTTGGGCTTAGCACTTTGAAAGGCAATTTAATCCGTCGGAATTATTAGATTTCTCGCCGACCAGTGATCGCCCTGCTCCGTGGGCTATTCCTTTGGATCCGCCCTCTCGTTTAGAAGTCAAACGTGAGATCAAACTGTTGAAGTTAAATAAAGCCGCGTGACCTGATGACCTTCCTCCAGCTCACTTCAAATTCTGGGGACTTGCTCTTGTGGATGATTTACACGAGTTACTAGTGAGACTGTGGGAGCAGAAAACTGCCCCAAACGATTGGAGTCACTCCATCATAGTCCCAATTTTCAAAGGAGGCTCACGATCTGAATGCGGCAGCCATAAAGAAATCAGTCTGATCTCTTTCGCCTCCAAATTGCTTGCCTCTGTTATCCTTCACAGACTAACTGGCACTCGTGAAAGCCAGATTCGCGAACAGCAAGCTGGATTTCGTCGAGGTCGTGGCTGCATTGACCACATCTTCACCTTGCGTCAGTTGTTAGAGCACCGTCACATATATTGGCGGCCCACCATTGTCGTGTTCCCCGATATCAAAGGTGCATTCGATTTGGTGAATAGACATGATCTTTGGGACTGTCTACTCAGGAAAGATGTATCTGAGAAATATGTGAATATTATCCGAGCATTATATGCTCGTAGCTCGGGCAGAGTGAGGGCTCACGGCAAATTGTCGTCGCCCTTTAATATCTCCAGCGGCGTGAGACAAGGATGCCCACTGTCACCTTTCCTCTTCAACTTCGCTGTTGACGAAGTCATAGAAATCGCGTTCACAGGACGTGACTTAGAAGGTGTGGAGCTACTCCCAGGAGAACGACTTCTTGACTTAGAGTATGCTGATGATATTGCCCTGATCTGTGGCAGCTCCCAGACGCGCCAAGAGGCACTGGACAGATTAGCATTAGCTATCCGTCACTTCGGGCTTTGCTTCGCACCCTCGAAGTGCAAAGCATTCCTCCAAGATTGGTCTGTACCGCCTCCTTCGCTGACCCTTGTTGGGGATCAGCTAGAAATCGTTCAAAAATTGAGCTACCTGGGAAGTTGTATCAGCGCCCGTGGGGTTGAAGATGAAATCACGAATCGCATAGCAAAAGCTCGGGGCGCTTTTGCTTACCTTCGCCACTTATGGCGCCGGCGCGACATTACTCTTGCCCTGAAGGGTAGAGTGTAGAATGCAGCAGTACGTTCGACCCTATTGTACGGTTGTGAAACCTGGCCGCTTAAAGGAGCGGACCTGAAGAGGCTAGTTACGTTCGACCACCGGTGCCTTCGTAATTTAGCTCACATTTGGTGGGAACACCGCGTGAGCAACGAGCGATGCACAGCAGCCGGCTGGTAGCTTACCGGAACGATGTCCATCCGTTACCGGTAGCTCAGCCAGCTTGCACCAGTTGCATTTTTTCTACCTTTTTTCCATGTATTACGGCACAGTAGCTGAGGTGCTCCTTACCTCTAGCTAACGTGTATGATGATGATGATGCGAACTTTACCAGAATGTTGCTTTGGCTATTCCAAAAACAACCGTAAGGCACTGGGTCGGTGTTCTCCACTGACCCAAAAAAGTTGGAAGAAAAAGCACTTTACTTCTACAATAAATCCCAAAAATCTTTATCGCGCCGAAAGTGTTCTGCTTAGCTGCAATTGTTCTCTCTCGTAGACCTGCCTTCTAATCCTACCTGGCCCGAGGGTTCTCCGCTTGGACGATTATACTCTGTATGATATATCCGACCACCATTACTCTAAGATTCTTGCTCACATACAAATCTGCAGTTTAAGCTACATGGCCCCATCCAATAAAGTGCCCCTGGTTCCAACTGTTACGGAGGTTTGCTGACTAAGTCTCGGTCAGCCGATGGAAACATTTGGGCCCCATGAATGTGATTAGCCGTGCGGAAAAGCGATCATAAGGTGGCGTTGCCAACGGGGCATTGCTATTTCACTTGTGGTCAACGGAAACGTTTCAGGACGTGGTGGGTATCCGCCTGGCAAGCGGTCTCCATATAAAAGCCACACATGTCTAATTAACAACGCTGCAGTGTGGCGGATGTGACCTGCTACCAAAAACTTTACTGCCCAATACCAGCCACTGAGAAGGTCCCGATAACTGAAAGCTGTCAACACCATCGCATATAAACAAACCACACGCATTCGTCAAACAGCGTTTATCAATCGTTCTATCGGTTTCGGATTTGCCTGTCACTGTGGCCAGCAACAAGACACCTACGCCTACAGAGGGACCATGGGCGGCTGGCGCTACATCAAACCACGTTCCGCCTAAGCACCACATATCCTGTGTAAACCCGAAGGAATAAGACCAGGTGGCATGTGGATAGGAGCCAAGTTCATAAACGGTGCCGGCCCATACTCCTTCACAGGCAAATACAAAACCGCCGCATCTGGGAATCAGTCGCACACAAGGCGATGCTTAAACCGTAGTCCTCTCCACACGGAGTGCATGAAACCACCCTTCGTGCCTAGCTCGAACACAAGAACCCTGCATTCCGTCCCCTTCAGCAAAGACCGACGTTCCCTGTGGCCAGTATGAACGAGGTAGTGGGTAATAAACAGGCAGGCAACTTGTCCACATACACATCAAGCCCAACCACACCGGGGATATCAAGAAACAGACACACACTTGAAAGGACAAGACGAAAGCAAATAAATTGAGTACGACATACAGATACGGCGGCATAACTCTGCTCTAAGCGAGCGTATGAAAATGATTACGAACTAATCCGTGATAAGTCTAAGAGGTCAGAAAACATATTTTAAATGTCACAAACAAAAAAGGTTAACGGAATTAACCAAAATTAGCTTCATCAAGGTGTATAAGTTTTTAGCAGGTCGTACAGGTAGATTCTAGTATATATTAGGACAATATTGATACCCACGACCTAAAATAAAGAGACTTAGCATGCAAGCACAGATAAGTAAATCGAATGCGGCGTACCTACATACGCTGCGCCGGTTCTGTCTACGCTCTCTGCAGGACCAGTCGTCGCTTCGGTGGTAGTCTTGAGTGGCCTCGCTCATGGCTCACAAGGCCTGCCTGACGCAGGTACTCGCAACTGCATGTGATGCAGCATCATGCGCACAATGTCGATGGAGTAAAGCCCATCGGCGCATGCCGCTTCATCTCTGCATGCAGGACGACATTCTCCTGCACTTAGGCAACTGCCTTTGTACTCAGATCGCGCCATGCACGCCTATCAACCGTCTTTGATTCCCATGGCCAGCATTCAAGCGTAGAACGTGGAAGGTTCCCTTTGATCATGTCCTGGTAAGGTAACTTTGGTTTCGCCACATGCCGCTTCCTTATACTCAGCTGACCATGCAATAGCTGTCTCGGTATCAGCATCGAATCCATATGGCTAACATGACCAGGCCCCCCTAGATGTCTCAGCAAGAGTATGCAGTCCATTGCATACATTCAACTTCGACGCAACGATTGCCTGTTCGCAGCTTAGTCGCCCCATCCGATGCGCATGATCTACGGCAATCACTGTTTCTGGAACCGCTCGAGATATCGCACCTCGCGCCGGTACGTCGTCCAAGTTTCACTGCCGTATAGAAGAACGGGCAGCACCATGGATTTGTAAACTATCAGCTTCGTGCCAATGGTAAGCTAATGGTTGCTCCAAAGTCGGTATTTTAGCTTCCCGATTGCAGCCGCTGCCTTAGAGCCGTGTATACATAGCTCACTGTGTAGCTGCTGGTAGTCGACATCACACTCCCAAGGTAGCAGACAAGGAAGGTAGTAGCCAATACTTAAGTACCCATGCTGATACACGGCATTATTGGAGATTGCACATCCAGTGAAGGCTGAAAGAGGTAGAGAGTTCTGCTTGTGTTGATGGTGAGCCCGAAGTCTGTCGCTGTCTAAACCAGAACACTAGTCATGTGCTGAAACTCATCCACGCTGTGTGCAAACAACGCACAGTCGTCGGAAACCAGCAAAATACGATTAGTGTTCTCCCAGACTAGAGTTCTCGCACCCAACCGACGGATATGCAACAAACCACCAATAATAAGGTGCTCCACGCAAACACCTTAAGCACAAGCCGCCTCAAAAACACAAGACATCATGGCACGTAGATATATGTTAGACATGACAGAAGCTAAGACGCAGACTTGCCTCACAACAGCGACACCCGCAACGTCCTCCGAGGTCTCTTCACTCAGCTGCACCCACTCCCGCATACCACTATTAAATTTACAAATTACGCGAGCAACCAAACTTACCCAACACTAGACATAATGCCTTGCGGTTCACCGTATCAAATGCCTTGGTGGTAGCAACAAAAAACGAGTACGACGGCTGGTGTCTTTTTCTGCACTTCTCCTACAGCTGGTGGACCGCGAACGCTGTATCTATGGTGCTGCGACCCGAAGGGAATCTACACTTCTCTTCCGCCAAGTTAGGTTCCACAACCTGACTGACGAGGCGGTTGAGCAGGATTCGGGCAATCACCTTGCCCACGCAACTCAGCAACATGATTCTACGATACTTCGTGCAAATTTGATTGCTACATTTGCCCTCGTGCATTGGCTGCACAATGGCATGCTTCAGCTCAGCAGGCTCCCCCTCCTCCTCAATGCATACGCGTTACACCAAGTGGTACAACGCAACCACCAATGCGGGTCAGCCGCATTGCAATACTTCAGGCGGGAGCCTGTCGGCCTCAGCATACTTGCTGTTTCGCAGTTGAGTAAGTGCCAGCTGCGTCTCAGCCCCTGTCGACGTGTCTGCCAGAATCGCCTTCACATCGTACAGCTTATGCCGTTCAATGTAGACCAGTCGAACACTGAACGGTTGTTCACGCGACAGTCGAGGTGTTCCTGCCAAGTCTGTATTATTCCTGCAGTCTGAGTGCAGGTAGCGCATAAACGACCATCGGTTAGCGTCTTCAGCGGCTCCAATTTCGGTCCATACGCCGCCTTCAAGGAGCCAAAGAGTTCCTTGGGTTGCCGACGTTCCGCGTAGCACTCCAGCTGCTTCGCCTTCTCCGTCTAACATGTATTATTAATATGACGGAGCTCTCGGGGCAGTCGTCGTCGAAGTTTGCGAAACCTGACTACTCTTCCCTAAGTCGCTGGGGTCTGCCATACTTACAGCAAACGCTGCATTCTTCCTCGACACCCATGCGCCAATCATCTCAACGTGCTCATCAAACCAATCAGGCCGCTTACATTTTGCGCGCCCATTGGTCTCCTCAGCGGCAGCTGTTACCTGGTCGCGAACGTGGTGCAACGGGCAGCCCACTTTGGCCATGCATTCCCTATGACACAGGCGTGCATCCAGCGCCTTCCCCAGCTCAATACGTTTCTCCACAGTACCGAAGGAGCACATGTGATATGTAAGCGGATTCAAGGTAGGAGTGCAATATTTAGTTACGAAAAAATATATTTATATAGTTTGGGTTGCATCCATTTATGATCAGTGCCACACGCAGCTCCACGCAGTACACGTGTCAGTCGCATTTCACGCATATCACGCTGAGGTACGATTACATAGTCGAGCAGGTGAGCGTGAGCACTCCGTGTGTGCGTCCAAGTTGCTATATCACTCGCACTCAGCGCAAACCGATTGTTCGGGCTCGTCAGGCTCTGCGTGGCACATAGTGAGAGCAGCGTGTCATCGTTCACATTCATTGAACCAACGCCATGCAGTCTAGGGACAACTGTTCACACCGATGCATCCCGCCCAACGCGCGCGTGGAAATCACCCAGCAGAAATAGTCGGTCGTTCTTCGGCACAGAGCTTATCACCGAGGATAGCCGGGTGTAGAATTGAGCACGCATGTCATCTGGATAACATCTGGTCGGACTGCAACTGCTTATAAAGATGGCCAACTTACCTTTTCTGAGTCTTAGACAAACAGGCAGCGGTCGCGTGCTGAGGCCTGTTGGTTCACCCGCCAGCAGGCGATGGAGGCGATCGGATACTGCAAATCCGACGCCATGATTACGTGGTGCTGTGGCGGCGTTGCCAACCCAGTAGAATGTGTAGCCAGCACCTGCTTCATGCAACTTACCTTGCGTAGCGAGGGCGTTTCACTGAGCGCCGCAATATCGATGTTGTAGCGCGCCAGTTCCATCGCGACCAGTGCAGTACGCCGCTCCAGGGGCTCCCTCGAATTCCGGTCCAGCATCGTGCGCACGTTTCAGCACCCGACGCTGGGTGCTTCTCGCGTAGGCATACGATTGCATAGGTGGGCAATCGCACGCCAGGTGGCTCCACCCGGAGCCTTTAGCTCTATAATCTGACCCACAATGCATTGAGATATTTGAAGGTTTGCTTGAGGGACTCGGTCCGGTGCCCTTGGTTCAATAGCCTGGCCCACATGGCAGTTGGAAGCAGATCCAGCTCGGAAATGTGGTTGCAGACAGATTGGGATCTGCATGACGGCCGACACACGCAACCATTGAGATACTGGAACGCTTCATACATATTTTGCGACCGTAGTATTATACCCCTGGGACCACGGCTAGGCGCAGGTGTGTTTTGGCGTGTTTGCACCAATTGGACAAGGGGCCGCCTGGCTTGAGGCCGGCAGTAGCAAACCGTTGAACACTCTGGTGTTCCCTCCTACCGTCAGACGAAATGTGTGTCGCTCAAGCTGTATGCCAATCGAGCTGCGAGTGTAGAATCCTTAGACATGTTTCCTCCCATGGCTGTATTACGGGAAATGAGTCGTCGAGCACTTCCTAACCTCGGAACAGGATGGACTAGGATACTGGCAGGGCGCTCACATCTGACTGAACGGCTCGGGTGCTCAGCCAAAGCCTTCGATTAACTGTACACCCGAAAGGCAGCGGGTCTAGCGCATGGTCAGTTCACTGACTCGGGCGGATTGGTGTCCTGGATCTTGGCAGGGAGAAGGGCGCAACCCAACTCCCACCCAGCGGTCGCCACGCGAAGCCGTCCAGGACATGAGCCAATGACTCAACAGTAGCGGCGGTGGGTGGACCATCTATCAGGATCTAGCCACCACCAGCCTCAGCGCACCATAGGCTCTCCCGCCATATGCACAGGGAATAATAAAGATCCATCTCCTAACGATTCGAAATCCCACCAATCATTTCGGTAACGGAAACACTTATAGATATTACATTGCATCCAGGCCACACATCTACCTGACTGCAATGGGCATGCCCGTTATCCTTGCCATTTGCTTTTAGGACAACTACTTACCACTTACTCACCCTGGTAGTTTGTGAACACGTATCTATTTCGTTCTTTGTAAATACGCTCAGTGTGTTTCTGTGGCTCAGACAAGCACTTGATCATGCCTGTATTGATGTGTCTCGTTTTATCGAGAATTAAATTAGCTATTTAGTTAAAAGCTAGTCTGGATTTTCCAGCAACACTGTAAAAGTATTCCTCTCTTTAGGGCCCTACATTGGGTTTACCGAGAGCGTCCTCTCCGCCACTTGGAAATAACGCTCCTTCGGCAGTGTTATCCCGGTACATAGGGTTGCAGGTGATGTGATGTAGATTTGGCGACATTGAACTCATAGTGTAGTTTATCAATGATTGAGTACGCTTGCTGAAGTCCTACGACCTCAATTGTTAATCAATTTACTAAGGGGTTTAAATGCGTTACGATGGTTAATCATTTTCCCGCCTCACGCGTAGCAGCCATGGTGGATGACTCGCTTGCAATCCGACGTATGTTGAAGGGTCCTTATCTGGACTTCGCATCGGTGGAGAAGGGTCTGAAAGAGTTTCAGATTAAAACGGCGACATCCTTTGTTCGTCGGAACGTGCAATCTGCGTTTCAGAGCCATTGATATGCACCGCCCAATGCGGTCTTACCTAGCGCTGCCACACTGCCTGCTTCACAGTCGTGCAGCCGCCATGCGGTGTCGCAATGATACGTAGCTTTAGGTAACATTGATTTCCATCATCACCTTGTCTTCACAGCGCCTGCTTTGTGTCGCCCATTGACCTACTACCTCACGCTGCCACAGAGTCTCCTCCCAAGTACAGCTGGCGCCGTGCGACAAGACCATAAATCGCCGCCGCAGGTTACATTCATTGTCCATCCTCATTTATCTTTTAGATTTCACGTTATGTACGTGCATCGGACGTATCCTATCATAGCACCTTGTCCGGTCTTCCCTCGCATTCCAGCTACCACACTATTACCATTCCTTGGAGAACGGAGCAACGGCCCTTTTCAGGGCCACCCCTGAATCCGTGTCTTGTCGTCCCACAGCCGAATGGAAGTATGCGAGCTACCGCTATCTCCTTGCGGCGGACTACATGCTCACAGGTTCCGTGGGTGGCTCCGTAATCTTCAGATCACGTATGGGGGCATTCATACATGGACACGTGCTCGCAACCCCGCGACGCATGTGAACAAAATCGTCCTGCAAGAACAAACCGGTAAGTTAACCTTTCGCAGCCATTTTCAAGCTGCAGCATGTCGTTGCATCCGTCCATTATTGCTAAATACTGTTTCTTTAGTGGTCTGACACTTAGCAAGGCTCACTGT
>OX104061.1:18660095-18702221 GCA_944474145.2 Dicrocoelium dendriticum
TTACTTCTCGTGCGTTTGTGCACCATCGCGCGTTGACACGGAAGGCAAGCAGCTGCCCAAGTACGGACGTCCCGATTAACATTGCGCCAAACGAATCGTGCGGTTACGAGTTTAACCGATGCACGAACGCCTGGATGAGACAAGCCGTGCAACGTGTCGAACACGGTCTGCCGAAACTCGCGTGGGACGACTGGGCGCGGCGTGCCCAGAGATAAATCGCAGAGTATAGTTCCGTCTGATGATGTCAGCGGAACGGGTCGTATGTCCAATGAGGGAGACCTGCGTAGTAGATCAACCTCAGGATCGTTGAGTTGCTCTGTGGCCATGGCTGCCAAGTCGATAGCAGTGCCGGCGTCAGCGGAGATAGCTTGGATGCGAGAAAGTGCATCGGCGACGGCGTTGTGCACACCTGAGACATGCCGTATATCGGTCGTAAACTGAGCGATATAGTCAAGGTGGCGCGACTCTCTAGGAGAGTATCGGTCGGTAGTCGAGCCGAGCACGTAAGTCAGGGGTTTGTGGTCGGTGAAGACGACAAAGGAGCGGCCTTCTAGGACGTGTCGAAAGTGACGTATCGCTAGATATACGGCTAGTAGTTCTCTACCGAACGTGCTGTAGCGAGATTCGGTAGGTTGTAGGCGTTTGGAGAAAAACGCTAAGGGCTGCCACGTGTCGGCTACTCGTTGCTGCAAAACAGCGCCGACTGCCACGTCCGAGGCGTCAGTACTGAGGGACAGTGGGGCGGCCGGATCGTGATGCGCTATAGAAGCTATGTTGGCGATAGCCTCTTTCAGCGACTTAAAAGCAGCGCGTGCTGCGGCAGGAAATTCGAATTTCTTGAGTTTCCCTCGGAGAAGGTCCGTGAGGGGTTGCATCAGCGAGGCGCAGTTGGGTATAAATCGTCGGTAAAAGTTGACAAGGCCATCAAAACGCCTGAGCTGTTTGAAAGAATGAGGCTCGGGTAGTCGATGATGGCTTGAATTTTATCCTGCAGTGGCACGACGCCTGCAGAGGAGATACGATGGCCGAGGAAGTTGACTGAATCGACACCAAACGAACACTTTCTGCGTTGATCGTCACCCCGTGTTGAGATAAACGATCAAAAAGTGTTCGTACGTGGCGCATGTGCTCTTCTCGTGAAGAGCTTGCGATTAAAATGTCATCGAGATACGCGTAAGCGAAGTCTAAACCGCGACAAACTTGGTCGATGAAGCGCTGAAAAGTTTGCGCGGCGTTCTTTAGGCCAAATGGCATGGGCAGAAACTCGAACCAATCAAATGGAGTCGTCACGGCAGTTTTAGCGATGTCCGCGTCGGCTACCGGAATTTGGTTGTGTGCGCGTACCAAGTCGATTTTGCTGAAGATATTTTTACCTCCAGACTGGCGGTGAGATCCACTATGTGTGGGATCGGGTAGCGATCAGGCGTTGTAACCGTATCCAAGGTTCGATAGTCGCTGCAAGGACGCCATTCCCCATGACCTTCTTCGGGACCATGTGCTGTGGCGACGCCCATGGGCTGTTGGACGGTCTGACGATGCCGAGCTGAAGCATGTGGTCGAATTCAGCTCGTGCTGCCCGTAGTTTGTCAGGCGCAAGCCGTCTTGGTCGTGCGCTAACTGGCTGACCACGCGTGACTATGTGATGAGCGACCTCTGTCGTGACTGGCGGAAGCTCTGCAGCTGGTCGTACCAGTCGCGGATACTCAGACAGTAGGTTCGCATAATCTGATAGTACTTCGGTGATTCGAAAAACAGGACTGATTATCGGGGCGTCCGTATGAACGCCTCGAACCACAAGTTTAGTACGGTCGTCTAAAAGTCTGTGGCGACCAGCATCAACAAGCAGGCCAAAATGTCGGAGGAAATCGATACCGATAATTGCGAAGGGTACAGACGCAACCATGAAGACCCACTGAAGATCTCGGCGAAGATTGAGGTCTAGGTTCATCATGCGCTGACCGAATGAAGTTATCGGAGAACCTTTGGCCGCACGCAAATTGTACCTAGGCTCCGAGTGCTTGTCGCTAGCGGTCGCTGGAATGACGCTGACTTCCGCGTCCGTGTCGACGAGAATGGTGATGGAAGAACGTTGATCCTTAACGTAAAACAGTCGGTTTGCTTGGTTATTGAATGATACGTTTGTCGTGCTAGTATGCGGGCTATTCGTTTTCCTTGAAGCAGCTGGATCGTGCCTAATGCAGGGAGCCCGACAACGTCTAGCTCTTCCACCGTATTGGCGGTGACACCAACATACTTCTTCGACGGGTTTGACATTATCTGACTTAGAACTTGTAGGGAAAATGTTGCGCTTTCATGCCGAACGTGACGTACTCGGTGCAGGCACAGACCAGCCGCAATGAACGGTAGCCAAAACGTGGTCAGCATTTGACTGTGGCACCCGCTGCTTCGAAGCCTTCAGTACTGTTATCCTGCTGCAAAGTAGCGCAATTTCCTCGTCTTTAGAGTCAGATCGGCCTAACAACTGGGAGCAAACATGAGATTAGGTTTTAATCGATGAGAATACGTCACCGGAGCTACTGGTCGTCTGCTGGGGAAGACGTTCAAACTCAACGTCTGCCTTGGTAGATAATTCTTTCAGGGGTGTATCTATAAACACAGACAGCATTACCGGCAATGGCTCTGGGAGACATGCAAACCACAGCTCCTTTATCCGTTCTTCGCTCAAGAATAAGGGACCAGCGATGCGCTGAAGTTCGCGGAGCAACACCGACGGCTTGCGATCTCCAAGCTTGAGACCATTGAGCTGATCAAATCGAGTTCATGAGCTGGGCCGTAACTCTTTTAAAATCGCTTTCTTCATGGTTTCATACTTTGCTTCATTCGATGGGCAGAGTAGAATGTCCTCAACCAGCGTCACAACCGACGAAGGAAGGCGTGGGATGAGCTGATTGTACCTCGGACGGTCCGCCGTAATGCCCTTATTTTCCAGTTCGATCTCGAATATCTTAAACTAAACCTCTGGACTGTGATCCATGAAAATTGGAACATCCAAATTAAGCATGGTTACGCTGTGAAACGACTCAGATATCACTCTCGAAATGTGAGTCGAAAAGATAAAGGATGAACAAAAACACGATCAAAGTACCAAAATTACGCAAGAAACAAATGAATACAGGTATATAATCGAGAAAAGGAACGAACTCACCAAAAAATACAAACGAGAAAAAAGTTGAATGCGTGCGTGCGCGAAATATGGCGCAGATATCAGAAGACAATTGGAGTCTGACACAGCGGACTGTATTCGATGGGCTACAATCAGAAGCAGACGGATGAAGCGAGAAGAGAGCGAACACGTGAGCGCGCCAACTTACAAGGTGGTCGAGTGATGAGCCGGTGGTAAGATTAAAACAAGACGGAGTAATGTACAATCGGCCAACAATTAAATTGTACATGAAGGATAGCAGTTATCTTTTAGGGTGCTACAGGCTGCGTTTCAATCGGATTGCTTGATTTATGCGGATGATCTAAAGACCTCGAAGAAATACTCTAGATGATGCTAATTGAGTACAAGAGACGCTTGATCTCTTGCACAATTGGTCGATTCAGTGGCGCTTACCTATTAATCAAGACAAATGTCCCGTCCTGCCGGTCGGCGCCTCTGAAACATTGGGCGCTTCCAACAGGTGATTTCTTGCTCAAAAATGTCACTCCAGAGTGCAATAAGCGTGATTGTTTCCATAGACTTGAGGTCCACTCAGGATACCATGAAGAGGGTTGCTACTGCCTACAGGATGATTCACGCCATCCGAAGATCTTTCTGTCGCCTGTCGCGGAAGCTTTTTAGACTCCTGTTCACTTCGCATGTGCCCCCGATTCCAGAACACGACCTCCCCGCTGCCTACACACTTTCCAAATTTGAGCGCGACATGAATGAAAAGGTCCAACGGAGTGGATCGAAGTTCGTCTCCAAGTAAGCTGAGCTGTGTTATCGCCTTTGGCTTCGACATTTGAATATGTTTCCTATGGATTACCGAGGCCAGCGCGGGGATCTGATTTTTAGCCGTCGTATCCGGGGCCAGGACTCTCACTTCTGGCGGGAACGGGTTTGTAGGTCAAGATAAACCGGCACAGCCGGGAGTATAATGGTAGCGTAGGATACGGATATGTAGTTAAATAATTTGCAAATACTATAACTAATCCAGTAGCGGATATTTAAAGGAATCGGGGTCCTGTTGCTTTTATAGTACCATAGTTTACTGTTTACCATAGTTTACTTGGTAGCAGGTGCCCGGAGTTTCCAATTGCATAAATGGGTCTAAATTGGACCTATGTTATTGGATATGTAAATAGCGTACTACGTTAGTCAGAAAATGAAGAATAGCCAATTTAAGGGAGTATATGAAGTGTGGTACACTTAAATTGGTGGGGAAATGAATATTTTGCTTACCGCACATGCTCCTATGTGATTTCTTTTTTGGGAAACGACTGAGCAGAATGGTTGGCGGACTTCGGGAAATAGGTAAACAAGAACGGAAATTGTCGCGAGAATAATATGTAAAGAGGGGGGTAAACGTATGTGGCACGAATAGGCAAATAACCACGCCCCTGGTAGCACATGTCCAGGTCCTGTCCAGTTTAGCATCCTAAACGTTCCTATGAGAGCATTAGGCTAAACTGGACAGGAAGTATTACCGTGAGACGGCTAAAAAGAGTTCCTGTCCAGTTTACATTGGACCACTGAAGATGATGCTAGCGTTGACCAAAAGAAATTCACCACTATGCGTGACAATCGGGTTGGTCCAGATCTCGTCATTGCCTCCCATGGGTACCCGAATACGAACACCACACTATAACGCACTATGCGCCTAACGAATATATGGACGGTTCGGATCTAGCGTTCACCCGGTACCTGTTGCGGTAGTTGCTGGACTTGGGAACCCACCTAGGCGGCTACTCAAAGCTGTTGGTCAGAAAAGGAAACGGCTCTTACCGCGCACCTGACAGCACAAGGCGAAAGAAAATTAAAACCCAGGTATCGGAATGCTATATATACATGAAGGGGTGCAGTACAAAGAACGTTAGTGGCAGAAAGTGGCATAGTCAATATTGTTAATCCGCTTCCGCGAGTGTCAAGGTAGGAGGCTAAAGATGTGCCTAAGGAAGCAGGGGACTCACCTCATTCGCACTGCATACTTTAGTTTGCTCAACCGGCTGTCCTATGTGCCGTGCAGAATGCAACCACGTTTTGATGTGCCGTGTAATGTCAGCATCCGAGGCTGCATCACCCAAGCGTTGCAGAATGATGCCTTGGTAGTTTTTATGGATTACTGCATTTCAACCTACCTTGTACAAGGCAGTTCATATTTGTTCGCCTGAATGCAAATGAACCTCTAGCGCCGGAGTAATTTATCTCCGCGGCAACTGATCTTGTCATTAGCCGCTCCATGGTACCACGGACGATGAGTTGCACGTTATCACCGTGCACAGCACATAAATGGTTGACCTAAAGTAGTTGAATAATAAGACGAACTTACGACTCTGATTTTGAAATCGGGGTCCTTCAGCCGTTCATCATATCTCTTTAGCTCACTGAGAGAGATGAATGGCAGAGATAGTCCCGGCGCAACACTTTGGGATTGTCGTTGTAGCATTTGCAACATCGCTTCGGACATGCGGCGATGGCCGACCAATTCTGATCGAATGAGACACAACTCATCTAAAAATAGAGCTGAGTGCAATGCAATATATCTGTGGCGTCTTACATTTTATGGCCTGCAGTTCCTGCAGCAAATCCAGATTGCATGGTGCGACGTCAGCAATAACCGGGGGCGCAATTACTGTTTAATAGGAGCAGTATGAAATCCATACTTACGGTTGCTTGTTGATGGCCATGGACGTGATGGACTAATGCCACTGAACGGAGAGGAGGGCGCACGTGCGTATGTTGCTGCAGAAAATCTTTTGGGTTGGCTGGGACGCGCGGTATCCTCGTCATCGGAGCTAGAACGGACGGGCCGGCATCTAAGGGGAAATAAAAAACACCATACTGACATTGCGCGCTTAGCTGGAGGGCCCGTGGGAATTGTATCGTCTGCCGATGGCAGCATCCCGCGCTCAGATTGTCGTTCCATTTCTCGGGCATGTTGGAAGCTAACTAACAAGGTGGGTTAATATAAGCGAAATACTTACTTGTGCTAACGATTATGGACACGGCAGTGCTGGCCACATCGACATCGGGCGCAAAGTGATTTTTCACCGCTGCATAGTAGTGCGTACCCCGCACTGAAGGTATTTGAGCGTACGAACCTTCTTCTCTAAGCCAAGTGTTACTGACGATAGTTATTGACTCCTCGGAGTCAAGGAGTTTGCCAATGCTGTATCCTTGAAAAGCCATCATTGCTGAAAAAGAAAGACGTTAGTAGTTAAAGTGTATAACTGTGTGGCATAGGGTAAATTACAAGGAACTCGTTCAAGGGTAAAGCAACGCACTTAAATAGAATATGACAGACAGAGAAGCTACATACCTCTGTTGACAATTGCGATGCACGGAAGATGTACGCCGTTGAGGAATCCATGCAATGCGTGAACAGACTACGGAGCCTCATAATTTCCCGGCATTGCACGACAATGTTCTCGGACACATTCACAGACACATCTGTCAGTACTCTAGGTTTGGCATCGTTGATGACCACGTTATCCGGCTTCACAGTGGAAAACAAAATGCCGTGCAAACAAAACGCCTTCTGACCCTTATATGTGCACATCTCTACATTCCCAACCGTGCTTGCTTTGCTGGAAGTAGGAGGAAGCTGTTCCTCTTCCGACATACGCCGCATGATTTGAGCAACCGGACGCGGAGAATTGTGAATCATGCGCTTGATGAAAAACAAGTGAGACTCGAAGGGAAATGCTGAGAAGCTGTCCAACGTCCCCATCTTTCGTACGTCAGCGGGCAGATGAACCAGTGGGTGTACGTTCCACGTCATCTCACTGGGACCATAAAGATCAAAGTAATCATGTAAAAATATATAAAAATTAAAGGAACAAGAAAAATTAAATAAGGCAGTGTGAAGGTGAGGGTGGCACATGATATAAATAGCAAATGAGAGATCTAGAAAGTTTTGATAGAAAGCATCAGGCAATACCCCAATTAAACAAGCTGGTCCGGCGTACAGCAAAAACTGACGCAACTCGGTTGCCTTCCAAGATCGGTATTCATCCAGTGATCGAAGCTTACGTGGAAAGTCCGATGTCCAGGAAGGCCCGAAGTCATGCAACCGTTCGTTTGCTAAAATCAATCGCTCTCTGCACAGTCGAAATCCACTGTCCACGGGCGAAGTGAGCCAGATATTTATCATTCTGCGCATAACACCCAAACATACTGAATGAATATATTCAATTGGGAGGTCCTCAATCAAATCGACATTCAAAGCAGCAAAAGGCGACGGTTGGCTATCATTCCTTCGAACGGATGCATTAGTCCGTAGTGTGCTATCCGTAAGTGGGTATTTTACCTTGCGGCTCATATACTCACCACGTTGAGTGCATTTGCCACAGCTGTAATAACCCGGGTGTTCTTTCTTTCGTTTCACATAAGCGCGTGCAGGGATATCACAGATAACGGCTTTCAAGTGGAATAATCCTTCGCCTTGCAAAGAACGGACCTCATCAGTCTTGTCGTACAAATATTCTTCCACGTCATTCGGTTTTGAGGTCCTACCATAAACACCAACAATGAATGGCTTTGTAAATACTGGCTTTATGGCACGACACAAGATAGGCTATATATGCATCTTGTATGCATTAAAAGGTTTAAATCCGTCAACTTGCAATTGATAGTCAACAGTGTCATCAGCGGCTAACGAAAGAGCAGAGCATACACGCTGTAAACCTCTCAGCAGACCTAGGTGACCGTAAGTGTCTTGTGCAACAACGCGGATGCGGGAGTTCCGTGGGGTGCGCATCAGCGTCCGGTAATCCTTTTGGCAAAAATGGCATCCACGGTTGCACAAGCCCCAACAGTGGACAAACAAATGATGCTGGCACCTGAGATTTCGCAATCAATTTTCTCAAGTTATGGACCACTTCTTCGTGGTCCCTGTCATCTTCACAGCAGTTGGTAACGTTAGTAGATGGCTGAACTGTGTAAGCAATGATAGTTAATATAGCTTAAACATACGCTTACCCTTCTGTCGTTTAGCTGTTGACAACAGAAGCACTTCTTCGTAGATGAACCTTGATGCCATTGTTTTGCTGCACGGTAAAAGGTTCTACGAGACTGAAACGGTGCAGTTAATTGATAACTTTGTCGGCGTGACATGCTGAAAATGAACACATATGTATTAAACAATTTATAACAGGCAAACCTGATAGTTGCGCCTGCGGGAACGCAGTTTCAACGGAGCTACACAATAGCACGAAACCAAGCGGTACCAGCGGACTGTCTGATCGGCGGAAGAAAAAGTTGTGTTGTTTCGGTACGTTCCGTGGTACAAATTGTACATAGCAACGGTTGCGTAGCGACATTGCCAAGGTGGATGAATGTGTGACTACTTGTAAACTAGGTGGAAGGTGGCTTTGGAAATAGGATTGTATGTGAAGTACGATGCCGTGGAAATGGTAACCTGTATTGGTGCATGTGCAAGTGTTTGTTTTGTTTTTTCGGTGGCCATACTGGTTTCTCCTGCTATCGCTATGGTTGTCGATGATAGTGAGCTGTTCAGGTCTTTGGTTATTGGGAAGTATGAACGTGTTGAGGACCTTGAGAAGCGGTTGGAACGTTTTCAGATTGAAACGGCGACTTGTTTTTCCCGTGCATCCTCCAAGTCTGCTGCCGCATACCATCGTGGAAGGAGGAAGCCGGTTCCCGAAGGGGAATGCTGCGGTTACATCATGTACCGTTGCGTTCATCGTAAACGTTCAGGATCACGTGGCAAGCGGTAAGTTGGTTAATATTTTGTCACAAGGCCACTAACGCATGTAGATACAAATGCTACGATTGCAAGGCTCGCTTCTCCGTGGTTTTCAAGGAAGGTAAATATGTCGTGCAAAGTTACGTAATGACGCATAGTCATGATTTTCACTTGGGTAACCCATGGTTGTATGCACGGAACCGTCGTCTTTCTCCGGTGCAAGAGAAGGAAGTTTTGCGTTTGATGGACAGTTTCCGTAGCACACCAGATTTGCGTCGTTTTATCTACCAGGAGTACGGCAAACGGGTAACTCGTTTGGACCTGTACAATTTGCGCATTCGTCATCGGGATGCAACCGCTTGTGAGGTGTCGGACGTGGCAACGATGTTGGAAGGGCACGGTGTGTGTCCATTGGTGTCGGAGGGCAGTCAGATACGTTATGTGTTTTTCTCTCCATCGTTAGTTCGCGGCATTGTGAATCGTTATGGTGAGGTGCTATTATGCGATGCGACGCACCAGCTCAATTATGGTGGCTACATTTTGTGGCATTGCATGCTGGTGGATGTCACAGGTCTGGGGATTTCCTTTTTCTACGCCCTATTACCCGATGAGACTTCCTACAGCTATGGGCAAGCGGTTGAGGCGATGCGGGAGATGGTGCCTAGCACCGTACGTTGCCACACAGTGGTGATGGATAAATGCGCTGCTCAGATCCGGGCGTTCAGACGTTTTTATCCCAACGCGAAGCTGGTTTTTTGTCGTTACCATGTTAAAGTGGACATGGCTCGACGTTGCGGCCGCTTACGCGGGATCTCTGATCCTCGTAGAATGCAATTACGAGGTTGGCTGCATAACCTTATATATACTCGTGACGCGTCCGTATTTGAAAGGATATTGAACGCGGTGGGGAGTGCGAATCCTGAATTGCACCGTTATTTGTGCGCAACGTGGATTCCACACGCGGACTCTTGGGCGGCGCACAGACTGAGGGATACTGTTCTTTTTGGCTGCCACACGACGAACAGGGTAGAGAATGAGAACAAACATCTGAAGGAGTACTTGTCGGAGAGGTCATCGCTACTCACTCTGTTCACTTGCGTGGTTGATAGAGTCAACACTATGGTGCACCAAAGGAACAGCATAATAGGTAGGCGGTGCATGAGCGCAATTGCTGTTCCATCTGAGGTGTCCTCAGTGGGTTCCGTTTTCGCAAAACTAAGCGACTTTGCAGGCGACGTGTTCATGGCGCATTTCCGTACGTCAACCTTTCTCGGTTGCAGGTCTGATGGGCCTTACTGGTTGGTTACGTGTCCTCGTTCGAGAGTGCGTCGGGTGTACATAACGCGGGGCAGGGAATGCGATTGTGAGTTTAGTCGGCAGTGGCGGCTCCCATGTGCTCACATCTGTTATGTGGCGGCGCGTCACAGTCACTCTGCGCGGGACATACTCCATGGATGTCGGTGGATGGCACCCCGGCTACCTTCAGCAGCATCATCGGAGTCCGTTGCGTCTGCTGAGCGTGTGCAGATTGTGCACCGTAACGCGGTGGATAGCGATGCAGTTGTGAACCGCACGGTAAAACTTCGCAGAACGCAGCATGTTTTGGCGGACATCGGCGCTCAATTAGTGACCTACGGATCGGAGAACTTCTCCGGTGCATTGAATTACCTGAAAATGGTAGCGTTGCGTTGGTAGCTTTTTGGCGTGCCATACTGAATGAAACTTTTAGTTGAATTAACGTGGAAAACAGTGTTTGAATAAACACTTACAACGAAATTTGACTATTGTCAAATTTCCTCTGATCCAAGATATCTTGGATCGATTAAAGCGGTTCTGGTCAAAGCGTCTTTGGCGCTTACTGGTAATTTCTCCCAGTTTTAACCCCGTTTCGCACCCAGTTTTTTGCCTTTTTATTGTGGTCGTTTAACTATTGCATACGTGTTATAATCACTCTGTTTTCCACTACGTCTGTCTCGTAATGCACCGAGGCTGTTGTTCCGGATGGCTCGGATTCTGAGGTTATCGCACTTTGTGGCTGTCCAAGCTGCAATATACCAGTAACTGACGATTCAGGCGGTATGCAATGCGATGTGTGCAACCGATGGTACCATCAGCTTTGTACGGAGCTAAATACTGAGCAGTACGCAGCGCTGGCCTCTAGCGTAACGTTGCTGTTCAGTTGTGCCAATCGCTGCAGCCGCCGGCGAGGCCGCACAGCCACCAGTTCATTGACCTCCCCACTAGGTACATGGACGCCCAAGTACCGTCTATCTTAGACCTTGTATTCGCTAAGTCAGTCGATTTTGTTGGTGACATTACTTATGGACCTCCACTGGGTTCGAGTGATCATGTTTGTTTGCTCTTCAGTTGTACTCTGTCTAGCCGCTACGAGAGTACTGTTGAGTCTCGCCCGAACATATGGCACGCAGATTATCAATCCATGAGAGGCAAGGCTTCGGGTTTACATTGTGAGATCTCAGACAACGATACTGTCGAGCTTACCTGGGATAAATTTAAGTCTAACCTCACCGAGGTCTCTGCTCCCTTCATCCGAGTCACAAGGAGAAAGGAGGCACGAGCACAGCCGCCCTGGATAGATGCCACTAGCAGGCATCTGCTCACCAAGAGGTCTAGATGTTGGCGGACTTACCGAGCCGCTCCGTTCACCGATACTTATGACAGCTACCGTAAGGCTAGAATTAGGTTAATCAACACCTAAGGGATGCTCGACTCAATTTCGAGGAAAGGGTTAGCGGACGAAGCTTCAGAGAATCCAAAAAGATTCTTCGCTTATGTCAAAAGACGCTGCGGTTCGAACATGTCAACTTCAGTATTGGTGCGTGATGACGGTACTCATGCGCATACGGACTATGAAAAGGCCTGCGTACATAGTGGGAAATATGCGACAGCGTTTGTAAGGGAAACCTGTTTGACAGGCGTCGTGCTGGTTTGCAGGACTCCAGAGGGTTCAGAACTATCTGAATTTAATGTAGCGAAGACGTCTACTTAGTTTGGGAATGCATTCAATGCACTACCGAAGGCTTAGAGGAGACCTAATCCTAACATACCGTATCTTGACTGGGAAGGTTGGTCCAGATTTATCTTAGCTATTCAGTCCTGCTAGATTGTCTGTTCTACGCGGTCATTCGTTGAAGCTGGACAAACCGCGGTCCGATCGGATTAGGGCGGAAATCCGGCTGTCACGCAGAGTCATCGACCGCTGGAACATGCTTCCGGAAAGTGTTATCAGGGAATCTACGGTTAAGGGGTTTGAGCGGCAACTTGACGCTCTTGGGTGGCAACACGAAACCTTTCCATTTTCCTGAGTAACTCGCATCTTCGTACTTCGATTTTCTTTTCTCTACTTTTCTTCACGTATTGGTATTACTTTCTTATTTAAGTGCACTTCCTTATTCTGTACCTTCGATTTCTCTTCCTATCCTTTGCTTACTTCACGTGACTGCCACAGCAGGGACTGCTAGGGCAGGAAACGTGGGCATTAACTGGTTGGCCAGGGTGCGATACGGGTGTTTCCGTTTTAGATCCATCAATAACTGAGCACTTCATCAATTCCTGTCTCAACGATCCACTCAAGATGGAACACTCACGGGATTCTCCTATCGTTCCAGTCCCCATCTGAACTGAACTGAACTGAACGCATACACACTGAGAAATGTTTTCCCAGTTCGCGCTGTCATATGTCATCGCAGGTAAGAAGTCGGATGCATGTGTAATTTTGTGTTCCAGTTAAACCGACATGTAACGCCGATAGCGTGCTCATTCACTGCCGCCACGGAGCCACCTCCGACGCATCGCCCACCGCCATGTTAACGTGCAATCACAGTTGCTCACAGGTAAGAAATACCATGAATGTTGTTGATGTGTTATGTGTTATGAATGTTGTTTCACAGGTGAAGTGAAATGCCACCGCCATTCACTTTTGAGTTTGCACCACCACTGAGGCACCTCCGACGCATCGCCTACGCCATGTGAACCTTCAATGGGACTTCCTCACAGGTAAGCAGTGTAATGTGTTATGAATATTGTTTCACAGGTGAAGTGAAATGCCACCGCCATTCCCTTTTGAGTTTGCACCACCACATGCCTTACGTGCGCTTTTATCGAATGCCCGGTTCATATTCTTTTCGTATTGTCGACGTGGCCTCTGATGAGCCTTCCGAAACCATTTCTCAGTGTTCACCCTTGGTGGGTTCAGAGCTAGATACACGCTCACTCACCTAGCGGTGAATATTTCTGAATGGTCCAAACGTCCGTCACGTTCATAGCACCTGTTTCGCCTATGTAACGAACCATTTACCTCCACCGCCGCTTCTCACCTATAACGTTAACCTGGATGGTTGTTTCCGTAGCTGTCACAGTCGAGTAAGTGACGGCTGAGCATCAAGCAAGGAGCGAGTAATGAATAAATGAACGTCTAGGATAGAGAGGCTTAGGCTGAGTTATGTTTGATCTGCAGAAGCGAGCTAACAAAGGTTTCATGGATGGGAGGACAGTAAACGGGAGGAGCGCAGGCATACAATACAGCTTTTAGATAGTTCAGTGCATAAGGACATAAGACGCAGCGACGGGCATACATTGAAATCATGATGGGGATGTAATAGTGTATAACTAAGAAAGCCTGAGGCGGGAAAACCAGTGACAAAGCTAAACTGCAATTACTTAAGTGTCGCAGAAGAGAAGGTGACAGCTGTGCATTTAGCAAGGAAGCAGGTGCCGGGATTAGCCGGTAAGAGAGAGAAACTGCAGTATACGTAGGTGTCATTGATGTAGTGAGGAATAGATAAATGAACGTCTAGAAAGGTGCGGTTGCGCACGGACTACTTGAGTTGTTTGCTGGACAGAAGAGAGCTAAGGTTACATGATGCAAGGACAGCGAACGGGAGAAGCGCAGGCATGCAATATGGTTGCTAAATAGTTCAGAGCCTAGAGGCTAAGACAAAGCAACGCGCAGATAGTCAAATTATGTTAGGGTGCTAATGAGATACTACAAAGGTAGCTGGAGATATGGAAAAGCCAGTAAGGAAGCTGAACTACAATTACTTAGGTGTTACAGACAGGTAAGTGACAGCTGGGCAGTTATCAAGCAGCGGCTGTGCGCTGACCTGATGACATAAGGAAGGTCGCCATAAGAGAACTAAAAAGGTTAAATGAAGAAAGTACAGCAGACATGAAGAATGCAAGCATACGGTAGTTGTCTGAGTGAGTCACATCACCTGAAGCGAGCTAAAAAAGATTGCATGAAGAGTGGACAGAAAACGGAAAGAATGCATACTGCGGTACACTGGGCCGGAAAAAGCAGATGAGAGAAGTGGACTACATTGGATTCGAGAGAGATAGGATGTGGAAAACGCTTATATGTGGTCAGGACCAGGGCGCTGAGCAACACTGAGGCGGATGCATTCTTCCCGTTATATGAAGCAGCCGTTTAGCCACATATGCAGTGTCGTGTTCAGGCCTCGTCACCATACCTCCGGAGTGACATCATATGTATAGAAAAGATTCGGAAACTAGCCACCACGATGATGGAACGCCAACCATGGAAGTCGGACGAATATCGTCTAAGGATGAGGACATCACGAACGGTACATGGAAAACGGCAATCGGTTTCCATAACCTTCTCAGCTATGGCAGCGGCGCCAACTCACTGTCACATGTAGGGTTACGAAGCACAAGTCGGGCTCACTGCGGCGATTTAATTGCATATGTCATCCGTAAACAGTAGGTTGCAGGAAGCTCACCCCGTCAATTACGTTATGCAATCCACGTCAGTAAATGCTACGGGAACCAATATGCCGGATGTGATACCTAATATATAACTCACACGTGTCTCCTCGTATCCGTGATGTCACCTTCCTCTTATAAACCATGTCATGGTATCCATATGCCTGTATTCTCCATCGAGCAAACCGTCTCAGCAAAGTCATCACCTGTGTACTGTCGCTAGTCATCCACATCAACCAGCCATTACACTTAATGCGTCTTTCCATTGCAGGTAACTGTTGACGCAGTTCCACAGTCATGGTCCCCCACTTGTTCCAAGGATCCACAAACCATTTCTCAGTGTTCTGGAATCGTGGGTAACGAGCCATGAAGCAGATCACCCACGAGGTCGGGAATATTTGTGAATGGTTTAAACATCATATGCCTGCAGTGTGGCCAATACCCTTCGTGCCACAGGTCATACACGGAAGTCAACAAAACTGTTCGCAATACCAAAGGTTAGTAAGCTTCTGTGAGCATCCCATTACTACCTGTGGCGTGCTTACATTCTATCATCCACCGTCACCGTTTATCACCGTAACACTATGTCACGCTTAAGTTTATTTCCAACAACTAATTTCCCCGTACTCATCTCTCCGCATTGTATGTGCCCTGCCGTTCAGGAATGAGGCCTCTGGTCTGCACGGGCAATTATAATAACAAGGACGGAGTAATGCAGTCCAATGGACTGCATACTTTTCAAACGCTTGGTAGATTGCTTGCTTCTTGGAATCAACCATGATGCATGGTAATACAGAACGCAGTGCACCTGTTTGTTAGGTACTACTTGAAGAGGCGCCCGGTGTTCTCCAAGTTGCCGTGACACATCCCGAAGTTCGATAATAGACAGCCAGCGGGATAGCCCACGGTAGACGGTGACTGATGCACTGCATACACCTCTTACCTGTCGTAGCAAATCATAGGATTAACGCCTCGCCAAGAACCACCGTGGTGATTCTCGCCCACTTGCACAATTAACCATGCCGGAGCCTCTCCCCACACGTACAGCAGCGGCCATGTGATTAATCAGTGACACATCGTCACAGGTACCATTGGTTTGATATCATTACTTATCTAGCAGAGCCGCAGTGGTATGCACAGTGACACGCAATAGCAGAGGTTAATCACCTGTTGTGCACACAATGACGATCAGATTTCACTATTTCTTTTAACATGCCATTCACGGAGCATTGCATTTGTTACTAAAGGGGATTATTCACTTATGTAAACGCAGTCCTGCTAGGTCGATTTCGTTGCGAAGTGCTAAGCAAACAGGAATACTTTGGAAGCCCTTCATATGACCAGGTAAATATTTTAACTGCATATCATAAGGCATAAGCTGTCGCAGTATGCTGCATTATATATATATATGTATGTATATATATATAGATACGTATATATATAATTACACATGTATGCATATGTTCCTTTTCCTATGCAATTTCATGCATACCAATTCGTTGCATGCATACATTCTTATATGCGTGTACAAATTGCGTATCCATTTGTGCAGGTATGCATGCATATGCAACCAATGATTATACATGTACATAATATATATATACACAAATATATATTTGTGTACATATATATATACATATACAAAGATATGACGACAACATAGAAACAGGCATATCTATATATATAGATGTATATATAGATGCATAGATAACATATATATATATATATATGTATATTTACACCGCGATATTAAAATACGTACCTTATTGAGACTTCTGGATATTATATATATGTATACATATATACATATATACGTATATATATGCAATTACATATATATATTATTACATACATAAATATGTAAACACATATATCTACATATACGCATACATATACGCAGATATACATATCATTTAGTCTCCCTTCAATTACATATATATGTAAACATATATTTCCGTATATATATATATGTAGAAGGGGTAATATCAGAAGGCGTAGATTTAAAACGATGTCTATGTATAATTTATATATATATATATATATATATATATATATATATATACGCCTTCTCATTTTACCCCTTCTACATGTACGCCGACAACTTAGCAAATACAAACATATTCTTATTTGCATTAAGCTTGGGAAACACGTAAACATACGTAAACAACTTTAACAATTGTGATTATTCATCCTCACTGACCCAAACAACAAACCCCATTCCGTGCATCCTCATTTCATATTAACCATTTATGAGCGCAATATTACAGCAACAGATGTTAGTCAGCTATTATTCCTTATCACATTGCTGCACGTCTTTCCGTATGTCATTAAACATGCACACAGTGATGCCTTTCTCATCATAGTTCTCTATTTCTTATTTCTGCAGATTCACAAAATTACATCTCATTGCACGTTATCTTCAAAGCATCATCAGTAAGTTACACACTTACTATTTACGCAACTTTGTTCCGTACCATTACGTAATATCATTAAATTGCCTCCAAATGTTCCATTTCATGTCGCCCATGTACATCATCACTGCAATTAGCCTTCGGTGTGGATTTCGTAACCTTACAGTTGCTGCATTGTTAGCAGTCATTTCCGTTTATAATATACACACAGTTTCCGTATCTAAGTACGTAACATTTCCAACGATTTTCAACGCAGAAATAATGCCACATTTCTTAAACGTTATTTCAGCCCATTCCTATCGGTTGATTTTCCGCCACCATCACGACCTTACTTCTTTTAACCACTTTGACTCAGTATAATGTTAACACATCATAAGTCATCTAGTACTATCAAACGATTCATCTTAATTTATGCTACCTATCCTTAGTACTATGAACGCAATTTCTTTCAGTCCACAAATAGATGTACCAGTAGCCACCAAAAAGTTCAAATTTCACCGCCGACCTCCCTTCAGACGGTCCCACGGTACCAGCGACCAAGGTTACAAAACCGAAACTTCGAATAAAATGACCTGCCGATGCATTTAAAGCACTGGAGTTATGGTCAAATGATATCAAAAATAATGCATGCCAACCATTAATTCATTAACAAATGTCAAACTAAATGCATTTGGCTTCAAGTAATGCCTTAATTCCTGAACTGCACATCTGTCCAGTTTATGTCCAGTTTGCTACGTCTAGTGTTACATTTGTGCTACCAGGGGCCGGAGCGAGTGCAACAGGCGCTGCACCCAAGCTTCTAACCCACGCCGCCCGACTGGAAATCAAGCACGCTGCCACAACTCTACGCTATCGTTTACCATGTCCTTTATAATTTAACTGAAAACGGCCTGTACGTCGGCTAAAGCATTGTCCATTACTGCATGGCGCCTGTACCATAGCAACAACGTCAGAATAATTTGGTCAATGTTGGCGAATGCTACTGCCCGGTGGGCCTGTAGGGGAACGTACAAGCTTTGGAATGGACTATATACGCATATTTGAACCTTATAAAATACGAAGATAAATTATATCACTATGGCTTTACGTTATGACCTAATAATTGTCGGAGGTGCGTTACTGCACGTTTACGCATTAGGTTGCTTCAAGCAGTTCTTCGTAATCGACTTTAAATTCCATGAGAACTGGACGACTGCTAATCACCCAGTGGTACCGGAATACGTTAGATGATCCGTAGATCGTTCGGAAGCTTAACAAAATTAGGGCTCGGTATACTGGTCACAGCCTTCATTAGACCATGCTGGGTGCCTGCGTAATTCCCATGACTGGTCCGCGGCAAGACCCCAATTGAGCGACTCCCGACAATTGGTACAAACAAAAGGCACGGGCTAAGGCATCGCTTGCATTCCAACAAGCTGCTCAGGTCGCAAGCGATTTTGCCGCGCTACTGGTGCATTCGAGGCAACTTATTCATTACATTTTTAATTGCTTGACACTTTCTTGTAGCAAGTCGTCTGAAACATTTTTCAGTTGCATACGCGCTGATTAGTTCAGTTTTGCGCAGATCCTTATTTACCTCAAGGTTGTCACCTATTTTAATGCACAATCCAAGGACATGAATTAACACTTACGATGGAGCTCATATATGCAGTTGCAGTTACAAAATTTTCATCTGTGTTTCTAACTTCTGTTTCCGTCTTATGGACTTCTTATATTTTATTGCTAATAATACCGCATTTAAGTATTTGTTGCAAGCATCCCTACATAACAGGTGTGACCGAAGAATGTCAACCCAGTCCGCATGAGTGACCAAAATTATCTGCTGCAGTGACCGTTGCGGCGCTCTGTGTGACCATTATTTGTGCTATTGGTCGTCCCAATTGGCCACATTTTGGACAAATTTTGGTCACGCAGTACACTGGTTTCCCCAAGGCACCCTTAATATTTAATGGAAATCCATTTTTCCTAGTTTCAAATACCATCAACGTCAAGTCGAAATCGCTACCCAACTTGTAAGTACGTTACACAACATCCCTTAAGCTAAACCGAAAATGTTCGCTGTGCTAATAATGCGACCGAAACGAGACCAACTGTGACGACCGGGGGACGAATATTGGTTAATCAGCGTGATCCAATGGCCACTGATGCTGAGAGAAAATACGACGTTCTTAACACGTAAAGCCATTTGGGCAAAGAACTGTGGTGCTAAGGCTGTTCAAGTTTAGTTAACGGCATACCTGGACACAGCACGCCCTTTTTTCCTGTTTACCTTTCGCCTCTGAGGGTGACCAAAAACAAGCTCAACTGGGACGGCTGGCCGTCCATCTTTGCGAACCGGGTAATGGAATAACGGTTGAAGCCACCTGAGTAAGCGTTTATTTTCAGCCTTGCATTAATCTATAACGCTAACGTACATTTCAGGGTCGAAAGTATCCTTAAAACATTGGAATTCCGTCCCCAAATATTAACGCCTCACTGAAAGCTTTTCTTATGACGAAATCCCTGCGGCACCATTGGACAAAATCTCCTAAACGTTAGCAGGTATTGGAAAATAAATAAACTTTAAATTAGGCTTCAAAGTTTTATTTCATAAACTATATGCTGGATAGGTTCAATATAAATACCAAATATGTTTTACTTTTTAGCCAACGTCTTGTTTTACGTCACTGCTTCGACATGCTATCTGCTGCGGGCCATGAATCTGAATTTGTTTTCTAATGGAAAGGTTGAATCAATTGGATGCGCGAAATTAGCTTTCTGGCCGCGATACTTGAGAACTTTCCTGTTACTGTTATACATTAGTTACCAATTGTAATAGATCAATGTGTACTTACTAATGGGCTTCTAAATTATTTCCTATTGTTATGCATGCAATGTTTCTGGTTTATTGAGAGCATATGTAAGGGCAACTATTGAGCGTGATTGCGAAAATTGCATCCGGTAATTTAGAGAGCTGGTCTCTATGTAATGGGGGAAAACTTTTTTACGGACCAATTTGAAATGGAGCAGAATGTATCAAGAGGGCAAATCGCTAGACTGAGGAATTAGTTAATAATTTTTCAATAATAAATTGGAATCCAGTGCGTATGTTTATAAAGTTGTACAATAATGTAACATTTTGTAGTAAACTAGTTTACCGTAACCATGGTACATGTCCCCGAATATTCCAAGTGATTGCAGCGAAGTACTGATATATCAAGGGCTTGTTAAACGGGGAAATACCTTAGTCGTCTAATAAACGTAAGTATATTTCAAGTATCCCATGAATGAAAAAGTACCGGAACGTTATGGGAAATGTGTAATTTGGACTTCCCTCGCATGGTGTGCTGTAACTGTACGTTGGGGCTGATGCTACCGACACAATACGCATGTAAATATAAAGCTGCTTTTTAAGACAATACTAAGGTGCTTGTCAGTAGTTTGACAATTAACCGTCGCTAAGTTCCGTGAATTGACCATTCTGATGGTGCCTGTGGCGCTGAATCTGGCAGGGGATACAGTTTCGTGTTCATGGGTGAATGAAGAGTGATTGAGCAATGGGTAATGCCGCTGCGGAAATATCAAAGGCTGAAACTCTGGGGTCTTGGGTAGCGTGTACGCTGAAGACTTTCTGACTTCGGAAAAGAACACTAAAGACTTATGATATTGACATGATATTATCATCAACATTGTCTATTCATTTAGCCATCAGTGGACATCAGTTTCAAACTACAACTTCCCCTACTCCATCAGAACTGGAGCTACCTATTTCTTCGTCAGACAGTTGCTATCTTCTAATTAACCAGGACCAACGAAGCACGTTGCGCAACCCAACACCTTTGCAGCGTTTGCATCCATGCTCACTTACGCTCTTCTCCATGAATTAGTCTCACGCTTTTCTGTTAGGGATGGTAGAGGGATTGCTGAAACCTTCCGTTACTCAGTGTGCGTCAACCCTCATCTACCAGCACTACGGAAGCAATTTAGCACGCGGCATGGAGTAGCACCTTAGCCTAAGAGCTTCTGATATCTACGTGACTTTATCGTCACCACCCAAACGGACACTGGCAAGTTACTCTGTGCGATGTTTCACTTCATTTCATTATATTCAGGATATGTACACTAAAATGCCACTGCTCTGTGTCTACCTTACATCTCCACTATATTTGTTGCGCTTTCATACATTTATGATCCCAGAATTTCGCCACGTCATGAACGATTTCCTTCCGGCATCGTGCATCAGTCATGACGTTAACTATCATATATATATTGTGCTAACAGCGCATTTCATGCAAAGCTACGTCCCAGTTGCGAAACAGTTGCTTGTAAAGTCTTGATCATGCCAGATTTGGTGTGTCACGAAGTATTTGAGAAGAAATTATTTATTTATTTAAATGCCTATTCTTTTCGCCAGCATCCGATATCCAGTCCCACTAACCACATCCCGATACGTTGTCAAGCATAGCTGTTATCCTTTAATTAATCAAGAGCACTGAATAACATTGCTGGACTCAGCGCCACTGCAATCGCTTGGAACGATGATCAAGTATGCTTTTCTTCATGAATTTGTCTTACTTTTCGGTTAAGGGTCGTGGAGATTTAGCTCAAGTTTTCCGTTAATAAGCGTACTTACCATCGTCTGCTAGCAACCTGGAAACACCTAACCCCGAAGCGTTGCGCAGCACCTCAGCTGTGTGTCTTCTGGTATCTATGTGTCTTTGTGACCACCAAAACGCAATTCACCTCTCTATCATCGTTCATCCAGTTCCACTTAGATCCCGTGTGTTACCTCAGCTATAGCTGCAGAGGCACACTGATTCTTAACCCAGATATAAGTATACGAAAGTAGTACACTTAACCTACATTGATATGTCCACATATCAAAACCATACCTAACGCTGGCTTTGTTGACACAGTTGTCTCTAAATGTTCCGCGAACCGGCCTCATCTCCAAGTTCCATGCCATGATTGAACGACATTTGTCTATGTGTGAAAGTTAAGACGGTCTTCATGCCTACCTTCTTCTGTAATACCCCTGAACCGTTGCTATACGCGTACACTTATTGTACCCACCTCCTCATACCTTTGCAAGCGTGCATCGGATAGGATAATCCATTTATTTATTTATCGCCTTCAATCTTTAGGACATGTCAAACCGTTGAACTGATACCCACAGTGACCACACCGCGTTGGATAACTGTAGCGAAACCTGGAAGCGGGAACTTTCGCCAGAAGACTGCGATGTCATGTGCCAAAAATGCCACATATCTCCAAACGTGCTGGCCTTCAATGGTAACCCACTAGGCAACTACACAGCAGTAAGGGAACTCGGAGTACGCTACTCAACGTCACATAAAGTTAAAGAACAAGTGAGCTACAGCACTGCAAGTGCTAGTTCGGTAATCGGACGCTTCTTTGGCACAATGTCATTGGCATATTGTAAAGCTACATTTTACAAGCTATGTGTACGCACCCTTTTAGCATACTGCTCCAAAGCGTTATGCAATGCAAAAAATTGGACAGAGGTGCAGTGGGATAGGATCAGCGTACTTTTACGAAATAGCTATCGCCCGCTCCACAATAAATTGCCGTAGAAGTGCAAACAGTTTCAGCGGAACGCTTAATGGATATGCCGCAGAATGCTAACTTTGTGTTCTGTTTCAAGTCCCGAAATCTCCAATGCTGATAATCATGGAATTTAGGAACTTCCTGGACTAACCTTTTGCCGATATAAAATATATCGTGCGCACCTAATGTAACTGGGCTTTATCTCTAAATGACATCAGATGCAGCTACACAGAGGGACCTCTACTTGCTGCTTTCAATCAACGAGCAGTAATGACGCAAACAACCATTGATCATCTATATCCCCTGCTCAGTAAACCATACGTTCTAACAAGTGTGAAAATGCACTATACGTGGTAACATTGTCCTATGCAAGCGTGCGTTCGCATGGAACCGACTACCATGTACAGTCAGATCCACGGAACCTGTCACGGTACTTCTCAAAAGTAACACGCCGGTAGACCAGTCGTGCGAACAGAGCCATGACCAAATTTAGTTAGACAATATGTGGCTAAACACGGTAGGTACCGCGACCAATCTGAACCAAGATAGGCATACTAAAGAGCTTGTATGACGAGGCATCACAACATTGCATTTCCACTACCATCTCAATAGGTATCGTGCTCCTGCTCCCACTTGCTAGCAAGTTAGCACCACTTGGCCCACGTTATTGCTTCTCGTTTACGGTACCCCGGTATTCTGCCTCACATGTGTATGCATGTTTCCCACTAGGCTCCCAATACATATCGTGCTCCTGCTCCTTCTCGATAACAACCCAACACCCCTCACAAACCTTGCGTGACACAGCGCATTATGGTTTCCCTTGGCAATATACAGAGATCCGTTCAACTTCACACGCATCCAGCTTACTACGCACTGCCAACCATTTTAAACTTATGCTGTATGTTTATATAGCTGGATCAAATGATCCACTGCTTCCTACCCCGAAGCTTGCGCGTTTTTTAAACCAGGTGGGGACGAGCCACTGTAGGTTCGTCCCAGTACCAAACATATCAACGCGCAACTAAATACTGCAATTCCTTCTCAATCACTTCCTAAATTTCTGCAGATGGCCAATGAGGTACCGGTGGTTTCACTGCCTCATCCGTTAAGCTAGTGGACTCTAATTATTCTTCCTCAATGACGCTTATGAATGGTATGTCCCTAAACAATCAAATGTACACTCCGCGTTCCATGTACTTCCTCGCGTGAAATGAGCGCATTTGATAAAGGCGGTAGTGAAAGCACGCACTGCAAATCAGCTGCACTGATTTCGTAGACAGGAATATCACCAGTAACTTGCTCTTCCAACAATCAGTTTGCCGTGTACGATGGAACATTTAGTTTGTGTGAGTATTTAGCAACATACCCAACTGTAATGTAGGCCCAAATACACGCAACCTACGTAACACTGCTATATCCGTTGCACCAGGCTTGTGTGATGTATAATATGCGGTTAGTGAACATGTGGGCTGTCGTCCCATGACGTAGTACCAGAGAAAATATCGGGATATCAGAGAAATGAGGCCCGATTAATGTGAAGCCATTGTCCTCATGTATGAAACGGATTATCCACGCCAGATTAATGCGCCAACCATAGAGAAGTCCATGTCTGTCGCTCTGGTGCATTAAGCTAGACAACTTGTTAAACCCTGTTAAAGATGGGCGCAATATCGGAGTATTGCACAATATCCCAGACAGCATTATCGTTTTGCCATAGACTATAAAGCTCTACGTGTGGTTATTTTGGCCTGTACGCAAATAAAACAGAACATTTTCACACGTCTTGGCTTCATATACGTGGTCAAGAATCTGCCGCTGTAAGGTTTCGTTTATTTATGATGCACCTCTGCTCATGCCGGAACAGGCGAGCCTTGCAAATCCGCGCACGCATTCCGTTCGCATTTCAACGCTGATGGATCAGTGCGACCGGCTTGGCTTGGAAGGTCAAGGCAGGCGTGGGTGGGCGGGTTGAATAGCCTTGCAAGTCCGCGCAGACACTCAGTTCGCATTTCAACGTGGATATGTGATCAATCTTTGCGACCGGCGTGGCTTGGAAGGCCAAGGTAGTCAGGAGGTGGTGTGGCCGGATTGAACAGCCTAACAAGTCCGCGCACGTATTCCGTTCGCAGTTCAACTTGGAGTTGTAATAAATCCTTGCCACCGGCCTGGAATGCGAAGTCAATGAATCTTGCCTCGCCGTAAGGTCAGATGGATGTCTGTGGGTCGGTACTTTTACCAAAACCCGATTTTAGCGGAAATCCTTGACAACAAGCGTACGCGTTTTTAAGGCATATGATGGAAACAATAACTACCCGCAGAAATGATCAAGTCTACGTATGATTGGGAGCACAAAAAGGAGTGTGACATGAATCATCCCCGTGTCTGACATGAGAAGTCAGCCTGGCGTACACGTCGCTTTTCCGTGCTTTCCGATCACGCTAAATGCAACGCTATGAATGTCCGGACAATCATGCTTTGAGGAAGGTTAGCTCCATTAAGCGGCATATTCTAACAGTGGCATGCTTTAGTGCACAAAGGACCAACGCAACATTTGTAACTAATATGGATGCTGAAACACAAAGGAATAGGGATAGGTTGGACCAGGTTCACTTAATAACCCAATCGCATAAAAACAAACCGCACTACGATGGTGTAAACTGTTGTACACCCCAAACAATGAGTTCTGATGCCATGCTGTTTGAGCAGGTGCACCAGCTCAAATTCATATTTTATTTCCCTCATTCCAGAGGCACATGCGGTTACAAAATAAAGGAACAAATGAAGTTTCAGCTCGACAAACCAAGTCATGATTGTAGGTACATAATAAATGACCGAAATTTTACAGCGACCAGTTGTGAGTAGAAAGCTCTTACTAGATTGACAATATGCGGGTTCCAATACTACAAGCTTGGACATTTGAGTCAGGTCACATGAAACATCCGTTCTCATATGCGGTTTCACTGCGAAAGGAGCACACATGTCGTTATCAAACGCACAAAGTAGTCCTTACACAGATAATATACTGCACGTAACAGCAGGTGTCACTGAGAGGAGAAGCCGAATGTTAAGGTGTTGCACCTGAGGCCATCTTTAGTCTTAGGGAAAGATAGTTGATTTCAGCGAAACGGTTTATCCCACTCTCATAAGTGCGTAGTTGTGATATCCATCATCTTGAACATTTATAGACCTAGTTTATGAAATCACACACAGTCAACAAGTTCTGTGCTACTCGAATACAGGTCAAATAAGCACGCAAATATGGTTACATGTAGAGCTTTATAGTGTAGGATAAAACTCTAACGCTGTCTGGCATATTATGCTATACTCTGAAATCGCGCCAAATTTTGAACAGGGTACCGGTGAAATCAAATTGTTCAGCTTAATGCACCTGAGCGACTTATATATGGGCTTCTTCATGGTAGCGTGTATAATCCGTTTTATACATGAGGACAATGGCGTAACATTAATCTGGCCTCATTTCTCGGATTTCCCGATATTTTCTCTGGTACTGGGACGACAGTCCACATGTTCGCTAACTACGTTTCATCAACGGAGCCTGCGCACACTCCTTCACAGCAAACACAAGCACACTGTATTTGGGAATCAAGCGCACACAAGGCGGTGGCTTGACCGTAGTCCGCTCCACATGGAATGCAGGGAACCACTCTTTGATCCTAACACGGCCACAAGGACTGTGCACCCCGTCCACTCCAACAATGACAAACTGTCTCGTGGAGCCAGTTTGGACGAGGTAGAGGGTAATAGACAGGTAGGCACCTTGTCAAGCGCAGCCACACCGGGGATATCAAGCAACAGCCAATCACTTGAGAGAGAGACAAAGAAAATAACTCGATTAATGTATAAAGAAACGGTGACACAAGTCTTAAGTTACTAAGCATACGAAATAAATTGTTTACAAACGAATCCTAGATAAGTTCACGAGGTCAGAAAGTATACTTTACGGAATGCCATTAACACAAAAATGTTATGGAAATCGAATACTAGTGGCTTAAGGGAGGTGTGCCAGTCAATGGAATAAAGTACAGGTATATATTTATATGAAAAAGAAAAGAATTAAGGCAAAATTGAAAACCCACCACCTGAAATAAATAGACTTAGATTGCAAGCACGCGGTTAGTAAATCGAATGCAGCGTACCTACAAACGCTGCGCAGGTTCTGAATACTTCTCTTCAGGACCCGACGTCGCATCGGTAGTGGTCCCGAAGGGCCACGCTCATGGCTCACTAGACATTTATATGAGAAAGGCATTTGGGACAAAACTGAAAACCCACCACCTGAAATAAAGAGACTCAGCATGCAAGCATGCGGTTAATAAATCGAATTCAGCGTATCTACAAACGCTGCGCCGGTTCTGCTTACGTTCTCTGCAGCACCCGTCGGCGCGTCGGTAGTAGTCTTGAGTGGCCTCGCTCATGGCTCACTAAGCCTGCCTGACTCAGGCACTCGCGACCGCATATTCTACAGCACCATGCGCTTGATGTCGATGGAGAACAGCCCATCGGTGCTTGCGGCTTCCGCACTCGCCGTTTCTTCTCTGCATAGATGAAGTCTTTCTCCTGCACCTCGGCAACTGCTATCGTGATCAGATGGCGCCATGCACGCCGATCAACAGCCTTCGATTCCCATGACTTGCAATCAAGATTAGAACGTGTGAGGCTCAATTTATTCATGTCCTGGTATCGTAACTTTGGTTTCCCCACTTGTCGCTTCCCAATACTAAGCTGACCATATATTAACTGCTTCGGTATCCGCGTCGAATCCATACGGATCACATGACCGAGCCACCTCAGGTGTCCCAATAGAAGTATGCAGTCCACTGCATACATCACACTTCGGCGCAACACTTGCGCGTCTGCAACTCTGGCGCCCTAGCCGATCCGCAAAATTCGTCGCACACACTGCTGATGGAACCGCTCGAGATAACACACATCCCGACGGTACATCGTCCACGTTTCACTGCCGTATAGAAGAACGGACAGTACCATGGATTTGTACACCATCAGCTTCGTGCCAATGGTAAGCTGATGGTTGTTCCACACTCGGTACTCTAGCTTCCCGAATGCCGCTGCTGCCTTCGACACGCGATTACGCGACTCAATGTGCAGCTGTTGATCAGTCGATATCACATTCCCAAGGTAGCTGAAGCGGGAGGTGGTTTCCAATACTTCAGCACCAATGCTGATTCGCGGCAATATTAAAGATTGCACCTCTGGTGAAGGCTGAAAGAGACAGACAGTTTTGATTGTGTTGATGTTGAGCCCACATTCGGCCACTGTCGAAGCCAGAGCATTGGCATATGCTGCAACTCATGCGCGCTGTGTGGAAACAACGCACAATCATCAGCAAACAGCAGCATATGAATAGTTGTTTTTGTATACAGGACCCAATTAACATGTAGTGCTCTCATCTAATCAGACCATACAACTGTCCAGCAAATCACCACTAAGCTGGAACCAACCAAACCGATATACCCCAGTGAGTCTGGTAAACACGTGAACTACCTTTTGAAACCTTGTTGACTCTGCTTGTCAGTATCTCTTGATGCGCTGTATCAATATTACCGGTCATTTCCACGATCTAGTATTCTATCCACCTACTAGAACAGTTCGGGTTATATCAGTTGTATCACAGACTAGAGCACTCGCACCGAAACGACGGACGTTCAGCAACCCACCATCAATACGATGATCCACACGAACACCGTAAGCGCAAGCGGCATCAAAAGCACAGGACAACATTGCATGAAGATATATATTAAAAAGGGCAGGAGCTAAGACACTGCCTTGCTTCACACCAGAGACAACTGCAAAGTCATCCGAGGTCTTTCCAATCACCTGCACTCTCGCTCGCATACCACTGTGCAGACATTCAATTAAACTTACTTAAGCAGGCAACCAAACTTACCCAACACCAGCCACAATGCCTCGCGGTTCACCGTATCAAATGCCTTGGTGAAATCAACAAAAAGCGAGTACAATGGCTGGTGTCGTTCTCTGCACTTCCCTTGCAACTGACGAGCCACAAACACCATATCTATAGTGCTGCGACCCGAATGGAATCCACACTGCTCTTCCGCCACTTTAGGTTCCATAACTTGATTGACGAGGCGGTTGAGCAGGATTCGGGCCATCACCTTGCCCACACAACTCAGCAAGTTGATGCCACGATAATTCGTGCAATATTGCTTGCTCCCTTTGCCCTTGTACAGTGGCAGCACAAGGGCATCCTTCAGCTCAGGACGCACCTCCTCCTCAATCCATACACGTTGCACCAAGTGGTGCAGCGCATTTACCAAGGCGGGTCCACCGTGTTTCAATAATTCGGGCAGGATCTTGTCGGCTCCGATACACTTGCCGTTTCGCAGCTGAGCAAGTGCTCTCTGCGTCTCGTCCAGTGGCGGCGTGTCCGCCATATTTGCTTTCACATAGTGCTGCTTCAGGCAGTTCAGTGTAGGCCAGTCCAACTTTGAACTGCTGTTCAAGAAATAGTCAGTGTTTCCGCCAGATCCGCATTATGTCTGCAGTCTGTGTGCAAGTGTCGCCTGAAGCACTATCGATCCGCGTCTTCAGCGGCTCCAATCTCGGTACATACACCGCCTTCAAGGAGTCAAATACTTCCCTGTGTGGGCAGCGTTCGGCGTAGCATTCCATCTGCTTCGCCTTCTCCGTCCACCATGCCTTTTTCATGCGAAGGAGCTCTCGTTTCAGTCGCTGTCGATATTTGCGAAACTGACTCTTCTTCCCCAAGTCACTGAAGTCTGCGACATGTGCAGCGAATGCTGCATTCATCCCTGACACCAATGCGCCAATCGTCGCATTTTTCTCATCAAACCAACCAGGCCGCTCACAGTTTGCACGCCCGATGGTCTCCTCGGCAGCAGCTGTCACTCGGTCGCGTATGTGGTGCCACAGGTCGCCCACTGTGGCTATGCAGTCCACATCACACAGGTGTGCAGCCATCGCCTTCTCCAGCTCAGTACGTTTCGCCACAGTACCGAGGCAGTGAATGTTAAATTTACGCCGATTCACGGCGGGAGTGTAATACATTGATTTACGAAAATACATGTAAGTTTGGTCCGCACTAACTTGTGATCAGTGCCACACTCAGCTCCACGCAGTACACGTGTTATGCGCACATCACGCATATCACGCTGACGTACGATGACATAGTCGAGCAGGTGAGCGTGACCATACCGTGGGTGCGTCCAAGTTGCTATATCACTCGCACTCAGTGCAAACCGAGTATTCGTAATCGTCAGGCCGTGAGTGGCACCTTGTGGGAGCAGCCTGTCCCCGTTCGCATTCGCTGAGCCAATGCCATGCGCATCGATACCATCTGTCCACGCTGATGCATCACGCCCAACAAGCGCGTTGAAATCACCCAGCAGAAATAGTCGGTCGCTCCTCGGCACAGACCGTATCACGGAGGATAGCTCAGTGTAGAACTGATCACTCGTGTCATCAGGATAACACATGGTCGGACCGTAAGTGCATATGAAGGTGGCAAACTTACCTCTTCCGAGTCGTAGGCGAACGGTCATCAGTCGCCCGCTGATGCATGTTGGATCACTTACCAGGTGGCCATGGAGGCGATCGGATATTGCACATCCGACCCCATGATCACGTGTTGCTCTGGCGGCGTTGCCCACCCAGTAGAATGTGTAGCCAGCACCTGCTTCATGCAACACCTTGCTCCCTGAGCCGGGTTTTACTGAGCGCCGCAGTATCGATGTGGTAACGCGCCAGTTCCATCGCGACCAGTGCAGTGCGTCGCTCCGGGCGCTCACTCGAGTTCCGGTCCAGTAGTGTGTGCAAGTTCCAGCCCCCGATGCTGAGTGCTTTGCGCACAGGCCTACGATTGCATTGGTGGGCAATCGCACGCGAGGTGGTCGTTGTGCTTCGGAGGTTTGCTTTAGGGACTCCGCCCGGAGCCTTTGGCTCAATAGCCTGACCCACAAGGCAGTGGGGAGCAGATCCGGCTTGGAAATGTGATTGCGGAGACAGTTTGGGATCTGCTTGACGGCCATGACACGCAGCCTTTGAGGCACTGGAACGTTTTATATATGTTTTGCGACCGTAGTAGGATACGCACCTGCGACCATGGCCAGACGAGGGTGGGTTTTGGCGGGTTTGCACCAATTTGACCCGAGGCTGCCTGGCTGGAGGCGGGCATTAGCAAACCATTGAACACCCGGAATTGCCCTCCCACTGTCCGAGACAATGCGTGGCGCTCGTGCTCTACGCCAACCGAGCTGTGAGCTTATAACCCGTAGACCTGTTGTCTCCCATGGCTAGGTTTTACGGGAGGTGGGCCATCGTCCACTTCCTAACCTCCGAAGAGGATGGACTAGGATACTGCCAGGGCACCCACCCCTGCCAGGAGAACGGTTCGGGTCCTCAGCCAAAGCCTTCGGTTAAACGAACACCCGAAAGGCAGCGAGTCCAGCACATGGTCAGTTTACTGACTCATGCGGCTTGGTGTCCTGGATCTTAGCAGGGAGTAGGGCGAAACCCAAATCCCACCCAGCGGTCGCCACGAGGAGGCGCCCAGGACATGAGAAAATGGCACAACAGTAGCAGCAGTGGGTAGACCATCTGCCGGGATCTAGCCACCACCGGTTTCAGCGCACCATAGGCTCTCCCGCGTATATATATATATATATATATATATACATATATATATATATATATGAAAAGCCACAATAACCTATGTACATATTTTTTGACGTATTGTTAGTGGAATATATATGGATGTTTGCAAGTGTGACTTGACTTGGGAAATGTGATAGCGCATTCTTCGACCGGTTAATGCTGGTATTCCCTATATAGGGAGGCATCTTTTTACCGTTGAATGTCAGCACTGGTACTCATCATGAGGAGTAATAACGGGCCATCCGCATAGTTGTTGCCACATGCACTTGCCAACTGCAATGTAGCCATGCATACTGACTTCGGATGGGCAACATGCACTGAACCTTTTCCAAAAGTTACTGAATAAATAAGCAAAAATTTATACTTTGTAAGCGGAAATCTGCTCACCGTGTTACAATGGAAGAACACTGCATATTTTGATGCATAATGATTTTTGGGATAATGTACACTCGTTGCTTAACGGAGCTTATGGTCCATAGGCCATTGCTTGGCGTAGTACTACACGTATAAACGCTGTGTGTTGAATTGTTATTTGTCGAAAATGAAGCGCTTGCATCACAACGGGTAACTTACCGAAGATACCAGGCGTGCACATAATAATATCGCGGGGGCTATGCTGAATAGAACGGATTTGGAAGCGTCGCACATCTCTAACGACGTCCACAGCAAAGCGAGACGTATGTATTACTGCGACTGTTTTACTTAGGTGTGAGAATAGGCAATTTAAACATATGCAACTACTTCCGTGTGAGTTGGGAGTGTTCGAAGTGCTCATACTTCGCAAAGCGACAATACTGAAAAATGGTTGGTGGTTTCCGGTCGCGGTATGCAGAGGCTATGCTTAAGAACCGGAATTGTAATAGAGCGGTAGAGAATGAAGTCCACGATTACGGACCCACCTACTGAACTAGTGGCGGATTGGTGCTTTGCATGCAAGCATATGAGTGGACAGTACTAGCTTGTAGGGATGAAACACAAGGCTATAGGACAGGGTGGCTCTGAAAAGGGCCGTCGGGTCGTTCACGAAGTGGGGGGATCGTAACGTGAGCACAGTGCTCGAGCCTTGCAGGCGGGGCTCCGGTAAGCAGCAGATATCGATCGGGAGGAGCTATACTGTTCGGGCAAGTGCTGCCTGTTGACCGATCTGTAGCAGTGTGCGTACATTGACGCACGCCAATCTGAAGGATGTTGGAGGGCTCCAAATGGAAGCCAATGAACTGGGCTTGGCCGTTTGCTTGTACTTTGGCTTGTCGACAGGGTGGGAATGACGATACACGTTCGCATGTGAGTTGAAACTGAGAGGCTATCACAGCAAGGTGTGGGAGGGCAAAGACTTAATGGTTAAAAACGGGGAGATAAAAGTAGTTAGAATAGGACGACAAGGGTGAGAAAGCCTAAGAGGGGGTATATGAATACGAGAAGGCTTGAGCTGTAGCATCCAAACCCATATCCACCTTGCTTGATGCACCAGATAGGGCACCGTTGCTTACCTGCTGCGCAGGCCACGGCATCAGGAACTCGGTTGAGAGAAGATGCATAATATTGCGTGGGCAGGATACTGTCAATTTGCCCAGGTTTAGACAGGAGAACGATTGGGGTTCTCAACCAAAGCCTTTGGTTCAAAACGTGACCGCAAGGCAGCGGGTTCGGTGTTTGGATACGAGGAGTCAGTTTTAAGGAATAAGGAGCCGCTTGATTCCAACCCCCAAGCTGGAGACCCGGAGGCTAAGTTTGTCTGGCCTTTAACCATTAAACAATCTGGTATGAGTGGCTCTGAAGATGCAAAACACCACCCAGCATAGCTCAATGGGTCTCTGAAGCACGCAACCCATCGCACCACGGTAACCACGGCAATCAAATTTGCTGTCCAGTGAACACAGCAGATATCAGGCTTTCCATAGACATCAGGTTTATAGTTACTGGCGTGTAACGCTCAAGCTACACACACAGCAGTCAACACAACTGTGCGGTATGCTCTCGCTACTAGCAATCAGTGCATACTGCATTAGTACTAACGTGACCTTGAAAGAAGTTGCGTCCTAATCGCTCACTTGGGCCCTCGTGGTTTGTTAACTGTGGTTCCGCAACATTTTGTCTCACATCTTCAGATCCATACTTATTCGTCTTGCTTTTACAAGCTCTACGTTGTGATACCAGTTGCCCGAGTATGCTCCAGTGCATCCTACATTTACGCTGATTTCTTAATTCCGGGCAGTGTTTCGCCGACATCCAAGTGCCAAAAGTTGCCTAACTCCGAACAATGGAGACAATGTTTGGTTTCACTCTGTAGAACATTTCAACGGCGTTCGAACGAAGTGTCGCTCGTTTAAATCCAACCTTGCTTGGTACAGCTACAGGTCTCAAAGCAAATTCACCCGGCGCGATCCATAGGCTTAACCACGAAAATTCTTAATCACACCTTCGTGTATTCTGCCCCACGTTCAAGCTGGCACATTCGACTGAAAAGTCAGAGAGGACAGTCCACAAGCACACAACTGCAACGTGAACACTGTGACCTTACCGATAAAGTCAATAACAAAACGACTTTTTACCATAGTGGGTGAGTCATTCAAATAGTTCGTAACATTTGCTCAACAAACGTTATGCCCAGTGCGCCACCGACTAACGACCTATGTGGACCATGTTCCAAACTTGTTAACGGGGGCATTTTGTGCCGTAACTGTTGCAACTTCTTCCATGCGATATGTCTTCCAGGTAAACCTAGTCAGGCCAAGTTATTAAACAAACCAAACTCGCTATGGTTCTGTGTGGAATCCACATCGATCCCACCGATAAAAAGCGTGCTCCTATTATCTCAGAAGTATGACCAGCTACTAGCCAAGTTTGAGGAAATGGTGACCACCAAAATCACTACGGTTGTGGTGAGCGTAGCTGATCGTGCAACTCAATCCTCCCGCTTGGTTGCCGCTCCTAATCCGCGAAGGACTGTAAATAACACTGAAAGCAACATGACACCTAGAGTCCAGAGCATCAACAGCTGTCCCAATACCACACGTAGCTCACATTTGACTAAAGCGGTTCTCAGTTCGATCGGAGTAACTATACGTAAGGCTACTTCCAACCGCCCGACGGAGTGCGTAGAAAAAGAGCAAGCTGCTACGAGCGAATATCGGGTTACGGTTGCCTCCACGAAGAGCCGTCATTTAAAATTAACATCACCCCCAACTGGATCGGAAACTGAGGAGCGTAGCGGAGTTTTTCTAGTGCAAGCACCACCGGTTTCCTGCGGTACATCTCCGAGTACTTCAATCACTGAGAGCGACATGTCGAAAGGTGTAGAGAAACAACTACCTGTACTGAGCGTACTGTGCTCTAATATCCCAGAATCAAAGTCGACATCGATAAGCGGCAGGCAGTTGGATTAACTCAACCAGTGGGACATTATTAGTAACCTAATCGGAGTTCGACTGAAACTTGTACACGTAATGCATGTTACACGACACCCCAACTCTAAAAAGTTCGGAGAGCTAAGCCTTCTGCGCGTTGTGCTGAACTCCATCACTGAAGTAGAATCAGTACTACTGTCGACAGGTAGTCTCAGAAATGAACGCTGCTCCATCCGTATCTTTCCAGACATCCCATGGGGCGAGCGCTATCAAGTTAACCGCACCTTAGAGGACTACTGGAAGGAAACTTCAACCAGAACCATACTTCTTCACGGGGTTCCTGAAACTGAAGCATGTGATGAGCATGAAGTAACAACCCATGATAAAGAACAGTGGTGTTACATTCGTGAAACACTATGCTTGGATGATGTGTTAACGAAATCCGTGTCACGACTGCGTACCTCACCGAACTACAAAGGAAGTGGCCCGAGAGTGTTGAAGGTGGTCCTTCAGTCAAAACATATGGTAGCACGGATGCTATAATGCTAGTACATGTTCCGTTGCAGGCTACCATCTAAGGTTCGGCTGAAGACAATCAGCGATATGCCTCCTAGAAATGATATGTCACTCAAAGAACCAAACGCGATGGGATCTATGGTAGAAAAATGCACCTTTAGTGTATCTAATGAACCCATACAACCTATAGAAGATGATATTGACCAGACACCTTACAGTGTACGTATAAGATTAGACACGGGAATAACTACACAGTCGATGAATAAGACGTTAAACCCTACACCAAGTACATCGAAAAAACGATTAGTCGCCGGCCACTCACTGGGCGGCGAAACTTCACATTTGACTTGTAAAACCTCCGAAACATCGCTCAAATCTGAGAAACTTTCGTGTATGTACACTAACGCCAGAGGGATCCTCAGAAAAATGACCGAACTTCGACTACATCAGGTTGCGAATGCTTTGGATCTAATTTCTCTTACTGAAACTTGGTTACACCAAGAGGTGACTGATGCTGAGGTTGAGATAGCCGGAAGGTCACGCATCCGGAACGACTGCCCCAGCAGAGGCGGTGGGGTCCTACTCTACTACCGCAGCGATCTAAAATATACAATAGTTCATGATCTGGGAACACACGTTACCGACTCACTCCGGTGCCCTCTCCGACTAAGACCCAAAGACTCATGTCTCCTAGCTGTCGTTTACCGCCCCCCAACGTCCACTCCGGAAAGGGCTTCCCGCTTGATTCGTGGCCTGAACAGAGTAACACCCACCAGGTACAGCCACATTCTCACCTTCGTGGACTTTAATCTACACAAGTTGGAGGTTTTGGCATCACACAGTGGTCAGTTCAAAGCAGATTTGCATGAACCGATTGCTAATATTCCCTTGCACAATCATGTCACCACGCCCACTAGATTCAGAACAGCAAACAAACCGACCATATTGGACCTTGTGCTCACGAATGAAGAGTACATGCTTGACAAGTTATTGATGGATAGTCCAGTAGGTCTCGGTGACCATCTAGTAATAACGTTTAACTATGTGTGTTATGCAGAGTATCCATATGAACACTCGAAACTAACTCATACAATCACCCTCTACCACGTATTGAAAGAACTCCCCGACGCAGCTGCTTGGGAGTTCTCAAACAAACGTCGCCTTGGCAACGTTTCGGCAGAGTTCGTTAATAGATTCAGCGACATCGTTAACAGAGCATCAGAGACCGAGCCACTTCGTCCCGGAGAAATGCCTTTAATTCTAAGGAACAGGACTCGAAAATGCCTGGCGATAAGGGATGCAGCATGACGTGCTTACAAGATTAACCCCTACTCAGAGAATTGGGGCAATTTCCTGATCCATCGCAACCATTGCACTGCATTTGTCCGCGAGGACAAAGTAACTTATCAACAGTGTCTAGACAAAAATTAATGGCGTACATAGTTGGTGGCATCCGATTACGGATTTGCCTGTCACTGCGGCAAGCCACATGACGCCTGCGCCTACAGAGGGACCATGGATGGCTTGCGCTGAACCACCCACAGCTCCAACCACACCTCATATCCAGGGTAAACCGGAAGGAATAAGGCCGGGAGGTATGCGGATGGGAACCACATTTCATCAACGGAGCCAGCCAACACTCCTTCACAGCAAACACACGCACCCTGTATTTGGTGAATCAAGCGCACACTAGGCGGTGGCTGCACCGTGGTCCGCTGCACAGTGAGTGGATTGAACCACTCTTTGATCCTAACACGGCCACAAGGATTGTGCACCCCTTCCCCTCCAGCAACGACCAACTGTCACTGGGAGCCAGTATGGACGAGGTAGCGGGTAATAGACAGGTAGGCACCTTGTTAACATGCACATCAAGCGCAGCCACACCGGGGATATCAAGCAACAGCCAATCACTTGAGAGAGAGGGAGAGACAAAGAAAATAACTCGATTAATGCATTAGGAAACGGTGACATAACCCTTAAGTTAATGAGCATATGAAATAAGTTGCTTACAAACGAATCCTTGATAAGTTCACGAGATCAGAAAGTATACTTTACGGAATGACACTAACACAAAAATGTTATGGAAATAGAATACTAGTGGCTTAAGGGAGGTGTGCAAGTCAATGGAATAGAGTACAGGTAGATATTTATGTGCGAAAGAAAAGCACTAAGGCAAAATTGAAAACTCACCACCTGAAATAAATAGACTTAGAATGCAAGCACGCGGTTAGCAACTTGAGTGCAGCGTACCTACAAAAGCTGCGCCGGTTCTGCCTACGTTCTCTGCAGGACCCGTCGTCGCCTCGGTAGTGGTCCCGAGTCGCCTCGTTCATGGCTCACTAAGCCTGCCTGACTCAGGCAATCGCGACCGCATATTTTACAGCACCATGCGCTTGATGTCGATGGAGAACAACCCATCGGTGCTTGCCGCTTCCGCACTCGCCGTTTCTTCTCCGCATGTATGAGGGCTTTCTCCTGCACCTCGGCAGCTGCTTTCGTGATCGGATCGCGCCATGCACGCCGATCAACCGCCTTCGATTCCCATGACCTGCAACCAAGATTAAAACGTGTGAGGCTCACTTTAATCATGTCCTGCTATCGTAACTTTGGTTTTCCCACGTGTCGCTTCCCAATACTCAGCTGACCATATATTAGCTGCTTCGGTATCCGCGTCGAATCCATACGGATCACATGACCGAGCCACCTCAGGTGTCTCAATAAAAGTATGCAGTCCACTGCATACATCACACTTCGGCGCAACACTTGCGCGTCTGCAACTCTGGCGCCCCAGCCGATCCGCAAAATTCGTCGCACACACTGCTGATGGAACCGCTCGAGATATCACACATCCCGACGGTACATCGTCCACGTTTCACTGCCGTATAGAAGAACGGACAGTACCATGGATTTGTACACCATCAGCTTCGTGCCAATGGTAAGCTGATGGTTGTTCCACACTCGGTACTCTAGCTTCCCGAATGCCGCTGCTGCCTTCGACACGCGATTACGCGACTCAATGTGCAGCTGTTGATCAGTCGATATCACATTCCCAAGGTAGCTGAAGCGGGAGGTGGTTTCCAATACTTCAGCACCAATGCTGATTTGCGGCAATATTAAAGATTGCACCTGTGGTGAAGGCTGAAAGAGACAGACAGTTTTGATTGTGTTGATGTTGAGCCCACATTTGGCCACTGTCGAAGCCATAGCATTGGCATATGCTGCAACTCATGCGCGCTGTATGGAAACAACGGACAATCATCAGCAAACAGCAGCATATGAATAGTTGTTTTTGTATACAGGACCCAATTAACATGTAGTGCTCTCATCTAATCAGACCATACAACTGTCCAGCAAATCACCACTAAGCTGGAACCAACCAAACCGATATACCCCAGTGAGTCTGGTAAACACGTGAACTACCTTTTGAAACCTTGTTGACTCTGCTTGTCAGTATCTCTTGATGCGCTGTATCAATATTACCGGTCATTTCCACGATCTAGTATTCTATCCACCTACTAGAACAGTTCGGGTTATATCAGTTGTCTCACAGACTAGAGTTCTCGCACCAAAACGACGGACGTTCAGCAACCCACCATCAATACGATGCTCCACACGAACATCGTAAGCACAAGCGGCATCAAAAGCGCCGGACAACATTGCATGAAGATAGATATTAAACAGGGCAGGAGCTAAGACACTGCCTTGCTTCACACCAGAGACAACTGCAAAGTCAGCCGAGGTCTTTCCACTCACTTGCACTCTCGCTCGCATAACACTATGCAGACATTCAATTAAACTTACTTAAGCAGGCAACGAAACTTACTTAACACCAGCCACAATGCCATGCGGTTTAGCGTATCAAATGCCCTGGTGAAATCAACAAAAAGCGAGTACAATGGCTGGTGTCGTTCTCTGCACTTCCCTTGCAACTGACGAGCCGCAAACAGCATATCGATAGAGCTGCGACCCGAACGGAATCCACACTGCTCTTCCGCCACCTTAGGTTCCACAACTTGACTGACGAGGCGGTTGAGCAGGATTCAGGCCATCACCTTGCCCACACAACTCAGCAAATTGATGCCACGATAATTCGTGCAACATTGCTTGCTCCCTTTGCCCTTGTACAGTGCTAGAACAAGGGCATCCTTCAGCCCAGGACGCACCTCCTCCTCAATCCATATACGATGCACCAAGTGGTGCAGCGCATTTACCAAGGCGGGTCCACCGTGTTTCAATAATTCGGGCGGGATACTGTCGGCTTCGGAACACTTGCCGTTTCGCAGCTGAGCAAGTGCTCTCTGCGTCTCATCCAGTGTCGGCGTGTCCGCCATATTCGCTTTCACATTGTGCTGCTTCAGGCAGTTCAATGTAGGCCAGTCGAACTCTGAACTGTTGTTCAAGAGACAGTCAGTGTTTCCGCCAGATCCGCATTATGTCTGCAGTCTGTGTGCAAGTATCGCCTGAAGTGCTATCGATCCGCGTCCTCAGCGGCTCCAATCTCGCTACATACACCGCCGTCAAGGATTCAAATACTTCCCTCTGTGGGCAGCGTTCGGCGTAGCATTCCATCTGCTTCGCCTTCTCCGTCCACCATGCATTTTTTGTGCGAAGGAGCTCTCGTTTCAGTCACTGTCGATATTTGCGAAACTGACTCTTCTTCCCCATATCACTGAGGTCTGCGACATGTGCAGCGAATGCTGCATTCATCCCTGACACCAATGCGCCAATCGTCGAATTGTTCTCATCAAACTAACCAGGCCGCTCACAGTTTGCACGCCCGATGGTTTCCTCGGCAGCAGCTGTCACCTGGTCGCGAATGTGGTGCCACAGGTCGCCCACTGTGGCTATGCAGTCCACATCACACAGGAGTGCAGCCATCGCCTTTTCCAGCTCAGTACGTTTCGCCACAGTACCGAGGCAGAGAATGTTAAATTTACGCCGATTCACGGCGGGAGTGCAGTACATCGATTTACGAAAATACATGTACAGTTTGGTCCGCACTAACTTGTGCTCAGTGCCACACTCAGCTCCACGCAGCACACGTCTTATGCGCACTTCACGCATATCACGCTGACGTACGATGATATAGTCGAGCAGGTGAGTGTGACCATACCGTGGGTGCGTCCAAGTTGCTATATCACTCGCACTCAGTGCAAACCGAGTGTTCGTAATCGTCAGGCCGTGAGTGGCACCTAGTGGGAGCAACCTGTCACCGTTCGCATTCGATGAGCCAATGCCATGCGCATCGATAACATCTGTCCACGCTGATGCATCACGCCCAACGCGCGCGTTGAAATCACCCAGTAGAAATAGTCGGTCGCTCTTCGGCACAGACCGTATCACGGAGGATAGCTCAGTGTAGAACTGATCACTCGTGTCATCAGGTCGGACCGTAAGTGCATATAAAGGTGGCAAACTTACATCTTCCGAGTCGTAGGCGAACAATCATCAGTCGCGCGCTGATGCATGTTGGTTCACTTACCAGGTGGCCATTCAGGTGATCGGATACTGCAAACCGGACCGCATGTTCACGTGGTGTTGAGGCGGCGTTGCCCACCCAGTAGAACGTGTAGCCAGCACCTGCTTCATGCAGCACCATGCTCAGCGAGCCGGGTTTCACTGAGCGCCGCAATATCGATGTGGTAACGCGCCAGTTCCATCGCGACCAGTGCAGTGCGTCGCTCCGGGCGCTCACTCGAGTTCGGGTCCAGTAGAGTGCGCAAATTCCAGCACTCGATGCTGAGTGCTTTGCGCAAAGGCCTACGATTGCATTGGTGGGCGATCGCACGCGAGTTGGTCGTTGTGCTTCGGAGGTTTGATTTAGGGACTCCGCCCGGAGCCTTTGGCTCAATAGCCTGACCCACAATGTAGTGGGGAGCAGATCCAGCTCGGAAACGTGATTGCAGAGACAGATTGGGACCTGCTTGACGGCCGTGACACGCAGCCTTTGAGGTATTGGAACCTTTTATATATGTTTTGCGACCGTAGTAGGATACGCACCTCCGACCATGGCCAGACGCAAGTGGATTTTGGCGGGTTTGTACCAATTTGACCAGGGGCTGCCTGGTTGGAGGCGGGCAGTAACAAACCATTGAACACCCGGAATTGCCCTCCCACTGTCAGAGACAATGCGTGGCGTTTGTGCTCTACGCCAATCGAGCTGTGAGCTTATAACCCGTAGACCGGTTGTCTCCCATGGCTAGGTTTTACGGGAAGTGGGCCATCGACCACTTCCTAACCTCCGAAGAGGATGGACTAGGATACTGCCAAGGCGCCCCATCCTGACAGGGGAACGCTTCGTGTCCTCAGCCAAAGCCTTCGGTTAAACGAACACCCGAAAGGCAGCGAGTCCAGTACATGGTCAGTTTACTGACTCATGCGGTTTGGTGTCCTGGATCTTAGCAGGGAGAAGGGCGAAACCAAAATCCCACCCAGCGGTCGCCACGAGGAGGCGCCCAGGACATCAGCAAATAGCACAGCAGTAGCAGCAGTGGGTAGACCATCTGTCAGGTTATAGCCACCACCAGCCTCAGCGCACCATAGGCTCTCTTGCCTCATGGCAAACAACAAACTACTATATAGACATGTCAATAAGCTTCGTAAAGTGAAGCATGTAATCCCTCCGCTTTTCAAGACAGGCGGTAGAGTACAAATTGCCGAAGAAGCAGCTAATGTTCTGCGGCTGCAATACGCCACAAATTTGGAAATCGCAACCTCTGCTTGTCCCATAATGTCATGCACATTACCGACACCACTGTTTACACATGTAATTTTCCACCCATCGATTGTACTAAGGAACTTACTCTCACTGCGTCTGCATAGTTCTCCGGGAGCAGACAACATCCGCCCGAAGGCACTGAAGGCTGTGGCCAACAAGCTAGCTGAACCACTGGCACAGTTCTTCCAAAGGTGCTTTGATGAACAACAAGTCCCCACTATGTAGAAGTGTAGCATTATCACTCATATTTTTAAAGGCGGTAGTGGTTCAGATCCTGCAAACTATCGTCCAATAACTCT
>OX104061.1:18702718-18725885 GCA_944474145.2 Dicrocoelium dendriticum
CACAACACCTATTAGGCTTTCCAGAGACATCGGAATGCCAGTTACTGGCGTCTAAGGCTCAGGGTTACGCACACAGCAGACAATACAACTGCGCGGTATGCTCTTGCCACTAACCATAAGTGCATTCTGCATCAGATGCAAACCAGTACAGTCCACTAAGAACCAACGGCAACAAATACCGCATTGCAGGCCCTTGGTCAAGTATTTACGCGCTTTGATCTACTACGCTTTGCCATATATAACAACCCAGACGTCGGAAGGACACGAAGCATTGTGACTGCACTCACAACCAACTCGACAGAAGAGTTAGGAAACCAAATAAATGCAAGAGATAAGCAACAATTGTAATAGCTATTTTTATATACGCGGCGCACTTACGTGCAGTGAAGCGGGCGACATGCGCAATGGATCCTTGTAGGTGGATACTATTTGGCATAAAGGATTGCATCCAAATCCCTCGACGGATGTGTGCGGTCCGACTAGCAGACTCGTTCAAAAGTTCGAAGTCGCGCGTGGCTATTAGGCGTCTGTTCGTCATCAGTGCCTAGACCCCACAAAGGGTAAGCATGAATGCCTTTACATTTAGTTTGGCCTCGGGTAGAGTCTATGCTTCCTGCTTGGGGAGCAACATATATGGACCCCGTGAAGACGCTTATTCGTCATACGCGCACTTAAGCTACTGACGAGCGTGGTCGTTAGCACCGAGAGGTCAGGCCAGGTTCAAAGGACGATACAGGCCTCTGCCTATCGAGCGTCCAGTTTCATGCATAGGCAAGCGAGCAATAGCCCCCAGTACTTCGATTTCTAAGTTGTATACCACCTCCATGAAGAAGTCAAGGAATTTATTAGCAAGGGACCAATAGACACGGGTTTTGTCCCATCATAAACCTAGTAGGCAACTCAACGCACGGATGCAGGGAGCATGAAGACTAGATAGAGAACTCATTAGCAAACCAAATTGAAACAGCACCGCAGGAGAAATGCTGGCAGTTCAGGTGGGGGCGAATAAATTTCATCATCACTAAACACCCATTCGTCAAATGTTCACGGATGACAGCAACTAGACCACCCTCAACCCTATCGGGCTTCTATCGACCAACACAACTTTCAGTTGCACGTATGAAATATAAAAGGGATCTATGAGTGCGCAAATTATACGTCGTCAAGACAGTAAGGGCTAAGTTGACGTGCAGAGAAACGCCACCTGCGCTCCGATTGAAGGTGCAGGCAGACCATCATTATCATCATTATACACGTTAGCTGAAGGTGAGAAACACCTCAGCTATGTGACGTTATGCCTAAAAGAAAAGGGGAATAAAATGCAACTGGTACAAGCCAGCTGAGCTACCGGTAACGGATAGGTTCAGGGGACGTTGAGCAGGGTCAACACAGGCTTAACCGTTGCTCGAAGCTGTATCGTCACCGGACAGGCGCAATGAGAAAGTGCTGCTGGTGTCACCTGAAGGGAACCGCATAGTGAGCATATAGATGTAGTATTGCAGGCAGGTCTCCCATAAGCAGCAGATATCGATGGAGTCTATAGAGTTATAGAGAGCGGAGGGAGAAACCTGTGTCCGCTCCATCACCTACCGTACATTGGCTAAGTGACGCGTCGTTTCTTAAGTGTGTTCGCCGAGAGATCGTTACAGCTGCAGCAAAACAGCGGAATCCAGGCATGCTCAGCCTGTAGTTGTCCAATCGTTCTTTATAGCATTCCTCTATCTGATCAATTACCACACATTCAGAGTCTTTAAAGTTCAGGCAAGTACTGCCTGTGGACCGATCTGTAGCAGCGTGCTTGAACTGAGCCACCGCAATGAGGCTGGACTTTACCGTGGTGCGATGGTTTATGTGCTTTACCGATGCATTGAGCTAGGCTGGGTGGTGCTTTTGCACCTTCAGGGCCACTCATACAAGATTGATCAGTGGTTAGAGGCCAGAAAAATAGCCTCCCGGTCCTACAGGTTGAGGGTAGGTAGGAGGGTGGCACCTTATTCCTTAAAACGGACTCCCTGTAGCCCAACGCCAAACCCGCTGCCAAGCGATATGGTTTTTGAATCAAAGGTTTTGGTTGAGAACCCTAAGCGTTCTCCTGTCTAGGCCTGGGCAACCTGACAGTATCCTGCCCACGCAATCCAATGAATCTGTCTTCAAACAAGTTTCTGATGCTCTGACCACCGCAGAGGATAAACAACAGTGCCCTATCTGCTACATCGACTAGGTTGGATAATGGTTTGGATGCTACTGCTCATGCCTTATTGTCTTCCTATCCCCCTGCTACGCTTTTCCACCAGCACCGGCCCGTTCCAACATCGCTTATATTCCCAGGTTTCAACCCCCGATTCTTGGCCATCCCACAACATGCTTCGCTAGGCATTTATCTTCTAATTTCAACTCACATGCTAACGCGGAGCGTCACTCCTCTCCTGTCTACAATCCCATGTCCAACTAAGCGGTCCGTTCCAGTTCATCGGCTTCCATTTGGAGCTCTCGATCCTCCTGCAGATTGGCATGTTTCAATGTACGCCCATTACTAGAGATCGGTCAACAGGGTGCACTTGCCCGAACCTTGGAGGCCCACTTGATCGATATCTGCTGCTTATCTGAGACCCGCCTGCAAGACTCGAGCTCTGTGCTCACTCTGCGATCCCCTTCAAGTGACGCAAGCAGTAGTTTCTCATTGCGTCTATCAGGTGACTATGCAGCTTCGAGCACCGGCCATGTTGATGTTGGTATTGCCCTGAGTCCCCGGGCTGAAGCTGCTCTGGTTGACTGGATTCCAATTAGTAGCCGGATGTGTGCGGTCCCACTTGCTGGCTACTTCAAAGCTTCGAAGTCGGGCGGGACTAATAGGTGTCTATTCGTCAGCGCTGCTAACGCGCCCACAAGTGGTAGCGATGATTCGGTAAAGAACGACCTCTGTTGCGAACTGACCCAGCTCCTCCGCCACAGAAGAAGCACGGACTCCGTTGTGTTGGCGGGGATCCAAACGCACAAGTTAAAAAGCTGCCAACTGAGGAACTGCATTTGGTCGGCCAACAGGATGTAGGCTCGCGTAATGATAACCATGAGCGGTTACTTCATTTGTGTGAAGATATCCGCTTATTTCTTGCGAGCACTAACTTCGGACACAGCACCCGGCGGAGGGCGACTTGGCGCACACTAGCTTCGAATCAGCCTTGGACGCTAATCGATCAAATTGCGATCAGTTACGGATTGAGAGGCTGCATCGATAACTCTCGCTCGATTTGAAGCACATGTGTGGACGTCGAACATGGACTTGTATGTACTGACATGCGGATGCGTTTTGGCGGACGCCCACGAGGATGCCGTGAGCGCATTGACACCAGCCAACTGGCGAAACCAGCTGTTCTGAATGCCTATCAAAGTAGGCTGTCATGCAAGTGGAATAAAAGATCCCTGGATGCAGTTGAAGCTCATTGGCCTCACATTCACCAGACCCAACTAGCACCAGGTAAATCCCCATGTGGTATGCCTAATAGCCAACTTATCCACGCTCGCTGGCATATCCCGGCTGGAAGCGAACACAATGAAACGCGCAAAGAGCTCCGGGCAAGACTCCGTGCTGGTCTGAAGAGAAACCGCGAATCATGGTGGTCTCATCGTGCTTTAGCGTTGGAAGTAACCGCTGCCCTTGGCAACCATCGTAAGTTATTCCGTCTGATACGGAGAACTGTAAGTACATAAATAATTAATTAATTAACTATTTTATTCTCGAATTCATCGAGCCATAGCACTTCAGGTATGATCAAAATTTACAAGCAATTATGTGACGCAACAGATAAGTTACACGGCATGTAATTGGCTGCAGCTAAAAGTTGTACAAGTTGCAGAAACAGTCGAAGCACTCATGAGGAGCAAAGTCCTCAGTGGAGTGCCAATGAAATGGATGCGCGTGTGTATAAAGTAAATAAAAGAGCATGGTAAGTGGAGTGGGGACAGTAAATGAATGCGGAGCGTATCTTTGTTTTAATTGACAGTAAAATATTGATTAATGACTAGTCGGTATTCCAATGTGTGTAACAGTGAGCAGTGACTTTATTCAGTGGCGAGTCATGTCCGCCACGTCACAGTGTTGCTAAACGGAGTTTTGTGACTTTTAGGGAATACGCTTGCCAGGCAAAACCCACCACGTCCTGGAACACTGTCGTCGATGTCTATGAACGGTCAAGTACAGCTAGCAAAGCTTCTTATATAGCATTTGTTCATGCAGGTATTCGCAGTCGAGTGACTCCTCTGTTGGCTAGACCAATGGCACAGTCAGCGTCCAACATGGACGTTGAGGTCAGTCGAGGAGGATTTAAGATTTTGAAGGTAAGTAGATTTTCTAGTGCCATCAGATTATGTATATTTGCTGTGGTGTGAAGAATTCGTGTCCAGCTACCCTCACTGGACATCGGTGGTTGAAGTGTTGGGTGCAGTTAGTTGGTGTTGAAGTGAAGCCATGGTCCAGGTAAGTCCATGTAAGTTATTTTGTCTCATCTCAGACGGTGGCAGTTTCTCAGTTCGATCCCGGAGCTCGAAGATGTTCACGACCTCAGAGAAAAGGGAAAGAGAGGAACATGGTAGACGCCTATTGAAAGACTGTTTACGAGAGAAAGGAACGACCTGTTAACTTGCGGACACCATTTTGTGGTGCACTAGGTTCTGCGCGTCGTCAAGATGAATGGCATCAGGAATACATCCGTCTATAACGCTTGCGGCTGTCCTTAGACGGTGTGGATCTTCAGGCCAATAGTTTCGATAAAACGCACCCTGGCTATGGATCGTGAGGTGAAGTATACATTAGAATGAAACGACACAGTGATCGATTTTGCCGATGGGTTGAAGGACGGTTTAATTCGTGACCTCTGAGTGCGCTGGGGTAAACACAAGGTCCGAAATGTTCGGCGTCTGGTTGGCAACAATGCGGGTTGGCATGGTGACGTGCTGAAACAAAGTACCATCGGTAACGGTCTCAAGATAAGTAGCAAGGAATGAATCGGGTGGACGACCACAAAGATGTCTCAATGGAAATAAGGAGCACTAATGACCTCCACGAAACGGCTGTCATTTCCGGCTCCGGCTTTCCTGCTGGAACGGAGCAAGTAAGCACCAGATCCAGAACCACAATCGTGAAGGAGCTACATCCGTAATGAACACGGTAGAAAAGGGCGTTAAAGTCACCATCGTCGTCACTAGTAACTGCAACCAATTTGGCATTGTGTTTTGCCTTCCAGTAAAGTATGAAGCAGCCACCGGGCTTCGTAAATGGCGGCCGGCTCAAGGAATTATATCAGGGAAATAAAACCGCTGAGTCCGTGATGTTCGCAAACTGCCAAATTTTGGTGAAGGTCTACCGGTCTAGGCGGGTAGCTGTAGCAAGTACCTGAACCTCAGCAAATTTAGTTGTCAGACGGCTTACATTGGCGGAAAGTATACGCAGCCCGTTCTCATGCTCTACTGTCCTGGGTTAAGAAGAATTAGCATTCAACGTGTTTTCGGGGTTCTGAAGATTACGCAAAACAACATGACGTGGAGGTCTGCCATGCCACTAGCTCTGCGGGACGGCAGCTTATTAACGGATGTTTTCATTTTAACCCCATCTTCAGGAGAAAGGTCTCTCAGCACTTACAATGGCTTAACTTTCAAATATGTGGTTCGCCGGAAGATGCTGCTGCATTTCGCTTCGCTTTGGCACATGATGTTGTGGGGTATAACATAGAAAGCTCCTCTTGCATGAGCACACAGGCAGAAGGCAATGTTTATCCCCAACTCACTTTTACCGAATGCAATGGCTAGCATCCGCTCAACGAACCCTTGGTCATCCAGCATTCTCTCTGAAATGTCGTCTTTGGTGGACTCTGGTGCCTTCACAATGATAGGACATCGCTCAAGAGAGGGTGGTACAGCGCGACCAGTGTTCTACGACTGTGGTGACGCACCGTTCTTGAGCAACTTCCCAACGTTTGAGTTTGTTGAGAACGGGGATCGTTTCGCAAAGGGAAGCAGGAGCCTTGGGTTTGGACTTAGACTTTGCCTGAACATTACACATAGTTTCGCTCCGATCTAATGGGACAATGGCAGTTTTCCTCATCACGGCTGCGCAGCACTCAGTTGTGGGTTCACTGGGCAGGGCGTGTCAAAGGATCCGACGGGGTAGCAGACGTGACTCGTCATCCTTTACCCGTGGGAGTAGCTGAGCCAGCAATAGGTGTAGACGGAAAGTGTGAGGAAATAAGCTAGTTCAAGTCAGTGGAAGCTTCAAACGTTGTCGGAGTAGAAAGAGGACTCAGGAGTGGCAGTTCGGCACGTGAGTTTGGCAACAGTCTTGGTGAACCCTGCGACAGTCCCTGAGAGCTCGTTGACAGTCCTCTGAGAGTGCCAAAGAGAAGCTGGCTGGTAGCTATCCAAAACCATGCCGTTCCGTTGTTAGTAACACAGCTGGCATGCAACTATGGTGCATATTTTTCTTTTATGTACTGCAGCACAGTAGCTGTGGAGTGTTGCGTCTCAAGCTAACGTGTATAATGTTGATGACGAGAGTCCCAAAATAGACGCAACGATACATGTTTAGGCCTGTCAAAAACTGGCGGAAGATAATTCTGCAAAGCCTCCCTTACGCATTAATTTATAGTTTCCTCGATCATTAGGATGGTAAGCGCTATATTCACCTACGGTCGATGAATGTAAGCCACAGTTGGCGATATCCCGAACACGCCGACTTACGTGTCCTAAATTCCTGGCGTCAAACCTTTGAGCACTAGAAACGCAGTAACACTGAGATGCTTAATAGCTGCATCAATAGGCACAATGTGTACAATCAGTGTACTTAGATTCACAAACAATAGAGCAATATTCGGTACCAATGCGTTCTCATCCTGTTGGCCATCACTTTCAGTCCTGCCGGCAGCATGTTAGATGCAGCGAAATTAGTGTTCGTTGACTGCTTCTGTTGCACCGGGGTAGGACTTTTAGTGTGTAGCGCTTGTAAATGGTATCATGCAGCGTGCTTGAAGTAGGCCTCGACAACACCGCACACGAACGGTGCAGCGGACAAGTGGAAAATTTTGTTGACGACAAGCCAGTATAGCTGACTTGCCCATCTGTCGGTGTTGGTGCAAAACATAATGTTCCTCGTAGCATAGCTAACGGCGTTGCCACCAACCTGCACGTTAACATTAATCTGCTACGATACAACTATTACAAGCTGACTGTTACCATCTTGGTCATTATACCCGGCTCAGTTAGCTGTCTTTTACGACTCAACAACAAGCAACAGAATCCATTGGAATTGTAACGGGGCAGACCTAGGTTTGTTGGCTTTAACGCATTTCTCAACGTGACTATTGCCAGCATCTGCTCTATTATATGTTCCCTGACACGCGTGACTTCGCGTGCATGACTCCGGATTTACGCTATATGTTGAGTGCAGCTCAGTTTATTGCATGTATTAACGCGCAATGCGTCAACACCGTTGTTGATTTCCGGTAAGACAATGGAATCGGAGGAAGAGGTTGTTTTACTTTGGATCGAGCTAAAAATTAAATGCTCAAGGAAATTAAGGTGAAGGCGTGAATACAAAGTGTTCTCGATGAGGTGATGAAACGAGATCCTCCTCCAAGTCCAACGGAAGCGGCAGTGGGGAATATTCTATTTCAACGGTGCAGTTCAGTTAGTCTTCCGTGCCTTACTCGGAAACGTTTCGGACTTTGGTACTACCATCGGCTCTCTAAGCATTATTAATAATTTCACAGTGCTTACATTTATCGTTCGCCTAAACGTTCCATGGGGCAAGTTGCACTACTTGATGGCCGGTTCGAGAATCCCATTAAGTCCATTTCATACCTCATTGTCAAGACATAGCCGACGATTGGAGTTAATTTATATTCGCAAACACTTACCGGTTGACTTGAGTCCGTACACGACACTATCGAAGCGGCTGGGGATGCAGGTGCCTTATAAGCAGACTTCGCAACTGCTTAGAAGACACCTCAGATCACAAAACCTTAGCTTTGTTTTCCAGCCAGGAAGCTTGTTCTAAGGCCGCTGTATCATCCATGAATTAGAAAACGCGGAATATCTAGAAAATGCAATAATTTTGTTGTGTAGAACAATTAAATTTAGCAAGGTGAAAATGCCTTTAAATATCCTTTCCCGGTGGGTTACGCGGGAACGCTCACGGGACACCTGCAGGACTTTTATTATAGTCCCATGGTGCTGGCAGGGAAGGCGTCGACTGGTTAATGAGGTACGGCAGCATCTACAGGAAACAATGATGGTCGAAACGGTGTATGGTTGCAGAGACCCCTATACTACAGGACAAGTGTCGCAGCAGGCAATATGTATCCATCCGTCACATTTAGAGCATTGTAGGCCTTGCGAATGCGACGTTACAGGTTTATTGCAGTAGAATCACACAAAGGAAAGGCACGTAGACTGAACAGTATAGCAACTTTAACAGTGCGATTTTTTTCACTACAAACGGTGGTTGGTACATTCTCTTACCCTCAAACTTACTTGCTCCCCACTTCCAGTGCGATTCCCTACTGTCACGCACAACATATTCCAATTCGTTACACCAGTTAGCACACTCTTATTACTTACTCAGAACCATTTATTACCCTGAACATATGCATATATACCGGCCTAACAAAATTTACCCAACATCGGCTTTGTCTACATATTTGTCTCCGAATTTTTCACGCACCAGCACCAGCGCTAGCATTAATACAAGTCCCCTGAGTCGTCCGACTACAACAGCACTAAGCACTTGCGCTCGACTCTGTGGAAAATGACCACTCACCCATAGGAAACAAATTATCGAAATACAGCTGCGAATAACCGCTAGGGCAACCGAACAGTTGCAACCTTGTCCATGTCATATCACCAGGAGGCAGTGTTCCAAGACGTGGTGAGTTTTCGCTTAGCCAGCGTTCTCACTACAAAGAGCCACAAATGTCTGGTTAATAACAATGCGACATGGCGGAAGTGACTTGCCACTCAATAAAGTCACTGATACAACCATTCCAATTTATGTGCACACAACTGCCCTCGTACGACTACGCCTACAGAGTAAATCAGTGATATGCCGCTATTCCTAAAGTATGTTTGCAGCGTTTTCCTCATGCTTTACTTACCTGACCCGTACGGTGTACTCAATCTATAAATTTATAAAAAAGTAAGTAATTTTGAATACTTTGATTTACTTTACCTCTGGCATACTCAAGACTTTACAAGGACTTGTTTAACAGCAGGCACGTTACGTTGCATGAAATACGCTGCTCGCACACTATACGGAATCTACCAAAATGGTAGATGCACTGGGCAGGAACGGAATCGTTAATAATGTGGCGAAATTCTGGGTTCAACTATGTGTAACAGCATAGTAAATAGAGCGGAGGCGGATGGCACAAACAAGGTAGTGTCGTTTTATGGTACATATCCAAAAGATACTGAAAGGATGTGAATGGTCGCTATAGTTAACTTGCCAGTGTGAGCTTTGGGCAGTGATTTGATTCCGTGTCGAATTACCTCCGCCGCATAGCAGTGTGGTTAGACGGGCAGTTGCCGCTTTTTATAGGGAGAAGGCTTGCCAGGCGAAAACCCACCACCTCCTGGAACACTGCCGTTAATCCGTTTGATTGGTAAGGTATACTGGCAATGTATCTTTCTGACCGAATTTACACTCGCCTGTTCGCAGTTATGTGAGCTCCAATTCTCTGCGCTGGCTAACCTCTGGCTACGCGGTAACTCGATTTCTTGGCGTGCCATACTGGGGAGCTGGGCTCTAACCAATGGCAGAAATTTTGTTACGGGCCAAGGTAAAATAGAACAGCAGACACCAGCAAGGCAATCGCGAGACTAAGGAATCAATTAGTAAGGTAGCAATAATAAAAAGGAATGCACTGCGTACGTTTATAAAGTGTTACAGTAATGTACGGGTTGCAGTAAATCAGTTTACTTTAACCATGGTAACATGTCCCGGAAAATTCCAAACTGAGTACTTAAAGCAAAATACCGATTTTTCACGGTCTTGTTAAACCGTGCAAAATGTTAGTCGTCTAATAAACGCAAGCCTACTTCAAGTATCCTATAAATGAAAATGTGCTAAAACGCTGTAGGAAATGTGTAATTCAGGCTTAATTTGCATGGTGGGCTGTAATTGTTCGTTGGTGATAAATTCTTATAAAATAGCATTTGCTGCAACGGGGAAATCAGAGGATCCGCAACGTGAAATATATGAACTCATGCAAAAAATGAAACGGCACTGGTAGTGTTGTTGTATGATAACAGGTGAAGGAGGTTGAGAATCCATATTCTTTTGAAATGTGCAATTAAATGGGGGAGCTTGTAAAATCCATAAGGGAAGTACACAGAACTAGATAATGATCAGCATAAATTAGCTGTTGGAAAGTAACAAGGGTACTGTGAAATGTACAGCGCACTGTGTTGAAATATCTGCAATTTATTGACGCGGAAATCATTTTGAATTAATAATATGCCGGCCATTCAGTAGGCATACTGCGCAGAGGTGGTGCTCACGTAATGCTGAATAGAAATGGCATGATTTATAACGCATAAACGTAAGGGTGTATTTAATGATATAGAACTGCAGTTAAAAAATAAATACCATATATCCCAGCGAGTATGTCTATATATCGTCCGAAAGATATATATTCATATATTTATTTATTTATTAGATATTTATATTTGATAATGGAAATGAGTAATATTAGAACAATAGGATATATACATAAATATACGTTCTTAGACAATTGTTCGATATATATATATATATATATATATATATATCTATGGCTGGCGGCATCCGATTTCGGATTTGCCTGCCCCTGTGGCCAGCCACATGGACGCCTGCGCCCACAGAGGAACCATTGGTTACATGCGCTGCACCACGCGATGCTCCATCCCCGCACCCCATATCCAGTGTAAACCCGAAGGAGTAAGTCCAGGATGCATGTGGATAGGAGCCACGTTTCATTAACAGAGCCGGCCCACACTCCTTCAAATGCAAACACGAGCAGGCTGTACTTTGGAATCAATTGCACCCATGGCGGTGGCTGGATCCTAGTCCGCTCCACACTGAGTGCACGGAACCGTTCTTTGCTGGTAGCACGGCTACAAGGACCCTGCACCCCGTCCCCTTCAGCAACGACCAACTGTCTCCTAGAGCCATTATGTATGTGGTAGTTGGTAAGCGACAGGTAGCCAACTTGTCAACATGCACATAAGCGCAGCCACACCGGGGATATCCAGCAACAGCCAATCACTTGCAACTATAAGATATAATATTCTAAATAGGACAATGCTTACAGATACGGAGTCCTAACGCTTTACCAAATAAGCGTATAAAAATGGTTACGAACAATTCTGCGATAAGTTCACGAGTTCGGAACGTATATTTTACTGACAAGCCACAAATACGAAAATGTTCTCAAACTTAAATACTATTGGCTTAAGCCACGTTGTAAGTGTATGGAGGATAGTTCAGATAGACAATAATATTAGAAAGAAAACCATTAGACAAAAATGTCACACCCACCATCTGAAATGTGTATATATATATATGCTGAGGCTGATGTTGCATTCTTGATGCTTCTTCACCGCAGTTGGGCTAAACCAAATAACATTTAAACTAGGTCTCTTTAAGCTGCATATATTTCATTCCAGTTTATTTGGTTAGTTTTGCCTATCTGAATAGTCTTCTATTAGCTGGCCACGTCGCTTACGCTAATTGCGCTTATCTTCGGTAATTTTGTTGCATTTGTAGCATTTTTGAGTAACTTGTGGACATTTTTTCCTTATCACGGATCCATTGCTAACCAACTTACTTAATATGTTAACTTAGCGAAGAGTTATGCCACCGTATCTGTATGCATTACTGGACTTATGTTATTTCATTTTGTCGTTTCAAGTGATTGGCTGTTGCGTGCTATCCCCGGTGTGGCTGCGCTTGATGTGCATGTTGACAAGGTGCCTACTTGTCTATTACCCACTACCTCGTCCATACTGGCTCCAGGAGACAGTTGGTTGTTGCTGGGGGGACGGGGTGCACGGTTCTTGTGGCCGTGCTAGGCTCAAAGAGCGGTTCCATGCACTCAGTGTGGAGCGGACTACGGTCCAGCCACCGCCTTGTGTGCGGTTGATTCCCCAAATACAGCGTGCTTGTGTTTGCCTGTGAAGGAGTGTGGGCCGCCTCCGTTGATGAAACGTGGTTCCCATCCGCATGCCTCCCGGTCTTATTCCTTCGGGTTTACACTGGATATGGGGTGCGGGGATGGAGCGTTGCGTGGTGCAGCGCAAGCCACCCATGGTCGCTCTGTAGGCGCAGGCGTCCTGTGGCTTGCCACAGTGACAGGCAAATCCGAAACCGGAAACCGCCAACCATATATATGAAAACCATGTTAATACATGCGCATATATTTAGACGTATATTCTGGTAATGGAATGTATATGGATATTTGCAAATGTGACCTATAGTGGGAAATGTAATAATACATTCGTCAATCGGTAACTGCGGGCATTCCCTAGGTAGTGCGGCATTTTTCTTCCGTTGAACATCAGCACCGATAACTATCATGCGGCATAATAAGCCATCGGCATAACTGTTGCCACACGCACTTGCCAGATGCAACGTGGCCATGTGTACTGAGTTCGGGTGGACAACATGCACTGAACCTTTTCCAAAGGTTAATTTGATAAGTGCACATTTATGTTGTGTAAGCGAAAGCTGCTCGCGGTACCACAATGGAAGAACACGGAATACTTTGATGCTTACTAATTTGTAGGATAGTGTACGCTCATCGTTTAACGTACTTTATGATCCATATAGCATTGCTGGGCTTAGCAGTACCCGTAGGAACGCAATGTGGTGAATTGTTATTATGCGAAAATAAAACCCTTGCAACACAACCGGTAACTTACTGAAGCGACTAGGCGCAATAATTAATTTCGCGTTGGCGATGTCTAAAGGAATGGCATTGGAAGGGTTGCACATGACTAACATCCCCAGCAAATCGTGACTTATGTATTATTGGGACAGTTTTGCATGGGTGCGAGAACAGATATTTGAATTATACCTGACTGCTGTCGTCTGCGTCTGGAGTGTTCAAAGTCCCCATAAACCGCAAAGCGACAATACTGAACAATGTTTGGTAGTTTACGCTCACGGCATAGAATTCCATGCTTAAGAACCGGAAGTACAATAGAGCATTATGGAAAGTGTTCTACGCTTAGGGACGCATCCACTGAAATAGCGGCCAAGTGATAAGGCGCACGCAAGCATAAAATTGGGCACTAATGAGATGAAAGAATGCACCATAAGGCTATAGAACATAGCGAGCCTCAGAATAGGGCCGTCGGATCATTCACAGTGATTGGAAAGCGGAGGCAGTTAACAGTGCGGAATAACCAGGGCATGCAAGCGTCGTGGCGGGCAGTTGTGATACCTGAGTACCTGTTATGCTATATGTGGGGTAGGCCGGAAAGTACGGAAGCATGGGCGATCATCGTTACATTGAAAAGTAATTGATTGGAGCAGCACCACGCATCTGTAAACCTGGGTGGCATTGCAGTGCGGTAGACAAATAGCAGCGTGTAGCATGCGGGATAACAGGGGCGCAAGCGACGCGGTAGACTAGGTACTTCAAAATAAATGTAAAATAGGTCTCTGCACACTGACATTTCCCATGTGGTCCTTTATTGAAGTACTCATGAATGAAGTACAGGGACGCGGCATGTGGCAAGTAGCAGGAGACATGATGCTATATAGTTGGATATTCATGTCAACGTGATGGGTGCTTAGTAAGTCTATATAACTGCCACAGATGTGGCAGTACTGACGGCACTCAAGGGGACTCACTTGGTTGCCTCGCCCGCATGACCAATGAGAGAAGTATACTAGGACCCAGAACAGGGGCGGCGTGCTCGCAAATAACCAGCATCCATGTAGGTGTCAGTAGCGTACGCCTGTGTGTGTAAAACAAAGGTGCATCAGTATTGTCGGTAGCACGTGGCGCCTCCATGAACGGTGGTTACATTGTCCATATACGTCCCAACACTGACACCAATATTACCACGAGGTAAACTACACATCTTAGCTCCACATGCTTTCCAGGCCTATTCGTAATTATCCAATAGTAGTCCCATAGTATCCGTTTCATTATGGCGACTGTTGTAGCGGATATTGTTGGCTGCGCAGACGTTCGCGACCGGCGTTTATGGAGCCCAGGTTGGCGGCACGGCTGTGTCATAGTACCGCCGCCAATAAAACATACTTCGAACTTCGAAGCTGTATCGTCAGCGGACAGGCGCAATGAGAATGTGGTGCCAGTGTCCCGTAAAAAGATCCCAAAGTTAGCACAGAACTGCAGTCTTGCAGGCGGGTCTTAGCTAAGCAGTAGGTATCGATGTAGTTCATAGAAATGTAGATATCAGGAAGAAAAACCCGTGTCCTTTCCATCACCTCGAGTACATTGGCTGGATGACACGTCGTTGCATAAATGTGTTCCCCGAGAGATTGTTACAGCTGCAGCAAAAGCAGTGGAAGCCAGGCATGCTCAGCATTTACTTTTCCCGATCTTCCCTTTCATTCAATGTGTTGCGGGGGAGGGCTACTGTCATGTTGCCTAGGCCTTGACAGGGGAACGATTAGGGTTCTCAACAACAGCCATTGGCTCAAAACCTGACCGCAGAGCAGCGGGTTTGTCGTTGAGCAACAAATAGTCCGTTTTGAGGAATCAGGACCGACCTCGTTCTAACACAAACCTGGAGGCTGCGTTTGTCTGGCAATTAACCATTGACCAATCTGGTATGATTGGCTCTGAAGGTGCAACATCACCGCCCAGCATAGCACAATAGATCTCTGAAGCAAGCAAGCCATCGCACCACGGCGAGGTCCAGCTCCATTGCGATGGCGAACACACCACACTAGCGCGTAGCCCGCTAAACACACTTCAGTCGGCGTGACGTCCGTGGACATAAAAGATAAAAAATTAAATCGCCAGCTGTGCGCCGTAACAGTGCTTTGCTTCCACGCGACCAACACCAGGCGCGCGTGGTCTGAGTATACCGCGAGGACGCCCGCCCCTACGTGGGTCGGTGGAAACCGTGTATCGGTGAACGCAAGTACATTTGCACCGCAGTTGTCAAAGAAAGCGTTGCCTTGGTAGAACATTTTTCGCAGGTTACTCGAAATATTGAAGCTCACCGGTATGTATTTGGTATCGTGAGCCCGGGATGGTACGCCGTCAGAACCGGTTCTGGCAGGAAGGAAGTGCACTCGTAAACCAACTAAGATGTCTTAGCTCTTTCGTCACGGCAAGCTTTAATATCGTGCAGCCACCCGCAATTTTAACGTCTCCGTCAATGCGTGGTCTAAATGAAACGTGACATTAGTGCCTTTGAGCTTAAAGGGAAAACGTAGTGTTTTGCGCATCTCTGGAGCAGACCGAGCAACACGCAACAACCTTCTCGGTCGACAAGCTACGGCGTCCGGTGAGCTTTCGCCCAGTGGCGCCGGAAAAGTCCAGCACTAGAGTATTTTAATGCATATCGTAAAGAAATGAAGACCATCTAGCATACGCCCCTTTAGAAAAACGGCATGACTTGGTGGCGATACTAAAAATAACACTGCAATTAGCATACGGGTTTCAGAACGGGGATTCCTTATGCAACGCTTTTGAATTTGGCGTCTGAATCCTTACACTCAAGCACCAGAAACGAGTCCACCTTGGATGACAGCTGCAGTGGAAATGGAGAGGAAAGGGGATACGGCGCCCTACGGATATGGTAAATCCGCCTTGGGTGTTGCCACTTTTAACCTGCTTCCCCTTTACTTTGACAAGGACAGAAGTCCCATTGACTCCCTGGCTAAAAGACGAATCAACCACGGTACCTGAGGCTTCGTTGCCAACGAGGTTGCTAATAAAGTGTGTACTGACATCAGATTGTGAGCAAACAGGCGCTGGGTTCGGCAAATTTCATCTTCAGCTGTCTCCTGACGGAGACGTACGCAGTCCAGAAACTTAACAAAGTAACCAAATTTCCCGTCCGGCGAACACAGCACCTATCAGGCTTTCCAGAGACATCGGACTGCCAGTTACTGGCGTCTAAGGCTCAGTGTTACGCACACAGCAGGTACCACAACTGCGCGGGATGCCCTTGCCACTAGCCATAAGTGCATACTGCATCAGATGCAAACTAGTGCAGTCCACTAAGAACCAAAGGCAACAAATACCGCATTGCAGGCCCCCGGTTAAGTCTGTACGTGCTTTGAGATACGCGGCTTTGCCATAAATAACAATTTAGTCGTCGGAAGGACACGAAGCGTTAGGACTGCATTCACAACCAACTCAACAGAAGAGTTAGAAAACCAAATAAATGTGAGAGATGAGCAACAGTTGTGAACCGGTTTAAGGTGACCAGTTATGCAATCGACGGAAGGACCATTCGGAAATACCAAGCGTCTACGTATGTAGTGAAATGGACTCACCAAGTACTAACGGGCGAAACAGTCAACTTGAACTTCAAGCATGTGACGACAAGTTCCTTGCAAAACTGCAGAGGCACAACAACCAAGCAACCGAGTTCACGCAGACAAGTTCCACCGAAACGATCAACTCACAAGAATTCAAAGTAAGTGCGCATATGCAAGCGATTAGTGGCGCGCAAGCGGCGAGGAGCTAGTTAACGTCCAGCGAACAAAAGCCGAGTAACAATCCAGGGTTTTAGAAACCTCAAAGTTTCAGGACAGAGGATCCAGGGCCAAAATACGCTTTAGCTCAACCAGCGTCCCGTTTCGTGTTGCAATAAGCGAGGAAAGCCAAGGAAGGCCTCAAGGCAGGCCATTGTACCCAGACTGGTCAAGGCAACGGTTGTCCCCAAACAGCCGGTTGGCACGGAAAAACTTTCCTCACGCGTTAACATCACCTGCGGGGAGGCAGATGTAGAGGGCATCGGTGCAAGTTAAGCAGAGGTTTCCTACTCAGGGATGGGAATCTGCTGGTCCCGCATTGACCAACGGCTTCTGTGCACAAGGGCGGTTATGTCCTCGGTTAACATGCCAAGGTAGCCAACTTGTCAACATGCACATAAGCGCAGCCACACCGGGGATATCCAGCAACAGCCAATCACTTGCAACTATAAGATATAATATTCTAAATAGGACAATGCTTACAGATACGGAGTCCTAACGCTTTACCAAATGAGCGTATAAAAATGGTTACGAACAATTCTGCGATAAGTTCACGAGTTCGGAACGTATATTTTACTGACAAGCCACAAATACGAAAATGTTCTCAAACTTAAATACTATTGGCTTAAGCCACGTTGTAAGTGTATGGAGGATAGTTCAGATAGACAATAATATTAGAAAGAAAACCATTAGACAAAAATGTCACACCCACCATCTGAAATGTGTATATATATATATATGCTGAGGCTGATGTTGCATTCTTGATGCTTCTTCACCGCAGTTGGGCTAAACCAAATAACATTTAAACTAGGTCTCTTTAAGCTGCATATATTTCATTCCAGTTTATTTGGTTAGTTTTGCCTATCTGAATAGTCTTCTATTAGCTGGCCACGTCGCTTACGCTAATTGCGCTTATCTTCGGTAATTTTGTTGCATTTGTAGCATTTTTGAGTAACTTGTGGACATTTTTTCCTTATCACGGATCCATTGCTAACCAACTTACTTAATATGTTAACTTAGCGAAGAGTTATGCCACCGTATCTGTATGCATTACTGGACTTATGTTATTTCATTTTGTCGTTTCAAGTGATTGGCTGTTGCGTGCTATCCCCGGTGTGGCTGCGCTTGATGTGCATGTTGACAAGGTGCCTACTTGTCTATTACCCACTACCTCGTCCATACTGGCTCCAGGAGACAGTTGGTCGTTGCTGGGGGGACGGGGTGCACGGTTCTTGTGGCCGTGCTAGGCTCAAAGAGCGGTTCCATGCACTCAGTGTGGAGCGGACTACGGTCCAGCCACCGCCTTGTGTGCGGTTGATTCCCCAAATACAGCGTGCTTGTGTTTGCCTGTGAAGGAGTGTGGGCCGGCCCGTTGATGAAACGTGGTTCCCATCCGCATGCCTCCCGGTCTTATTCCTTCGGGTTTACACTGGATATGGGGTATGTGGTTGGAGCTGTGGGTGGTGCAGCGCAAGCCATCCATGGTCCCTCTGTAGGCGCAGGCGTCCTGTGGCTTGCCACAGTGACAGGCAAATCCGAAACCGGATGCCGCCAACCATGTATGTATGTGTGCCCCATGCTGAGGCTGATGTTGCATTCTTGATGCTTCTTCACCGCAGTTGGGCTAAACCAACTTACACTTAAACTAGGTCGTTTTAAGCTGGATAAATTTCATTCCGCTTTATTTGGTTTGTTCTGCCTCCCTGAATAATGTTCTATTAACTGGCCACGTTGCTTACACTAATTGCGCTTATCTTCGGTAATTTTGTTGCGTTTGTAGCATTTTAAGTAACTTGTGGACATTTCTTACTTATCACGGATTTGTTGCTGACCAACTTACTTCATATGGTAATTTAGCGAAGAGTTATGCCACCGTATCTGTATGCATTATTGGATTTATTTTATTTCAGCTTGTCGTTTAAATTGAATGGCTGTTGTTTGATATCCCTGGTATGGTTGCGCTTGATGTGTATGTTGACAAGGTGCCTACCTGTCTATTACCCACTACATCGTTCATACTGGCTCCAGGAGACAGTTGGTCGTTGCTGGAGGGGACGGGTGCACGGTTCTTGTGGCCGTGCTAGGCTCAAAGAGCGGTTCCATGCACTCAGTGTGGAGCGGACTACGGTCCAGCCACCGCCTTGTGTGCGGTTGATTCCCCAAATACAGCGTGCTTGTGTTTGCCTGTGAAGGAGTGTGGGCCGGCTCCGTTGATGAAACGTGGTTCCCATCCGCATGCCTCCCGGTCTTATTCCTTCGGGTTTACACTGGATATTGGGGTATGTGGTTGGAGCTGTGGGTGGTGCAGCGCAAGCCATCCATGGTCCCTCTGTAGGCGCAGGCGTCCTGTGGCTTGCCACAGTGACAGGCAAATCCGAAACCGGATGCCGCCAACCATGTATGTATGTGTGCCCCATGCTGAGGCTGATGTTGCATTCTTGATGCTTCTTCACCGCAGTTGGGCTAAACCAACTTACACTTAAACTAGGTCTTTTTAAGCTGGATAAATTTCATTCCGCTTTATTTGGTTTGTTCTGCCTCCCTGAATAATGTTCTATTAACTGGCCACGTTGCTTACACTAATTGCGCTTATCTTCGGTAATTTTGTTGCGTTTGTAGCATTTTAAGTAACTTGTGGACATTTCTTACTTATCACGGATTTGTTGCTGACCAACTTACTTCATATGGTAATTTAGCGAAGAGTTATGCCACCGTATCTGTATGCATTATTGGATTTATTTTATTTCAGCTTGTCGTTTAAATTGAATGGCTGTTGTTTGATATCCCTGGTATGGTTGCGCTTGATGTGTATGTTGACAAGGTGCCTACCTGTCTATTACCCACTACATCGTTCATACTGGCTCCAGGAGACAGTTGGTCGTTGCTGGAGGGGACGGGGTGCACGGTTCTTGTGGCCGTGCTAGGCTCAAAGAGCGGTTCCATGCACTCAGTGTGGAGCGGACTACGGTCCAGCCACCGCCTTGTGTGCGGTTGATTCCCCAAATACAGCGTGCTTGTGTTTGCCTGTGAAGGAGTGTGGGCCGGCTCCGTTGATGAAACGTGGTTCCCATCCGCATGCCTCCCGGTCTTATTCCTTCGGGTTTACACTGGATATGGGGTATGTGGTTGGAGCTGTGGGTGGTGCAGCGCAAGCCATCCATGGTCCCTCTGTAGGCGCAGGCGTCCTGTGGCTTGCCACAGTGACAGGCAAATCCGAAACCGGATGCCGCCAACCATGTATGTATGTGTGCCCCATGCTGAGGCTGATGTTGCATTCTTGATGCTTCTTCACCGCAGTTGGGCTAAACCAACTTACACTTAAACTAGGTCTTTTTAAGCTGGATAAATTTCATTCCGCTTTATTTGGTTTGTTCTGCCTCCCTGAATAATGTTCTATTAACTGGCCACGTTGCTTACACTAATTGCGCTTATCTTCGGTAATTTTGTTGCGTTTGTAGCATTTTAAGTAACTTGTGGACATTTCTTACTTATCACGGATTTGTTGCTGACCAACTTACTTCATATGGTAATTTAGCGAAGAGTTATGCCACCGTATCTGTATGCATTATTGGATTTATTTTATTTCAGCTTGTCGTTTAAATTGAATGGCTGTTGTTTGATATCCCTGGTATGGTTGCGCTTGATGTGTATGTTGACAAGGTGCCTACCTGTCTATTACCCACTACATCGTTCATACTGGCTCCAGGAGACAGTTGGTCGTTGCTGGAGGGGACGGGGTGCACGGTTCTTGTGGCCGTGCTAGGCTCAAAGAGCGGTTCCATGCACTCAGTGTGGAGCGGACTACGGTCCAGCCACCGCCTTGTGTGCGGTTGATTCCCCAAATACAGCGTGCTTGTGTTTGCCTGTGAAGGAGTGTGGGCCGGCTCCGTTGATGAAACGTGGTTCCCATCCGCATGCCTCCCGGTCTTATTCCTTCGGGTTTACACTGGATATGGGGTATGTGGTTGGAGCTGTGGGTGGTGCAGCGCAAGCCATCCATGGTCCCTCTGTAGGCGCAGGCGTCCTGTGGCTTGCCACAGTGACAGGCAAATCCGAAACCGGATGCCGCCAACCATGTATGTATGTGTGCCCCATGCTGAGGCTGATGTTGCATTCTTGATGCTTCTTCACCGCAGTTGGGCTAAACCAACTTACACTTAAACTAGGTCTTTTTAAGCTGGATAAATTTCATTCCGCTTTATTTGGTTTGTTCTGCCTCCCTGAATAATGTTCTATTAACTGGCCACGTTGCTTACACTAATTGCGCTTATCTTCGGTAATTTTGTTGCGTTTGTAGCATTTTAAGTAACTTGTGGACATTTCTTACTTATCACGGATTTGTTGCTGACCAACTTACTTCATATGGTAATTTAGCGAAGAGTTATGCCACCGTATCTGTATGCATTATTGGATTTATTTTATTTCAGCTTGTCGTTTAAATTGAATGGCTGTTGTTTGATATCCCTGGTATGGTTGCGCTTGATGTGTATGTTGACAAGGTGCCTACCTGTCTATTACCCACTACATCGTTCATACTGGCTCCAGGAGACAGTTGGTCGTTGCTGGAGGGGACGGGGTGCACGGTTCTTGTGGCCGTGCTAGGCTCAAAGAGCGGTTCCATGCACTCAGTGTGGAGCGGACTACGGTCCAGCCACCGCCTTGTGTGCGGTTGATTCCCCAAATACAGCGTGCTTGTGTTTGCCTGTGAAGGAGTGTGGGCCGGCTCCGTTGATGAAACGTGGTTCCCATCCGCATGCCTCCCGGTCTTATTCCTTCGGGTTTACACTGGATATGGGGTATGTGGTTGGAGCTGTGGGTGGTGCAGCGCAAGCCATCCATGGTCCCTCTGTAGGCGCAGGCGTCCTGTGGCTTGCCACAGTGACAGGCAAATCCGAAACCGGATGCCGCCAACCATGTATGTATGTGTGCCCCATGCTGAGGCTGATGTTGCATTCTTGATGCTTCTTCACCGCAGTTGGGCTAAACCAACTTACACTTAAACTAGGTCTTTTTAAGCTGGATAAATTTCATTCCGCTTTATTTGGTTTGTTCTGCCTCCCTGAATAATGTTCTATTAACTGGCCACGTTGCTTACACTAATTGCGCTTATCTTCGGTAATTTTGTTGCGTTTGTAGCATTTTAAGTAACTTGTGGACATTTCTTACTTATCACGGATTTGTTGCTGACCAACTTACTTCATATGGTAATTTAGCGAAGAGTTATGCCACCGTATCTGTATGCATTATTGGATTTATTTTATTTCAGCTTGTCGTTTAAATTGAATGGCTGTTGTTTGATATCCCTGGTATGGTTGCGCTTGATGTGTATGTTGACAAGGTGCCTACCTGTCTATTACCCACTACATCGTTCATACTGGCTCCAGGAGACAGTTGGTCGTTGCTGGAGGGGACGGGGTGCACGGTTCTTGTGGCCGTGCTAGGCTCAAAGAGCGGTTCCATGCACTCAGTGTGGAGCGGACTACGGTCCAGCCACCGCCTTGTGTGCGGTTGATTCCCCAAATACAGCGTGCTTGTGTTTGCCTGTGAAGGAGTGTGGGCCGGCTCCGTTGATGAAACGTGGTTCCCATCCGCATGCCTCCCGGTCTTATTCCTTCGGGTTTACACTGGATATGGGGTATGTGGTTGGAGCTGTGGGTGGTGCAGCGCAAGCCATCCATGGTCCCTCTGTAGGCGCAGGCGTCCTGTGGCTTGCCACAGTGACAGGCAAATCCGAAACCGGATGCCGCCAACCATGTATGTATGTGTGCCCCATGCTGAGGCTGATGTTGCATTCTTGATGCTTCTTCACCGCAGTTGGGCTAAACCAACTTACACTTAAACTAGGTCTTTTTAAGCTGGATAAATTTCATTCCGCTTTATTTGGTTTGTTCTGCCTCCCTGAATAATGTTCTATTAACTGGCCACGTTGCTTACACTAATTGCGCTTATCTTCGGTAATTTTGTTGCGTTTGTAGCATTTTAAGTAACTTGTGGACATTTCTTACTTATCACGGATTTGTTGCTGACCAACTTACTTCATATGGTAATTTAGCGAAGAGTTATGCCACCGTATCTGTATGCATTATTGGATTTATTTTATTTCAGCTTGTCGTTTAAATTGAATGGCTGTTGTTTGATATCCCTGGTATGGTTGCGCTTGATGTGTATGTTGACAAGGTGCCTACCTGTCTATTACCCACTACATCGTTCATACTGGCTCCAGGAGACAGTTGGTCGTTGCTGGAGGGGACGGGGTGCACGGTTCTTGTGGCCGTGCTAGGCTCAAAGAGCGGTTCCATGCACTCAGTGTGGAGCGGACTACGGTCCAGCCACCGCCTTGTGTGCGGTTGATTCCCCAAATACAGCGTGCTTGTGTTTGCCTGTGAAGGAGTGTGGGCCGGCTCCGTTGATGAAACGTGGTTCCCATCCGCATGCCTCCCGGTCTTATCTCTT
>OX104061.1:18726362-18750275 GCA_944474145.2 Dicrocoelium dendriticum
GTGAAGACACTAGCCATTTCGGTAGTGCAATATGAAGCTGCTGTCGGTCAAGTTGAGGCGGAGGTAGATAAACCGAACGATTCCGACATGCGTGACACTGATAACAAACCTCAGAGATGAAGTTATTGGTAACACATCCAATGAACCTATGACAAGCACGCCAATGACTACTAAGGAACACTCACACAACCGCCCAAAACGAAGGCGCATTAAAAAGCCTGCCTCTTGCAACTCCGACGTGCCAAGACATCAACCCGGAGAACGTCCTAAGGAAGACAGGCAACCCCCACCCTCCCTGCTATTTAACAAGTGTTCATCTCAGAACAGACAGATGGCACCCTTAAACGCAATATCTAAAAATTATGTACCACTGTTGGAGACCACGACTACCAACAAACAAGCGTCGTCCCCTGGAAGCCATACTTGCTTCCAACTCTAACTGCTCGCTATATAAAAGCCAATTTCTTCAGCCACATCCGGAACATGCGCTACTCCCGCCCCGCTCCTGGTACCGCTAACGCGAGCAACAATATTGCCACACTTCACCGCCCCCATCCCGACCAGTCTTTTAACCCTAGACTGTTCAATACAACACGGTCCGCTGGTGAATCCACACCCTACCCCCTAAGGCCGCAATTTCCGCGGTGCTATCAAGCGGAAAGTAACTATAATCAACTGCAGGTACCCCGCTACAAACCTGCTTCTTATAGAACACCCCGCGAAGTAACGAAACACACCACCCCACCCTCGCCTGCAAAGCTTAAGCGCCCGCGCCCTTCAAGCCCAATTATTACTGAACTGCCGAACAAGTCAGTACGCATCGCCGCTCCTTTTTTATGGAATATGGTGGGCTACGGCTCGCCACAACTCACGCGACTGTTGGACGAGGCTGCACTCTACCATCTTTACAGGCTCTTAAACATCCCACCGATGCCCTTAAGCAATCGCTACCCACCCCTGCAACAACTCATGTTGTCGTCAGCTCATTAAAAGCTAATTCCAGAAATAGCATGCATTATCAGTCCCTATCTCCCCAGGAGAACATGCTCAAAAGTTCCCCCGCTGCGCAACGCAACGGCCCCGGCTTAATGGCAACGCCAGTTTCTTCTTCCCCTGAGACACTTCTTGTCACACTTACGAGCTTGTCTTCCACGCATCCAACCGACGATCCAACCAGGAGACTCACCATTGCACGCAAACATGCCACCAACCGTCTCCGACTCTTGGAATGCGATATAGACACCGCAGTAACCAACCCACATCTGGCAGAAATATACTCCTCAGGACGGCACGCCCACTGTACTCCATCTTCTACTGCTTTCGTACAACGTAACCCCGCCAATACCTTAGCCATCGCCAGTAACCTTCCCCACTCCCACAAACCTGTCTCCTCTGTTTCTTTTCAGCGCGGTAACCATGCAGTCCCACTCCTTCAACCCGACCTGCTCTATGATGACGCGGACAGTAAGATTTTGTCTGACCTCTGTAACCTTATAACTCTTATCACTCTTTCTGCGACAACAGCAACTATACCCACGCACACCACTCAGATTAATTCTGTCTCTGATAATGCAGCAGATGCTCAATTCTGCAATGAGGCACTCACTCTACTTTTTATTGACGCAAGGTCCATCAAACATAAGCTGCACCATATCAACCCCGTCATTATCCTATCCGCCCCCAGGTATTGCTCAGCACAGAAACATGGTATGATGTTAACACTCCCGATGCACAGCTGCGAATCCCGGGCTACACCTCCTTCAGCAATGGGCGTACCAACCACCGAGGTGGCAGATGCCTCATTTACGTGCATGACGATTTCGGGACGCCGTCGTTTCAAGAACTTTCAATGGGCCCTCTGCAGGACTCGGTTTGGATTCAAAGTAGTAGGGGACAGCACGATATCTTAATTGGCTCTCTGTATAACCCTCCACACACTAACACAATCGGCATACGCAATCTAGTGGAACTATTCACATAAGTATCCCTATTGCCTACGCACTATAAGATAATCGGTGGTGACTTTAACATGCCAAAATTGGCCTGGCAAACGCAATCTGCGCCACTCAAATACCTTGCCTTTGTGGACACCACATATGCATTTGGGTGGACTCAACACGTGCATGCACCCACTAGGCACAATAACACCTTAGATTTACTTTTTACAAACGGAGTTGCACATGCATCTGCTAGCGTGCTTGATAATCTCCCTGGATGCGATCACAAAATAGTAAAACTCTCTTTCCAACTACCCATCACTCGTCCCCCAGTGGCTAGACAAGCGTGTTCTTTTCGGCCCTTCAAACGCATCAATTGGACAAAATTTGCTCTACTTCTGAGATCCATTAGCTGGGATGCATTCTTTCTGGTTACAGATGCGGACACTGCCTCTTCTGTACCATATAGAAATCTTACCTACTGCCTGCATATACTTGCACCTATAACTAAACAAAAAGCAATACAGTCAGCGCAGGACGCAGCTCCCCTCGCAAACTACTCGTCAAGCTCAGAAAGTTGCGTTCAAAGTACAGCAGGACCGAAGATTACTTCCTCCTTACTCGCATCAATGAAGTCCTGTTGGAGTGGAGAAATTCACAAACTACCTCAAATCTGTCCGAAGAACAAACTGCCCTAAACTCTATCAACAGTATCAAAGCCCTCAATTCCCTGATAAGGCGCAGAAGCAACCCCGCTTCGAATTCCATTAACTCGATTGTTCGTCCAGACAACTCAGTTACCAGTAACCAAGCTGAAATATGTGAGGTCATGAACCGCTACCTCTGCGACTCCTTCACCTCTGCTAACCTGATCCTGCCTCTTAATATTCCTAGGTGCACCCATGATACTTTACGCGCGGTACCATTTGACCTGCGCACCACTACTCGAGAAGTTCAAGCCCTCAAATTATCCCTCTATGCCGGACCTGATGGCCTGCCATCGGCTCTGCTAATTCTAGGTGGCCTGGATATAGTCGTCCTCCTTCTTAACATTTTACCCATTCCATGAAACACGGAACCTTTCCCTCCGCCTGGAAACATGCAGTAGTCATGCCAAGCCACAACAGGGGAAGCCGTCAAGACATTGAAAACTACCGACCCATTAGTCACACCCCATTCTCCTCACGGGTGATGGAGAGGATCGTCAAGGAAGAGCTCCTACGGTTCTTAACACATGGTAACCTCATCAACAAATCCCAACATGGATTTCTCCCGTCTAAATCTTGTCAAATATGCCAGCTGGAGTTCCTAAACAACGTCACCGCCATGGTTGATTCACCATCGCACAGTTCCAAGCATGGACATATGAACAATTTTCTACTGTCACTACAGTTCCCATAAAATGTCTGTACAGCTGTACATACCTGATCATGCCTCAATTGGCGTGCCTCGCATAGTCGAGAATAAATATTTATATATTTATATATTTATATATTTATAACGTATTAGCAACCTCGTTGGCAACGAAGCCCCAGATACCGTTGTTGATTCGTCTTTTAGCCAGGGAGTCACTGGGACTTCTGCCCTAGTCAAAGTGAAGGGGAAGCGGGTTAAAATGTGGTAACACCCAAGGCGGATGTATCATACCGGTCGGGTGCCGTATCCCCATTTCTCTCCGTTTCTACTGCAGCTGTGTCATCCAAAGTGGATTCGTTTTTGACGTTTGAGTGTAGGCATTCGGACGCTAATCCGTACCCGCCAAAGTCATCAAAGCGTATCATAAGAAATCTCCGCATCTGAAACCCGTATGCTAATTGCAGTGTTATTTTCAGTATCGCCACTAAGTCATGCTAATCTTCTAAAACAGCGTATGATAGATGATCTTCATTTCTTTAAGATATACGTTAACAGACTTTAGTGCTGGGCTTTTCCGGCATCACTGGACGAAAGCTCACCGGACTCCGTAGCTTGTCGACCGAGAAGGTTGTTGCCTGGTCTGCTCCAGAGGTACGCCAAGCTCTACGTTTTGCGCTCAAGCTCAAAGGCACTGGTGTCATATTTCATTTGGATCTCGCTTTGACGGAGACTTTGAAATTGCAAGGGGATGCGCGATATTGATGCTTGCAGTGAAGAAAGAGAAAAGATATTTTAGTTTGTTTACGGGTGCACTTCCTCCCTGCCAGAACCGGTTCCGATCGCTTACCATCCAGGACTCACAATACCAAATACATACCGGGGAGCTTCAATATTTCGAGTATCCTGCGAAACAAGCTCTGCCAAGTCAACGTTTATGTTGACAATTGCGGTGCAAGTGTACTTGCATTCACTGATACACGGTTGTCCACCGATCCGCGTAGGGGCGGGCGTCCTTGCCGTATACTCAACCCACGCGCGCCTGGTAGTGGTCGCGTGGAAGCGAAGCGCTGTTACGGCGTACAGCTTACGATTTATGTTTTATTTGTTATGTCAACGGACGTCCCGCAGACTAAAGTGTGTTTATCGGGCTAGGCATTAGTGTGATGTGTTCGACATCGCACTGGAGCTGGACCTTGCCGTGGTGTGATGGCTCGCTTGCTTTAGAGATCTATTGTGCTATGCTTGGTGGTGATGTTGCACCTTCAGTGCCAATCATACCAGCTTGGTCAATGGTTAATTGCCAGACAAACGCAGCCTCCAGGTTTGCGTTTGAACGAGGTTGTTCCTTATTCCTCAAAACGGACTCTTTGTAGCTCAACGCCAAACCCGCTGCTCTGCCGTCAGGTTTTGAACCAATGGCTCTTGTTGAGAACCCTAATCGTTTTCCTGTCTAGGCCTGGGCATCCTGACAGTACCACTCCCCCGCAATACAATGAATAGCTCTATAAACAGTTTCCCGAATCCCTGGCCACCGAAGAGGGTAGTCAACGCTGCCATATCTGCTGCATCAGGAAGGGAAGATAGGGGTTTAAATGCTACTGCCCAAACTTACCTATCTTCTTATTCCCCTCACACATTTCACTCTTACCGTCCTGTACCATCCTCCCATTGATTTCCCCAGTTTTCAACCCCAATTCTTGGCCCTCCCCATCTTCTTTTGATAGGCTGGTACCCTTTGGTTTCAACGCACATGTGAATGTGTAGCATCACTCCTGCCCTGTCGACAGCCTCATATGTACACAAGCGGCCAAGCCAGATTCATCTGCTTCCATTTGGAGCCCTTGATCAACTCTTAGATTGGCATGCCTCCATGTACGCACACTGCTACAAATCCGTCCACAGGCAGCAGTTGCCCGAACTTCAAAGACGCTAAATGTGTGGAAAGTATCCAAATAAAGGGAAGATTGGAAAAGTACATGCTGAGCATGCCTGGATTCCACTGTTTTTACTGCGGCTGTAACGATCCCTCGGGGAACACATATAAGCAACGACGTGTCATCCAGCCAATGTACTCGAGGTGATGGAGAGGACATGGGTTTTCCTTTCCGATATCTACAATTCTATGAACTCCATCGCTACCTGCTGCTTAGCTAAGACCCGCCTGCAAGACTGGAGTTCTGTGCTAACTTTGTGATCCCTTTCAAGGGACACTGACACCACATTCTCATTGCGCCTGTCCGATGACGATACTGCTTCGAAGTTCGAAGTATGTTTTATTGGCGGCGGTACTGCTGACACCGCCGTGCCGCCAACCTGGGCTCCATAAACGCCGGTCGCGAACGTCTGTGCAGCCAACCATATCCTCTACACTAGTCGCCATAATGAAACGGTTACTATGGGACAAATATAGGATAATTACGAATAGGCCTTGAAGGCAGGTGGAGTTAAGAGGTGTAGTTTACCTCGTGGTAATATTGATGTCAGTGTATTGGGACGTATATGGACTAAGTAACCACCGTTCATGGAGGCGACTAGAGCTACCGGCAATATTGATGCACCTTTGTTGGACACACATAGACTTACGCTAGGAAAGCCTACATGAATACCGGTTAAGTTGCGAGCACGCCGTCCCTGTTCTGGGTCCTATTATACTTCTCCTTGCACTGGTCATGCGGCCGAGGCAACCAAGTGAGTTCCCTTGAGTGCCAACAGTAATACCACATCTGTGGCAGTGATGTAGACTTACTAAGCACCCATCACGTTGGCATGAATATCCAACTATATAGCATCATGTCTCCCGCTACTTACAACATGCCTCGTCCCTGTACTTCATTCATGAGTGATCCAATAAAGGACCACATGGGAAATGTCAGTGTGCAGTGACCTAATTTACGTTTGTTTCGAAGTACCTTGTCTACTGCGCCTCTTGCGCACCTTCTAGCCCGCATGCCACATGCTGCTATTTGTCTACCGCACTACAATTCCACCCGGTTTACAAATGCGTGGTGCTGCTCCAATCGATTACTTTTCAAAGTAACGATGATCGCCCATGCTCCCGTACTTTCCAGCCTACTCCACATATAGCATAACAGGTACTCAGGTATAATAACTACCAGCCACGACGTTCGCATGCCCCTGGTTATTCTGCACTGTTAACTGCCTCCGCTTTCCAATTACTCCTAGGACGACCCGAAGGCTCTTCTCAGCGCCATCTTATGTCCTATAGTCTTGTGGTGCATTATTACAAGCCACAGTGCTCATTCGTATGCTTGCGTGCGCCTCACCACTTGGCCGCTAGTTCAGTGGATGGGTCCGCGATCTTAGGCCACATTTACTAACGCTCTATTACACTTCCGGTTCTTAAGCATAGCGCTTCTATGCCGTGACCGAAAACCAACAATCATATTTTAATGTTGTCGATTTCGGGTTAGGGACACTTTGCGCACTCCGAACTCAGACGAGGGTAGTCGCTTATGATTCCAAGGTCTGTTCTCACCCCCAAGAAAATCAACCCCAATAATACATGAGTCTCGAGTTGCTGTGGATGCTAGTCATGTGCAACCCTTCCAATTCCATTCCATTCAGCTTTGCTTACGCGAAATTAATAACTGCGCGCCAGGTCTCTTCGGTAAGTTACCCATTGTGTCGCAAGCGCATCATATTCGCATAATAACAATTCACCACACTGCCTTCATGCGTGTACTAATACGCCAAGCAATGCTAGATGAGTCATAAGCTCTGTTAAACAATGAGCCTACGTTATCCTACCAAGTATTACACATCAAATTATTCCGTGTTCTTTCATTGTGGCACAGTGAGCAGATATCCGTTCATACAATATAAATGTTTACTTACCTAATTAACTTTTGAAAATGGTTCAGTGCATGTTGTCCACCCGAAGTCAGTACCTATGGCTACATTGCAGTTGGCAAGTGCCTGTGGCAATAAGTATGCCGGTGGCCTATTATTATGCCGCATGCTGATTAACAGTGTGGATATTCGACGTAAGAAAAATGCTTCCCTACATAGATAATGCCCGCAGGTACCGATCGACGGATGTGTTAGCGCATTTCTCAAGTTAATTCACACTTGGAAACACCCATATATATTCCATTAATAAAAATACGTTTAACTATATGGACATGGGTTAGCATGTTATATATATAGGTATATATATTTCAGGTGGTGGTTTTGCAATTTTCTCCTAATGCTTTTCTTTCTCATATTAATGTCTACAAGTACTCTCTTCTATAAACTTTCACACGTCGCATATGCCAGTGGTTAGCATGTTCATGTTTCTGGCATTTCCGCAAAATATACCTTCCGACCTCGGCAACCTCTTGCGGATCCCTTCGAAATCATTTCTATGCGCTTAGTTAGTTAACAGTTATGCCTCAGTATCAGCATGCCTTATCCTATTTGGTTAATTACATCTTATCGTTTCAAGTAATTGGCTTTTGCTTGATACCCCGGGTGTGACCGCGCTTTGTGTGCATGTTGACAAGGGGCCTACCCGTCTCTTACGCACCACCTCATCCACACTGGCTCCAGGAGACAGTTGGACGTTGCCGGAGGGGACGGGGTGCACTCTCCTTGTGGCTGTGTAACCATCAAAAAGTGGTTCCATGCACTAAGTGTGGAGCGGACTACGGCCCAGACACCGCCTTGTGTGCAATTGGTTCCCAAATACAGCGTGCTCGCGTTTGCCTGTGAAGGCGTGTAAGTCGCCTTCGTTGACAAAACGTGGCTCCCATCCACATGCTTCCCGGTCTTCTTCCTTCGTGTTTACGCTGCATGTTAGGTGTGTGGTTGGACTCTGGGTGGTGCAGCGCAAGTCAACCATTGTTCCTCTGCAGGCGCACGCGTCATGTGGCTGGCCACAGTGACAGGCAAATCCGAAACCGGACGCCGCCAACCATAAATAGATATATTAGACATTTTTCAAAAAACATATATTTATGTATACATATAGTTTTTCTTCTAATATTATCATTTCTCATACCATATAAAACTATGGCATAAATTACTAAATATATAATTATATATGCCGTTAGGACTATATATATCCATACAATCTGGGAAATATGGTATTTATTTTTAACTGCAGTTTCACATCGTTAAACATACCCTTATATGTATGCATTATATATCATGCCATTACTACTCATCATTATGTGTGCACCACCTCTGCGCAGTATGTCTACTGGATTGCCGGCACATTAATAATTCGAAATGAATTCCGAGTCACTAAGTTGCAGATACTTCAACACAATGCACAACTGTACAATTCGTGTGCGTTCACATTACCCTTGGCACTTTTCAGCAGCTAATTTAGGCCTATCATTATGTAGTTCTGTGTACTTCTCATATAGATTTTAAATGCTCCCATATTTCATTGCAGATTTCAAAATAATAAGGCTTCACGATTTCCTTCAACGGTTAACATTCAACAACACTACCATTTCCATTTCGTTTTTCTGCATGATTTCATTTATTTCACGTTGCGGATTCCCTGAGTTCCCCGTTGCAGCAAATGATATTTTATAAGAATTCATCACCAACTAACAATCACAGCACACCATGCGAGGTAAGCTTGAAGTATACATTTCCTACAACGTTTTACTACATTTTCATTCATGAGATACTTGAAGTAGGCTTACGTATATTAGACGACTAAGGTATTTCACGGTTTAACAAGCCTATGAACTATCAGTACATCGCTACAATTACTCGGTTTGGAATTTTGGGGACGTGTTACCAAGGTTAAAGTAAACTACTTTGCTGCAAACGTTACATTAGTGTAACGCTTTATAAACATAAAACTCGCATGTCTCGTTATAATTGAAACATTAATAAGTAATTCCTAAGTCTCGTGATGGCCCTCTTTGTGCCTGCTGTTCCATTTCACCTCGGCCCGTAACAACCTTTCCGCCATTGGTTAGAGCCCAGCTCCCGTGCTGAAAAACAGCCGAGGTTCAAATACCCCCAGTTTCATACCCTCCGGCCCAAATGGTATAGTAACGGGCCAATGGCAGCGAAGATAATGATGCATACAAATAAAATCATCCAGCGTATATTTGAGGTAAATGAAGAAAATAAATATAGTAATCCTTAACACAGCGATGTAGGACCACCAATCTATAAGTTTAAGGACGTTTAAATATATATCGGGAACAATTGAGAAATAATTCCCAGGGATGACATCAGAAACAGGAAGTAGCGAACAAGCTTGTTTTCAGGGCTTCATCATCATGCTAATACATCCACAATGAAGCAAGTTACCATAGACACGGTGGTTTAAATTGGGTCAATGAACAACCTCCTCTTGGTGCCAGCTGGGTTGTTCGGGTTGAACCCGTTATAGCTAATCCTTTGGCACTGTTCCAGGACGTGGTGGGTTTCTGCTTTGCAAACATTCTCTCTATAAAATGCCACAAATGTCTCCTTAACAACACTGTGACGTCGCGGTCGTGGCTCGTCACAAAATAAAGTCACTGCCCATTGGATATCTGGATAATTCTTTCCAAACCACGGACAAGAAACTTCTACTCGCACATTGCTGACGAAAGCAAACATTCAAGCAAGGAGCAGCACAGTTACAAGCGCAAATTACACAGCTACATAAAGGCACACACAATAACATACTTATATTCCCCAGCACAAAAAAGCAATGCTATGGCAAACATATCGGGCTTTTGCAAATTATTGATCACGCAATGTTTTGTCAAAATGATCATGCTCCAAAGGTGTGCATCACATTGTTAAGAATAAAAGCTTTTTGTTAGATTTTATAAGTCCACGTCCATAATCTGATTGCTCAACTGAAGTGGCGTGATTGCCATTGTTAGCCGCGTTGATCTGAGGTCTAGGCAAGGTTAAAGTGTGGAAAAGATTTTCTGTGCACATAAGTCCGGGTTAAATAGCCGAATCGCGAACGCCCCTGCTGTCGACAGCAGGCGAGATATGACTGCCTGTGTGTAACGTAGGAGACAAAGAGGATCGGTGTGAACGCGTCACGCGAATCGATTTGATGATCGAAGAAAACTAGGTGCGACAATGATAAAATCGTTGCAATATTCTTCGCGCCGCTGTAGAGCCAAGCTGGGCAATGTCATCGAGCCCCAACGGAAAGTCGCCTGGTCGTTTTCCCAACATACCTTTCCCGACACGAGCGAGAGAAATTGTACACACAGAAGGTGGTTTGCGGCCCAGGTAGCCTGTCTTTAAGTTGTTGACACACAAGCAGTGTCGAGGTGAAGCTTACGCGGAGATTAGCGGCAAACTACGTTCTTGCTGTTGCTAAGGAAATTCTTCGGGCGGTCCGTTCCACTGTCGCTTCACTCTTTAAATGGCAACGATAAGTACAGCATTCGCTTCTCCGCGGAAACGGGTTTGGGCTTTTGTACTCGTAGTTCCATGTGCCTCTGGATGAATTTCTCAGGGTACCCATTGCGCTCGAGTACGTTTGGTATAAAACTCAGCTCATCTGACAGCGTAACATCTGTACGTATTCTCCGCGCTCTCTCCATTAGGCAACGGACGAGGTTCCTTTTTTGACTTATCGGAACAAAGCAAGCGAAATGGATGTACTGCCTATTCCAGGTTTCTTTTCTGTGCACCCTCTTCCGCATTGACCCAGCTGAGGCCCTTTTGCTTTGGACATCTAAAACTGCCAACGTGTCGTTATGTTCTAGCTTGATAGTGAAAGTTATATTGCTATGTGTAGTGTTAAACTGGGCCCATAGGTCATCGACGCACGTTTCATTATTCGCGATACAAAATATGTCGTCTACGTATCGACCGTAATAAACCAAGCTGTTGACGGATTCGTGCAGCTGGTTGCACACCAATTTGCTCATGAGGACGTCCGCGAGCAACGGTCCTCATGGTGAACCCAGTGCCACCCGTCTATTTGACGATATAGCGTTCCATTAAACTGAAACTGAATGTTTTGTGTGCACCTAAGTAGCAGTTGCCTCAGCCGGCCTAGTGGGATACCAACATTGATGTTGCGCAGCTGGATGAACTCGCATAGATGATCTAGGGTCTCCTCCAATGGAATATTGGTAAAAAGAGACACCACATCTCAGGAGAATATCTGTCGCCCAGCTAGCTCAATTTGTCTCACTGAGGCAAGAAAGTCGAAGGTGTCTTTGAGTCTGTATCTAGCTATGACTTTCCTGACGGGTTCCAGCCGTATGACGAGCTACTTGGCAGTTGAATGATACGGTGGGTTACACATATCCAGTATCGACCCTAGTGGTAGCCCTTCCTTGTGTACTTTGGCCAGGCCATACAATCTTGTAATCACTGTCCCAATCGGTCTGGTGTATTGAAATATATCTGAGTCGATTACATTCTCCTGCTTTAAGCAACGCAGGAGTTTCGTTATGGATCTCTCGATTGCCTGTGTCTTGTCATTCTCATTATCCACTCTACGAAATTTTGTCCCGTCAGAAAGAATGGCATACATCTTACTGATGTAGTCCGATCTGTTCACCAGAACAATCCCGGCTCCTTTATCTGGCCTAGACAACAGTATTATATCGTTTCGCTTGAGTTCGTTAAGGGCGTCTAGATGTTCCTGCTTCAATAGATGCTTGGTACACGGTTTATAAGTTAGGAACTCGTAACAAGCGTTAATCAGCGTGGATTTATACTGCTCGGCTGCTAAGGCTGAGGACGGCGAAACTGTAGCTACTTGGGAATACAGATTCTAAAATTGGACCTCTAAATCTAGCTGTTTAACATGGTTTCGTGGCAACAGCATTTCGGGTCGAGTGAAAGAGCTTCAAGTAAATCTTTTGCCGATCATCATTTGATTCGCGTGACGCATTCGCACCGATCCTCTTTGTCCCCTACGTTACCCACGGTCAGATGTCGCCTGCTGTCGACAGCAGTGGCGATCGCAATTCTGCTCTATAGCCCGGACCTATGTGCACATAAAAGTTCGTCCACACTTTCACCTTGCCTTGTCCTCAGATCAACGCGACTAAAAATGGCAGTCACGCCACTTCACTTGACCAATCGGACCAAACACGTAGACTTATCGATTAGGTACTCTGCTTTAGTGACACAATTTAAACCCATCGTGCCTTTTCTAACTTTCTTTATTGCGGTTGTATTAGCCTAATGATGAAGCCCTGAAAACAAGCTTGTTCGCTACTTTCTGTTTCTGATATCATCCCCGGGAATTATTTCTCAATTGAAACCGTCCACGGATCCCCTTGTGTTTAGAGAACTTAACCGGTATGTTAAGTTCAGCACGAAGCTTGCAGTAGCGAGAGCTTCAGTGCAATTTTTGACGAGTGCATTTTACGTTGTGGATACCCTAAGCACTTATGGAAAATTCTCAGACGTAATGGAACTACTCCAACTAATGCAGCTAGGAAACGTCTCACGTTGAATGAACGTGATACGATTGGGTCTCGGATTATCGAACTCGAGCCTAAACGTTGCGTTTTCTCTGTCGCGCTAGTGAATCTAGATGCTAAGGAACACCAGACCTCCGAATCATGCCTTCAGAGAATTGTGGCACGATAAGTGGAAGTACGACTATCCTCACTGCAGAAACAACTCAATGTGGGTAAGGCACAGAACATATTTCCTTCTGACCCTGAGAGATATGTTCACAAGTTCCCCTCAGTACCATTAGACAAGGTTTTACTTGAAGCTCTTTCACTCGACCCGAAATTCTGTTGTCCACGAAACCATGTTAAACAGCTAGATTTAGAGGTCCAATTTTAGAATCTGTATTCCCAAGTAGCTACAGTTTCGCCGTCCTCAGCCTTAGCAGCCGAGCAGTATAAATCCACGCTGATTAACGCTTGTTACGAGTTCCTAACTTATAAACCGTGTACCAAGCATCTATTGAAGCAGGAACATCTAGACGCCCTTAACGAACTCAAGCGAAACGATATAATACTGTTGTCTAGGCCAGATAAAGGAGCCGGGATTGTTCTGGTGAACAGATCGGACTACATCAGTAAGATGTATGCCATTCTTTCTGATGGGACAAAATTTCGTAGAGTGGATAATGAGAATGACAAGACACAGGCAATCGAGAGATCCATAACGAAACTCCTGCGTTGCTTAAAGCAGGAGAATGTAATCGACTCAGATATATTTCAATACACCAGACCGATTGGGACAGTGATTACAAGATTGTATGGCCTGGCCAAAGTACACAAGGAAGGGCTACCACTAGGGTCGATACTGGATATGTGTAACCCACCGTATCATTCAACTGCCAAGTAGCTCGTCATACGGCTGGAACCCGTCAGGAAAGTCATAGCTAGATACAGACTCAAAGACACCTTCGACTTTCTTGCCTCAGTGAGACAAATTGAGCTAGCTGGGCGACAGATATTCTCCTGAGATGTGGTGTCTCTTTTTACCAATATTCCATTGGAGGAGACCCTAGATCATCTATGCGAGTTCATCCAGCTGCGCAACATCAATGTTGGTATCCCACTAGGCCGGCTGAGGCAACTGCTACTTAGGTGCACACAAAACATTCAGTTTCAGTTTAATGGAACGCTATATCGTCAAATAGACGGGTGGCACTGGGTTCACCATGAGGACCGTTGCTCGCGGACGTCCTCATGAGCAAATTGGTGTGCAACCAGCTGCACGAATCCGTCAACAGCTTGGTTTATTACGGTCGATACGTAGACGACATATTTTGTATCGCGAATAATGAAACGTGCGTCGATGACCTATGGGCCCAGTTTAACACTACACATAGCAATATAACTTTCACTATCAAGCTAGAACATAACGACACGTTGGCAGTTTTAGATGTCCAAAGCAAAAGGGCCTCAGCTGGGTCAATGCGGAAGAGGGTGCACAGAAAAGAAACCTGGAATAGGCAGTACGTCCATTTCGCTTGCTTTGTTCCGATAAGTCAAAAAAGGAACCTCGTCCGTTGCCTAATGGAGAGAGCGAGGAGAATACGTACAGATGTTACGCTTTCAGATGAGCTGAGTTTTATACCAAACGTACTCGAGCGCAATGGGTACCCTGAGAAATTCATCCAGAGGCACATGGAACTACGAGTACAAAAGCCCAAACCCGTTTCCGCGGAGAAGCGAATGCTGTACTTATCGTTGCCATTTAAAGAGTGAAGCGACAGTGGAACGGACCGCCCGAAGAATTTCCTTAGCAACAGCAAGAACGTAGTTTGCCGCTAATCTCCGCGTAAGCTTCACCTCGACACTGCTTGTGTGTCAACAACTTAAAGACAGGCTACCTGGGTCGCAAACCACCTTCTGTGTGCACAATTTCTCTCGCTCGTGTCGAGCAAGGTATGTTGGGAAAACGACCAGGCGACTTTCCGTTGGGGCTCGATGGCATTGCCCAGCTTGGCTCTACAGCGGCGCGAAGAAGAGTGTAACGGATGCAGTGTTGTCGCGCCTATTGCTTTTGTTTACTCTGCATCACTGACTTTTGACTTTACTGACACTGCTTCAGTGCCCCAATTTTAACTTATCCTTTTTATTCTAGCGTGCTTTTTGTGGTTGTATCAGCCTGATGGTAAAGCCCTGAAAAAGCTTGTCCGCTGCTCTCTGTTTCTGTTTTATCTGGATCTCTAGGCTTTAGTAGAACTTGAGCGCCTTGCCGACCGGTGGAGCGTCAGGGCTGTATCGGCAACGAAAAACAGTATCTAGTTACCCGGAGGTTATGCATTTAATGAGAAGTGCGAACGCTCTGTCCCCATTACCTCTCGAGCCCCATGGACTTTTCCACACCTTATAAGTAAACCTCTACCTATCCGGACCGTCTCTTTATGACGTTCTCTACTTTCAAACCTTCTCTAATCGGACTGCCAACTCTCAGTGCCCTGTAATAACCTAATCTCATCTGACCGGTCTGCTTCTTTGACCCTTTCCAGACCATCAACATTTAAACGGTCTAGACTCTGTAGACTCAAGCTATATCGCACTTACGTTGACAGCCTGCTAGACTTGTTCACCCTCTATTTATATAGTCACCTCCACCTCTCGACCCACTCCATTTGCCCTCTTAAAATTAGCTGTTGGACTCAATGTCGTTTCGCCGACTAATCCTGTCTCGTCTGTTTGGTCTCCTGCTTTCCAACTTCTCTTAGACTCCTGTGACATTACTAGCCATCGTTCAGATGATTGAGCGCCGTTCGTATCCAATCATTCTTCAATCGGACGATTGAGTCTCTGTCATCCGTAACTCAGCCTCAGCTGATCAGCCAAATTCTATGGGACTGCTACCAGGCTACCGGGATGTTAGCGGTCTAGGCTCCGTCGATCCAAAGCACTTCCTCCCTCACCTTGATATCCTGCTGAACTTGTTCACCCTATGTTGATATAACCACTTCTATCTCTGACCAGTCCAATCCTACTGACTCCACTTACCTTCCCAAATGAACCATAGGACTCAATCACAATGCGCCGAACAAGTCCAACCTCGGCAGCCCGGTCTTCTTCTCTCCTACTTCTGCGACGCTGCCTGCTATGCTCGGAAGACTGAACGCTCCGTCCCCATTACCTCGCGAGCCCCGTGGACTTTTCCACACCTTATACGTTAACCTCTCTCTATCCGGACCGTCTCCTCTCCTTATGGCCCCTGTACTATCATTTCTTCTCTAATCGGACTGCCAACTCTTAGTGCCTTGTAATAACCTAGTCTCATCTGACCGGTATGCTCCTTTAACCTTTTCCAGACTAGCAAGATATACCGATCTAATCTCTCTAGACTCACAACTATGTCTTGCTTACATTGACAGCCCGCTAGACTTGTTTACCCTTGATTAATATAGGCACTTCCATCAGTAACCTGTACCCTCAAATCTTCAATCGGATGACAGACGCTTAGTGCCATGCCCTTCTTTGTCATTATCTGACCAGTGAAATTCTCTGGGACTATTACGAGGCCTCCGGATGTGTCGACTTCTCGAGTCTCGTCTGTTCGGTCTCCGGCTCTCAGAGTTCTCTCAGATTACTGGGATATTACAGATGCTATTTCAGCACTGAACTTTTCATACTTCGCACGAGAGCGTCCCTGGCTCACCACATTTTAGTAGTAAACCTTTTTCATCCTGACTATCGTCTCTTAATTGCTCTCATGAGTTACTCTTCGCACTGCCGTCCGCATTCTTCCGCTCATAGCTGATTCCTTAAATTTCCTTTTCTTCTTGGAACGTTGCTTTACCTATGTTGCTCCCGCATTGGGTCTTAACCATGTTGTCCTTAGTTTCACCTAAGATGCCGCTCGCATTCGGTCGGCTGTCATCATAATCGGTTTACCGGTTACTCTCCAAGAATCATATTAATCGCTTAACGTTGTCAACACGCTTTGTTATACCCTTCTTTCTACCTAGTAGTTGTAGTCTGAGGCACACCAGCGACGTGATGTAAAAGAACGCGCTTGCAAATCATGTATACTTAACAAAATTACATAAATTTTAATGTATCATAGGCACCGTTGCGCGCCACCAGTCTGTGTTTGTGCTTCTTGCTTCGTTGCTGACTTTCTGTTTGGCTGCCTCTTGTCCGTTGCCCGTTTTCTCCCGAGATTTCCACAGATACATCCGCCAAAACAAGAAGGTTTGTCCACTGGGAATAGTCGACCCACTTTCAATAGCCAGCTGTTTTACATGCTTGTTCTTTTCTCCGGGAGATGAAGAACCCACACATCGTTCCAAATGGAGCTCTTTCCGCCATTCTGGAGAAGCTACCACCACGGGGTCTAAACAAATGGGTTTAGCTCGCCTCGTACTCACAGTAGAACAATTTACTCACCTGGAATAATGTAGTTACATGGATCCACTGTTCCACAACCGGAGACTGACAATTCTGGCGTGATTACCTTCACTGCCTCAAACATTCCGATTCTCCAGTCACCTGGAGCTTTTCCGATGTCATTACACGGACAGCACTGCGCGCGCATAAGCGGCTTTTCCGATGACTTTTCCTGGAGTTCTCACTTGGTTATGGAAACAATTACACTTACATTTAAAGGAAATACTTGTCCACTCCGCGGAGAATAGCATTTATTCCTGTTTTGGACATATTCAGACACAAGAAACAACTGCACTCACCGTCCCTATGACAAGTCCAGCATGGATAGCTGGACACGGGTTGCGAGCCGGACAATATAATAGAAAAAGCCGGCCTCTATTAACAATATGTTTACTCACCCGCATCATTATCATTCGACTTTGCGACTGTTTTACATCATTGACTGGCTTCAACGACTATTGCCGGTTCAGTACTAAGCCATTTGACCAACCAACGAAAAATTTTGGCTGTCAACCGACTGCGAATAATAGAGTGCAAAATCGGTCTATACGGTGCATAGCCGACTAGCACTACAGTTCAACGGAAGCTACGACAGTGTTCCAGGACGTGGTGGGTTTTCGCCTGGCAAGCGTTCTCCCTATAAAAAGCCACAACTGTCCGCTTAACAACACTGCAACGTGGCGGATGTGACTCGCCACAAAATAAAGTCACAGCTATACATTTCACACTGACGCAGTCCTCAGCCTCCAACATCGAACCTGTGCAACTGATTTTACTATGAAGAATGCTTTAGTGGAGTACCGATCATCCCGGCTTCGTAATGGTCATCGATTGCACTAAACCTTGTTCGGGCTCCTGTGCTGATGGATCACTACATGGCAACTTTACCCCCACTTGTATCTTGACGCAACAGTTTTTGCGCGCCACAGCGCCATTATGATTCCTGGTCTGACTATTACCTGACAATATGCTCGCTCTTATGGACTACATCTTTTCGTTTATTCCTTTCATTGTAACGAAATGTTTTAATATTCCAAAGAAGCTATGCTTGTATGCATATTTGATCATGCCTTTTAGAGGCGTGTCTTGTTTTACAGAGAATATACTATTTATTTATTTATTTAAATTATATTCTTAAATTATACAATCGAATTTTACCTAGCAAATTAGCTAGCTAGCTTGTTCGCATGATGGCTACGTGAGTATGAGTCCGAAGAACGTAAGTAACGAACTCTGATTAGGCTCCAAATATACTGCGCGGTTTGGTACGGCAAGATTTTGTTCGATGCTAACCAACCATTTAGGGATGAAATTTCAATTGCAAATTCTATTGGGGCTGCAAGAATGGGATTATCCCTTGAGTGCTCTTTCCTCTGCCGGTCGTTTAACTAGGTGTTGACAGACCGAACTACGGATACACCTAAAACAGAGACCGCATCACTCACTTTCCTACCAATTAAGGCCCAGGCAGTCTGCCCAAGCAGTCCCTACTGGGATGGTTATGTGGAGAAAAAAGAGAAACATATAAACTCAGAAGGCAAGAGGAGAAAGCAAAAGGAGCTAAGCAAGTAGAATACTAAGATAGTTAAGTCATTAAAAGGAACTGTAAACGGAAGATGAGTCAGTTAGGAAATAGGAAAGGTTTGGTGTTGCTACCCAAGAGCTTCGAGCTTGCGCGCAAAACCCTTAACCGGAAGTTCCCTAGCCACACGATCTAGGAGCGAATTCGATTGCTTTATACTCCGGCGCGACAGACGATATTCCATGCTATTCCTATCAGACCGTGTTTTATGCAGTTTCGGTGGATGACGGCGGAGATAAGTTAATGTAGCGCGACTAACTAGTCTTGGAAAGTCTGCGCCAATCTCATTCCTCAAGGTACGATAATTAAGAAATGGGTCTCTTCTTATCTTTTGGTACTGCATGGAGTAAATCCCCAAACTAAGCAAGCGTATAGGATACCACTGTCCACGTAGACCCCACACTAACCGAGTGTCCACCAGTAACACTTTTTCCAAGTCCATGTTTTCTCCGATAACACATGGTGAACAAGCCTGGATATAATACTCTAAGTGGGGTCAAACGAATGCGGAGAACGATTTAAGCAAGCAATTGGCGGTTAGGAACTAGAAAGAGCAGCAGATGCACCACAGGATACGGAACCCCGGCAAGCAGCCTTCTTCCAATTTTCGCCAGAATGATGGGCTAATTATTGTACGACCCCTAAATCAGCCTGTTGAGTGACAGCAGGGATTTTACCGCTGCCGTTAACATAACGTGTGGGAGGATTAGCAGCTCTATTTTCAGCATCATCCATAAGGTAAACCGTTACCACAGACTAAACAAGGCACCCTGGTTTGCCTCAGGAACCTTGGTCTATCCACAATGTTCTAGATCGTAAGGTCGTCAGCAAACATTAGTGCTGCCATACTTAGCTCCCCGGCAAGTCATTAATATAGTTCGCAAGCAACAATTACACCAATACCGAGCGTTGCGGGACGCCGCTGTGGACAGCTTTCCTGAGCGAAAGGCTACGCTCCACCCGTAAGCAATTTTTTCTCCCCTCGAGGAAAGCAGGCACACAGTAAAGGCGCCTCTCGCTACCCCACACCATCGCAACTTTAATGACAGTCGTTGAGGTGGGACAGTATCAAAGTCTTTCATGAAGTCAACGGAAAGCATATCGCTAGCGTGACCGTCGTTCACCGCCTCAGCCCAGCTTTAAGCGCCGCAAGTAACTTTGTCAGACATGTACCCACCTTACGGAACGTTTGTTGTGCATCGCTGAAAAGGCTAAAGTTAATCAGGTGATGCTCCACCGAATCCCTGACCAGCTTTTTGAATAACTTAACTACAGCGCTTGTCAAGCTGACAGACCGGTAGTTTGCGGGCAGAGCTGTGTCACCGCCGTCAAAGATCGGACCGGTGATGGCCGCCTTCCATTCCGAAGGTAAAACACAGCCGTCCAGCGATACTGAAAACACGTATGTGAGAGTTTCACTTAGCTCAGCGGCTAATTTATGCTTCTCATCGGATGAAATGAGTCGGGGTCAGGATCTATGGAGGGATTTAGCCCTAGCAGTAGCCCGAAGACTTGTGTCTTCGTTATGCTGATTTCGGTTAGGTAAAGATCTTCCGGGATATTTGCTACCAGCACAACTTGCGGTAGTAAAGCCCCACGAGAAAATACGCCAGTATACTGTTGGCGAAGTATACAAGCTTTATCATAGACCGTAGTCCCACGGGTCTCGTCCGCTCGTAGGGAAGTTGGTATAGACGAGGTTTTACTGCTGCGTCTACTTACGTAAGCAAATAATTGATTTGTTGCCGCTGCGTCAGCCAAATCCTTCTGTTTTGGCTGCATTAAAATAGATATGTAATTAAATATTTTATTCTCAAATTCATAGAGACTCTAAATCAGGCATGATCGACTTTTACTAACAGGTTTTAGTCGTGTGTACAGTAAGCCGTCAAGGCGCTATACGTGCAGTGAAACGGTACATGTAGTCGGAGAGTATCATGTTCTTGCAAGTGTCGAGAAAAGTGGAAATATTAGTCTAGTCGACTTGCCAGTATGTATTTGTGGGCAGTGACATTATTCAGTGGCGAGTCATCCGCCACGTCGCTCTGTTGTTAAACAGACATTTGTGGCTTTTTATGGAGAGAACGCTTGCCAGGCTAAAATCCACCACGTCCTACAACATTGCCGTGAAGCATTTTGTACACTGATGTATAACTGGCAAAGCCGCTTGACGACTGTTTTCATATTCGGTTATTCGCAGTCGAATAGTTTCCAATTTCTTCTGTTGGCTGGACAGATAGTTTGATTACGGCCGCCATAATTGTTGCTGTCGTTTGTGGATGGAAACATCACGAATAGTTGTCTTGTTGGGTGTCCAGGTGAGCAAAGTTACCAGCTGTGTTTTCTGGATTTTTCAGCTCTATTCTTTTCGGGAGGGTGTAGATGTGTCCAACTCTCCATACTGTACACTGGTTGTGATGGTGGTTGCGTTGGCGTTCTTTTGGTATACCGCCATGCTCCATGTAGGTCCTTGTCGGTTATTACGTCCTTCGGGCGAAATCTGTTCCTCAGTTCAAGCCCAGGTCTCCAAAAAGTTCCGGACCTCGGAGAAAATGCAAAGGGAGGGACAACCAAGAGAAGAAAGCAAGAACGGGCTTGAAGTTTAATATTGTTAAAGTTTTATATTGCAACAGTTGGAGTTCAGCCAAAATCGTCTCCACTATGCAACAATGATTATGCTGGAAAAGCCTTTCGGATGTCCTATAAAATTAGTAGACGAATGGATAGATAGCCAAGTTCTAGGTAGAAAAGAGCGTTGTACAAGCTAATAATCCACGAAGTGTCAGGTTACTATGGGGCAACATTTGCGTCAGGAGAGAGGAACAAGTTGAAAGACTAGTGGTGATTAAATGGTAAATAAACGGCACGTAGCCGGCCTACTACGCTAGGGAGCGCCGATTAAGAAAGTTTATAAAATGCATAGTTTGCCGCGGGAGAGATCCAAAGGTCAGTTGGTGGTTAGGTAGCGGAAATGTTGGATGCAGACCTTCCAAGAGAATAATGGTTACAGAAATAAGGGGTGGCTTCTAATAATTTCTAGATAATTGCAGAGGCATGGGGCTTAGGACCTCTAGTTGCTTCTTAACAGAGGTGCCGAATTTGAGGCGATCAACAGATGGTGACGCTAGAAAAGACAACCAGCGGCCAGGAGTAGCCATTTCAATAGGACGGTTGGTCATTGGTGTAGGCCTACAGCGTCACAGAATGCATCAGCAAGCCAGCTAAGGTAAGTGATACAGACCTTCCAAGAGAATGTATTATAGACAGACAAGGAATGTAACCTAGCGAGCTCAAGGTCTGTGCGGATGGGTATGATCATCATCATCAACAGCAGTACATCAGCCATTGGAACTGCTGCTTCGCTGCCATACAACCATGAGGACCTATGAAATAAAGAATAAGAAGAGGGAGAGAAGGGGAGACTCACCTGAAAGCCTTAAGGTCTTAGGCAAACATTCAATGTCAAGGCGCGTACACCTTGTTTAGACAACATACCGTCACAACCAGCTGGCTATCGTGCAAAGATAAGGCGGCATCGGCGAGACAGCTTCCTTGCGGCTTTCACTGCCGCACGTCATAATCAGCCATTACCCCGCAGATAACTCATCACCAGACTTTAAACAGGCAATCCAATTAGAAGACGGCAGCAGACGCGCCACTGGTGTCGGTTGCAAGCAATGTCCTGTAAAGTCTCGAGCCAAGCACAAGATGATTCACGTGGACTCCAATCCGGAAGGCGAGATGGGCCAACGGCACCCAGTTGGGTTGTCAGTGACTTCATTTCCCGCTGCCAAGTCAACTTCTGTCCACCTCGAGCCTTGCGCCATCCTACACCTGGCAAATTGAACAAGGCCCTCCTAGGTAAGCGGTGACTAGGCATGCGTAGCATGTGCCCGAGCCAACGCAACTTATTCAGTGCTATCTGTTGTTCTAGGGTGCTAGCATGATTATCACTAGCTAGTACTCGCCTACGCACATCATCGTTGCGGACACGCTGGTGCCATCCAACACTAGCAATGCTTCGCAAACAACGATGAGCAAAGAGTTGAAAGCGCCTCAAATCTTCAGACAGAAGAGCCAAGTTTTACTACCATAGAGCAGCACGGCCCTCACTGTGGCCTTGTATACACGGCCTTTCAGAGGGAGGGAAACTCCCTTCTGTCGCAAAAGATGACGCAGGTTCAAGAAGGCAGCACTGGCCTTTGCAATGCGTGAGCTCACGTCAGTTTCTATGCGCCCATCATTGATGATGCAGCTGCCAAGATAAGTGAAATGATCAACCACCACGAGCTCCTCGTTAGCAAGCGTCAAGGGGTCATCAAGTGGCTGGTGGTCCTGCAGCAACACTTGCACTTTGAAGGTGCGAAGTGCATAGCAAATAATGGGACCACTCTGGACAGGCTATTTAAGGTTGACTGGGCCGCCCCGACATCCTCGAAAAGCAAGACGATATCGCCCGCACAATCTAGGTCAACTAACCTTTCACCAAGCAGCACTTCAACGCCTACATCGTTGCATACCGCAAGTGGACACTCCATGATAGAATGCACGACGAAATTGAACAAAAACGGGGAAATCGGACAACCCTGACGAACGCTACTTGTAGTCGAAAAGCTGTCCAATAGGACACCATAGACCCTGACGCGGCCTGTAGTGTTCGAGTATAGAGCACGAAGGATGTTCACATATTTCGTGGGAACACCTTTCCGAGAAAGTAATTGGAACAGAATCGATCGATCGACCGAATCGAAAGCACTCTTGAAATCGAGGAACACAGCTATTGTCGGTCTGCGGTATGCGTGGCGCTGCTCTAGCACCTGCCGCAAAGTAAATATATGGTCTATACAGCCACGTCCTGGGCGAAAACCAGCCTGCTCTCCCCTAATCCGAGATTCCCGTTCTGCAGTGAGGCAACGAACGATAATCGAGGCCAGTAATTTTGTCACAACTGGCGTTAGGCTAATACCCCTGTGGTTCGCACACTCTGTGCGACGGCCCATTTTTTATTGCCACTATAATGGATTCGCTTCAATTAGCCGGCACACTTCCTTCGTTCCAGTTACGTTCGAATAGGGAGGTCAGTGTTTTGCAGAGGACCTCCCCTCCATCCTTAAATAGTGCAGGTGGGTGGGAATCCGGACTAGCGGCACGAAAACTATTGAGGACTGTGATCGCGTTTCGGACCTCGGCCACCGACAGAGGCTTTAACCTAAACGTCCAAGGCACATCCTGCCTCACCTGAGTAGGAAAAGGTCCGGGAGCA
>OX104061.1:18750774-18841031 GCA_944474145.2 Dicrocoelium dendriticum
GACACACAGATCTGTGTGCTACCCACATGAATTGCCGGAAACCTTCCAGATGTTCGAGTGAAGGCAGACGGTGACGGCTACATGTTGAGAGGATTATGCCAAATGATTAACTAGAGTTTTCACACACGAATTGGTCAAGCATATGCCAGGGGATCAAGTAGCAGGCAGCGTTTGACCATTCGCGACCAGGTTTCGAGGAATACACTCTGAAATCGTTGTGGACCATTTCGCTGAGTTCGGCTAACGTACTCCCTACCGCAAGCACAGTGAAACAGGTAAATGGTTGAGGTGATAACTCGAGATTCTGGCCTGTCCAGGTTGGATTTAAACAGCAATGTATTAACTTGGTGCAAAAGCACAAGCTCAGCAGCACAATAACACATTTTCAAAGATTGATGGTGGCGGTATGGGAATCTTCTCTCATTTTGTCGTCTTTGATTGGCAGCGTTATGAACACTATTTTCTTAAGGACATCGGACACCCGTTCGTTCCTAGTACTTGCGTCCGCCTTTGAGTTCAATGCTGTGAACTTCTCTGGATATCCGTTTTTAACTAATGTCGAGGAAACTTGTTGTAGCTACAGAACTCCAGCCCCTTAGCGCTTGCGTGAAGAAAATGAAAGTTTGAGATGTGCCAACTGACGTAAATAGCTAGTTTAGAAGGAAGAATAACTAAACTTTCCAAACGTCTACGCTTTGTGTGCCTGCGTTTGTGACAAGTGCTTGTTGGGGAGAAGAAGGAGCACTGGAGCGGCCCATCGGTTTTGTGGGTAGAGTAGTCTGTGGCGGAGTTTGTTCAGCCGCAGTGTCTGGAGCCTGTTGCGGTACCTGGAATTCGACGGATGCTGATTTCAGCCAATCCATACTGGCAGAGTCTTTAGAACCATTTCTGTCCAATACAAAATACGGCTCTTTTCGAGCGAGCACTTTGAAAGAGCCTACTTAAGGCGCTGGCAAATGCATGCGAACCGCATCGATGCGAACGAAAACGACGGAGCAGGTATGCAAGTCGGGGTGCATGTGGTGGCTTCGAGAAGTGAATCGCGGTGGCGTTGGACGAATAACGCAACACATGACGTTGGAGTGACTTCGTCGGTGACCCTAGAATCCAGTACAGATTCTCGAGGAAGTCTGTGTCGTACCGAAGACTAATTCTGTGGGTCAGCAACCGACATCTTCCATCACAGTGCTGTGGATATCGAGGAGAATGATCGGTAAACGCTCCGACCACTGGACATTCCATTACGTCGCAGTGAGTGCGGCCTTGAGTTGGCAGTGAAAATGCTCGACTAAACTGTTAGCAGCCGGATGAAATGCTGTTGTATATAAATGAGAACAGCCAAGCATGCGGTTAAGGTCGCGACACAGTGCAGAATTAAATTGGGCTCTTCTAGCCATGGTGATAGTCACGGGGTGTCAAACACGGATACCCAAGTTTCGATGAAAGTTAGTGCCGCCGCCTCAACTGAGACTTCTCGAAGCGGCACGGCTTATGGCCCACATGTGCAGCAATCGACCCATGTCCACACGTAAATAAAACCGTTGGATGGCGGTAGAAGTCCAACGATGTCGATATGGAGATGATTGAATCGAGCGCCCGGCAGAGATAAGGTTCCAGCAACAGTAATCCTGTGGCGAGGCATCTTGCTATTCTGACAGGTAATAAAGTTTTTCGCTCACTGCTGGATATCAGCGCGCATGCTGGGCCAGCTGTAACGATCCGTAATCCACTTGATGGTAGCACTGCTGCTCAGATGGGAGGTTACATACAAGTGGTCAAACACAACTGTTGCAGAACGAATGGTCGAGGCTTTCCGGCAGAAATATCACAGTAAATTCCAGAGCCCGAGTTGAGAACAGGCAGTTGAGAAGGTTTAATAGAAGGATTTGTATTCAACTGCTCAAACACAGGATCTCTTTCTCAATGGGCAGCGATGTCTTCTAGTTTGACTGCTTAACGCGAAACCTCGCAAAGACCAACGCCAGACAATGCGCCGGCTACATCACTGTGGGCTGCATCAATGGGTCAAATGTCGGTGGGAAACTCTGATATGTATTCTAACTGACGAATTTTTTGAGTTGAGAAACGACCAGAAGAATCAGGAAAAGAAATAGTAAGGGGCTTATGATTCGTAAAGATGGTAAATGAACGTGTTTTAATGAGTCATTTGATGGGAGTTGGATAAGCACAGCATCACTGGCTTGTACCGCAAATATTCCGTCCAGCTCGATGGGTGTTGGTGACTGTTGATTCGAATGATCAAGCGCTTATGCCTTAGCAACAGTATTGTTGGGACCGTAGATGCAACGGACGTCCACACAGTTGGGTAGGAATCTGCTTTAGTAGCGATTAGAAATCCGTTGTAAACACGAACCTGCGTCACCAAAACGGACTGCCCATGCTTTGGGAGCTCTAACACAGCTTCTGCACTTGGTCTGAAGAGGTTGCCACTCGCTCTTCTCTCTTATTATCAGACCAATACTAGAGTACAGCTCACTCGCCTACTGTCCGCTCACTCATGGCGAGGTGCAAAGGATTGAGCGGGTACAACATATGACCACAAGGCTCATCCCCGGGTTACGAGATGTGCCATATGAAGACCGGTGCAAGAGATTACGGTTGCACACCCTGTCTTATGGTCGAATGTGGGTTGACTACATCATGAAGCACCGGACATTAAATCTGGGTGATTGCCCCATGTTGAGGCCGATCTTTCATCTGCGCAAACCAAGCAGCACACGAGGACACGGGTACAAGCTTGTCGTACCGGTTGTGAAGCGCATTGCTCATCAACTCTGCTTCGAGCGGAGGGTGGTGAATTTTGGAACGACCTGCCTGCGGACATAGTCGAAGCAAAGTCGGTATCGGATTTGAAGAAACTCCAGGAATAGCACTTTGCCGACTCAAAGTTTCGAGAATACTCACTATCATAACTGGAAGATTTGCTTGAAACATATTACATGCAGATACCCAGAGGCATCTCTACTCGCTGCATTTTCTCAATATTCAATATTCAATAATTGACTATGCCAAGGAATCGGCGTAGGCTTCTAAAAGATGGTGGAATGGGATCGCTTGGGTCTCATCTGGAATATGTTTGATGTCATCACCATCCATCCTGTGACCCAGAAACTCAACAGTTGGTTTACCACACTTGTCATAATTTTCACCTCAATCAGTCCAATCTGCATCAGCTGTTTTAACTCGCGTATTACCGATTTCTCGACGTGTTGGGTTCTATCACAATCTATCGCATCGTAAATGAGGCGGCTCATGTCAGCTGGAACTGTAAGTCATATTTTAACATAGTCATTTTATTTCTCATAATTACAGCTGTTCCTTTATCTGGTCCAAGTATTACCACACTCTCATTTCGCCGTAATTCAGTTAAGGACTCCCAGAGGTGTTTCCTCAAATTTCTAGACATTTCCATTTAGGTAACACAAAATTGCTTGGCCAGATCCACTGCTTTAACCTGAAGACAAACGCTTGCGTCATCCGTGGCAGGTGTGAGAGTGGATAATTGTTCGTATACATTTTCAAACTTAACTTCAATTTCTATTCTGTCACCTTTACTCGATGGTACTGAGAAATTTAACCCTACTGATAGCACCTCAAGTTGTGGACGAATTAGTGAAACAGAGGACAAATTAAGCAAGTACCTCTCAGGTTCAGTTGGCATCTGACAACTGAAACGCTCCACTGACGTCCAGTTCAATTGTTACTTTATTGACAATCATGTTTTTTAGGCACACTAAGGAGAAACTTGAAAAACTTTACTCCGCACACAATATTTAAACTGTCTAGAGCATGGTCGTCACAAACTATTTTGGCATTTGACTCAGTAGATTGAAAGTGAGTTAGGCCAGATCATTAGTCGCCAGCTGTACTTATTTGACTCCGCAACCAAACTTTACTTCTAGTTGAAACTAGTGCTGAAGTCAGCGTTCTACACTGTTCTCTGGAAAAACGCACCCTGAAACCAGTTGGTTCAGTGCTACAGGCGGCCAATCAAACTAAAATCGCAACTTTCGGCCAGAAACTACTTATCTTAAGCCTAAGAATACGATGCAAGTTTCCCAATTTTTTCACCATTGCCGATGTGCATGGATCGGGTCCTCCCTGGCCTAGATTTTGTCTACGTTTACATAAACTATGTTTAGATAGGAAACGCGAACGCCGACGAGCAAATCTCACTCATCGGAATGGCTTTTGTACGCTTTGCACATCACGGAATAACCAACAACCAGGACAAATGCATATTTGATGGGCCCATCCTTGAGCCTCTGGGACGCACAATCGATGGTGATGGCATCAAAACTCTCCCAAATGGGGCTCAAATGATCCCGTGACACCAGCTGCTAAAAGCCTACGTCAAATCCTTCGCATGGTCAACTACGAAATCAGATTCATACCCAACTGCGTAGACGTCCGTTACACCGACGGTCTTAACAACACTGTTGCTGAGGCATTATCGCCTACTCATCTGAATCAACTGTCACCAACACCCATCGAGCTGGAGAGAATATCTGCAGCACAATCCAAATGGTGCTGGGATTATCCAACTCCGATTAATTGTTTCATTATAATATGTGCATTTACAATCTTTACGAATCATAAGCCCCTTACTTCTGCTTTTCTTGGTTTCTCTGCAAGACCTTATGGCTAGTACCCCGCTCTACAATCATATCAGCTAACCTACCAGGTACAGAGTTGATAGCAAACCATCGGTACTTGACCAATTCCTTACAAATGAGGAACTCATGGTCGACAGGTCACTTATAGACATCCTACTGGGGTTAAACGATCATGTCACCATAACTAACTGACTGCGTGTGCTAGGCTGAATACACTGAGGAACACACATAAACAACACGTGCTATCAGCTATACAAGCATCTTAAACAACCTAGTTGTGAAAACCAGTTGGGAGTTCTTGAAATGTGGCTCAGGTGATAGCGCCTGGATTCAGTTTGTTGGACGCTTCAGCAAGTCATTCGCAACTTCAAAAGCGAAGAGCGTTCGCTCCACCTATCCCTCGTCTTTCATCAGATGTAGAACGCGCAAGTGCATGTCAATATGAAAGGCAGCTTGGTACACTTACAGAGATGGTCGTTGTCCCGAAACCTGGAGCGATTACGTGACCCAGCGCAACCAATGTAACATGCTTGTCCGTGTGGACACCATTTGAATCACCAACAACACTTGGCCTGTATATTTGCCAACAACAAAATGCTCCTATGCAAGCACGTTAAGACCATCCGGTAAGTGAAGCTCGGTATTTCCCCACTTAACATGCCAGTCGGAGTGGCAAAGCGTGCCGAAGAGGCAAGCAACACCCTATGGATGCAGTATGCTTCAACCTTCCAAAGAGACGTCCGCCAGTGTTACATACCCACATCCCTAGCCCCAATTTCGGCTCTTACTAACATCGCGTGTACTGCCACATCTGTGTTGACGAAACTGCTCTCACTGCACACCTACAGTTCTCTAGGTATCGATAACATGCACCTGAGAGCGCTGAAAGTAGCAGCAACTAAACTGGCCAGGCGATTATCTCATTTCTTCCAAAGGTACTTGGGTAAGCAAATTGTGCATACCATGTAGTAATATGGCTTAATCACTCCGATTTTCGAAGGCTGTAATTGCTCGACACCCGGCAACTATCGCCCAGTGGTCCACTACCCTGTACTGTCAAACGTGATTGTACTGATCAATGCTGAGATGTTAGTAGACTATCTAGAATGTCACAACATCATGGCACGCGAGCAACACGGTTTCCGCCAACACCGTTCATGCACTACCAACCTACTGCTTGCATGCAGTAGTTCGACGGAAGCGACAGACAAAGGTATAGGGACAGGAGTCAGTTAACTTGACTTCTCCGAAGGCTTCGACCGACCGGACCACCGCATACTGCTTCACAGGCTCGACAGCTATGGAGTTGATGATCCTATCCTTGGGTGGATCAGGAGCTTTCTGCCGGATCAACAACTGAAGGGCAGAGTTTGGAGAACGCTGCCCGATCCTATTCATACTGAATGTGGAATTTCACAAGGAGCAGTTCTGTGGCCGCGTCTGTTTCTCGTGTTCACCAACGAACATACGCGTCTGACTGCCGCAGTTTTCTTGTAGTTCGCTGATGATGTTAGGGTGTAGTGGGAGATCGCTGACAAAGGAGAACACGATGCACTTCAGCAAGACCTGAACACAGCGTATGAGTGGTCACTTCACAACCTGCTCCAGTTCAATTCGTGGAAATGTAGGGTACTTCACGTTCGCCACCAGCCGAACGTCAAATACAAGCTTGGAGACCATGTCCTGCAAGCAGCAACCCAGGAACGCGACCTAGGAGTTCTAATCCAGGCTGATCTGGGCTGCTCAGAACACTCTGAAAAGCAGTCAAATGCTGGGAACCAACACGTTGGTATGCTATGAAGGGCATTTGGGTGGTTTGATCCCCCCGTTTGTTCGCAGTCACTTAACACATACGTGTTGCCTCATGTGGAATACCCAATTCAGGCCTGTTAGCGTTGGCGCAAACAAGACTTTGCAGCGCTCGAGATTCCACATCGACGAGCTAAGAATCACGTCGAACGGTCGTTCAATGTTCCTTTTCAATATAAACTGAGGACCCTAAAATTATACAGCAGCAGGTATCAGCGCCTGTGTGACGACCTTATTAGGGCCTACCAGATTCTGAACTACCCCAAAGACATCTACCTCCACCTAGTGCACCTGAGCCACAACACGAATTTGAGGGGTTACCAGTACAAGTTAGTCATGCAATACGGTCGGATAGAATGTTGGCGAAATGTTTACTCTTTTCGTCTGTACCAGCCATGGAACGCCCTCCCAATTTCTGTCGTTGCCTCCCCTACTTTACCTGCGTTTAAAAAACGTCTTGACGTTACCCTAACCCACCTACACTACGAGATATAGCCTGTGTGTCACGACAGACGATATAATGCGACGAACGTTGCACAAACAGAATTACCTAGGCAACTGTTTGTCTCTTTCTGCGTGGCTCTGTGTTAGCACTGTCATGAGTCCACAAAAGCATTTTTCATTCTATTCCTTTGTTTTCTATGCACCTTGTTGTGGTTCACTTTTTGGCCATCCTACGGGACACGCGAAACATCCGCTATTTTGTTCGTAATCCAACATTTTCCATTGATCCATTTTCAAAAAGTGAAACACATCAGGGTCAGTATAATGGTGGGTTTACATTGTCTACAATTGTTTGATTAGGAGCACCGTAAAATTTTATCTTGTTTCAGTTTTTGTAGTAGCAGGATCCTGAAATGTCCATACAAAAATCTAACTGACTAGAAATACTTGAAATTTTACTAGTCATGGAAACCGATTCGAAATTGGTAGTACATAGCGGAAAAAAGTAGCAGCTATCTAACTCCTAGTTTAATTGATTTGATTATTATGAACTTCCGAAGCTATCAATCTTAAAACGGCACATCATGTATGGTGTTAGCTTTCCGTAATAATCGGTAAAACAACGGTTGGGGCAATTGCGGAATGTTTCACAGGCGCTTATCTGTGAACGAACAGTTGCTCAACGGCATATTATGATACAGCAGCTCCATTTTTGTTATTAGCGCTTGATTATACTTTGTCGCTAATTAGATTAGCAGCGAACCAATATCGCCTCTTTAAACCTTTCCACGAGTTCCCACATTCTAAACCACTTCAAGTTGTTGATTTAACGCTAAAGTCGCTGTGAGTGGAAACTTTAACATAGTGTGAAGAATTTTGTTGATCTTAAGGAATGATGTTCAGCCTAAACACAAACAGTTGTTTGCAACAAGATATCAGCTAATAATTTTGAAACGATGAATGCGTCTATATTTTGTATCTAAAGTAACGATGTAGCTTAATTTCTGACACCCCTATTACTAACTTTTGGTCAGCTTTCTGTGTTTTAAAGAAAACACAATGTGTTCTGCTAACATCAGCACCAAGATTCAAATGCGAAGTTTGGGCCTGTGCCTCAAGTTTGCGTTAATGCATGCAATAACAATCTGCTTTGTAGGAGGCAGTCTTGGTAACTTCATTATTGGTTTAAGCGAGAAAAAGTTTTTTGCTATACATGCATACGCGGCTGCGTATTCACTCAACTAAACACGTTAACTAAAACGTCTATGATAACCAGTAGTAAATAAATATTTTATACGCTTCGTATGGAATAACTTAATTTATACACATAAACGAAAATATCTACCCTCAGCTCTGAACTCTGACTTCGCAAATGATTCACTTTTCTTCTACAGCTAAGTCGGTTTCACATCACAAAGTAGCACACATATTTCTGAAACATTAGCGGATCAGAGGATTACTATATCTTCGTTGCTATTTAGAAAAATTCTCTTATGTTCTACTGGACGCATTCTTAATTATTTCGGCAAGTTCTAAATGTTGTCTATTCGGAATCTATAAAACGTTGCTATTTAGGGTGATGGATTATGCTGTGTGCCCGGATAACTCGACATGCATAAAGGAACCTAACTGACGGATAAAGTGCAATTTTTTCGTTGGCTGCTTTGATGTATACAGTGTGACTATCTCATTCCATTGTATAAATGTCGATCGGCTAGCTAAAGATTGAAAGTGGGCAGCTGGCAGCAATGCGCTGTACGACCTGCCCTGTGTTTCCTTTCACCCTTCAAAGTGAAAAGATAATGAAGCGGCTGCTCGAACGTAAAATACAGCGATTATCGACTAATCTAGTTACTCCGAAAAAAGTGAGGTACGTAAAAGGCCTGTCAGAGCGCAACTGACGGCAACTTCTATGCCACGGAACCAAGTCGCGTTCCAGCTATTTTTATCAAGAAAGGGCAGCCAAACATGAAACCTGCCACGGTGCGCAGTGTAGCAAGCGTAACCCACCTAACTTTTGGGAACTAAATTTTATTACCCATTTTAGTTGACTGACTTGATAGCTGAAAATTGCACTGCGCTCATTCCTTTGATCAATGAAAAGTGCACAAAAGCCCGACTGAACGATTCCACGCTTATGTCGGCTGCAATAAATTCATTAAGATGTTTGCGTTAAAACTTTTCTCCAACCCTATCAGCTGCGTTGGATATATATAAACCAATAAAGAGGCTAAGCTCTATGTAGTATTTTGTTGGAAGCAGAATTTTTCTGTTGGTTTCCTCAAAGTGAAGGCAATTGGTCGTAGTCAGTTACAAACAGGTCAGTTTTGATTGGATAGATTCGCTGCCCGTTTCCCTAGAAAATGTTCCTCGTACTGCAGGTGAAAATTTATACAAAATGTCTTAATGGAAGTAATTAGTTCCAACTTTGTCAAATTGCAGGTTGGTTTACATTTTAAAGCCAGGCTTTCCTCATGTCTCAGATATATTGGAAATATGATCACGATAGTCCTATATGTTCCCTCTACATGCCGATTTAACCCGAACAAACAATACCAGTCCCAGTTGTAGCCAAAGGCATATTTAGTGTGTTAATAAAATAAGGTCGATAGGATTTGTCAGTACTTGCGTAATTATGTCGGCGGTCTGTTAGTTTCAGGAAATTCCTTTTGTTGTTAATTTTTGGACCATTGGATGCAAAGTGGATGAGTGTTAAAATTACATAACTGATAAGATCTAACCTTGTTTCGGGGTGTCAGATGCAAGTAAGCGAGGCACGTTGTTTTTATTGTTCCGGTGGAAGACTGAAGCACAAGGTACGGTAGCAAGTTAGTGGAAGAAAGCAGTATCATCTAAAACCTATCTGGATACTTTATAGAACAACTAAGTAAAATCATATATACAACATCAAACCCAAGAAATGTATATTTTTGTAAAGTTCCGTACGGTCTTAATTAGCACATAATAACCATAATTGCAGTGAATGGAATATGCACAACCAACAACTCCGAGTAGCATGAAACGTGATTCCAGTTTTATTTCAAAATTCGTAGAATCTAACATACCTCTTCTAATTATCCTACTATACTTCGTAATAAATTTGCAGCTGTTACCAATGCCAACGTCGTGTTTCATCATGTAATGTCTAATATGTTATATAAACGGTCTCAAATGTTACGCGGATTTTATTTTAATGGTTGTTTTATAACTTTTTGTATACAACCACCTAGTACGCCTTTGATGTTTTACGGGCGCAGCTCCAACATACTTCACCAAAGAGATGTTTTGCTGGTTCTGCGAACTTAGCCTTATAGTAGTAGGAACTAGGCTTGTTTGTTGCGAATGCATACGCATGGTGACCATCAATGGCGTTAAATGCATTTCGTGAAGTTACTTGCCAGTATTTACGGTAATCCACAGTACATCGTAGTTATGTGGAAGCGCACCATGCATTGTGGCCGTATTGAGGTACCCAGTCTATATTTGGGCCAGCTTTTCAAATGGTAGTGAATCTCAGTCAACAAATCACTGGGATCATCTCTAAAATGGAAAAATGTTAAATGTTTTCCGGAAACAATACGGCCCACCTTCTGGTCCTTTGCAATTGTTAGAGAAACACAGCGACACTAGGAGTCAAACATTATAGTTTACTGCTGATAGTTGAATCTTTTACTAATACCTTACAGTACTTCCATTACTTGGAGTTCTATTCTCAGTACCGCGGCTGTTAATTGTGGGACGCAAACGAGTAGGATACTGGTTTTGGGTTATAGTGCTGTGAGCGGTGATACCTAAAGCTAACCTGAAATATAATTAATGACTCATATTGTAACTGACGTTTACGACATCGTTCGTGTTTCATGACGTTGGAAAGAGGCTCCCTTAAGCTTCGGTTGTATAAAACCGTCTTCAAGCTATAGAAAACAAGCGGTTTAATTTAGTCATCCAATAGCCTGCAATGCTTGAAGAAATAAAATCGATTTCGTTTAACATAGTATATAACCGACATTGGCTGAGAAGTAAAATTGTTTAACGGATCTGTTTGCAAATTACTCATTCTGTGGTGATGTACTAATCATTGTTGCGCAATCAGTTTAGACTGTCCCGAAGCCCTGGTATAACTAAGCCAGTGGACTAGTATACAAATAATTATTTTACTTATATCCTGTGCATGCCAAAATTAAATTAATAATTATTCAGCGACATTACAAGTGGCTCTATTGCGGTACAGTTTCACAATGGTTCGCAAATATTTTTCGCTAATGCGATCATTTATATGGTAAACCGGAGAAATGAAAGCATGACCGTTGAGTACTTAATCAAACGGTCGACGTCTATTTACTCCTATTGTTGCCGTTACTGATGCAGGGTGTTAAATTTGTTAATCTGACTCAGTGTTAGCAGACAAAGTTCTATCATCTACGTTGTGATGTATACGTGGATAGCGCATACACATTTCAAATGTACCGTCATACACATTTAGAATGTATAGATTTCCCTACAAATCGGCGGCAAATAGTGGATTAGTTACATTATCATTTCAATTTGAGTAGTGAGCCCGTCTCCTTCAAAGCTTATGCCACCCGAATTTATTTCCTTAAGTAGCAGAATTATGACTTCTGTCTTTCTAACATGCGTATGCATATTTCAAACGAAATCGGTGACTGGCTAACAGCAAGGTGTTTGTGGTTTTACCTTTTATTTTTATTCCGCCCTAATCAGGTCGGGATACGGTCGCCAAAATGCTCCCGCACCAGTAATTTAATCCAACTTCATAATCAATATTATTTTTATAGTGAAATTTGCTATATAAGTGGTTTTAGTACAAACAAGTATGTTTATTTATGTAGTAAGAAATCGCAATGCATACACTATAATAAGAGGAATACATATGACGGTGAATGACAACGCGCAGGATAAACTTTTGTGCAAAATCAATAACGGTAATCGTTTCTTTTTACAAATCTTTGATCTCTTCACTTTGAAAGTTAGCAAAAGGAGCATCATATTCTGTCGCATCTAAGTATTTGGTCGAGGTTGCCACAGTTCGTACACTTTAGTCCGATGATCCTAACTATCAACTTGGACATGAAAGTCTGCGTTTGGTAGCACATCAGGCACAATAGAAAAATGAAACAGTTGTTGTATACGGGTAAAAAATAGCTCACGATTAACAAGTCCCGTAGGATGGTTATGGTGCAAGTTAAAAATATAAAAATGGTTAGCAACATTGTGTTTACACCAGTGAACCCACTGAAGTTTACGTAGAATAGACTGTAACTACAAGGTAAATCCATAAGAAATGAGAGCAAATGGGTTGTTGGTAAAAATCGTGTCTCCTTCTGGTGTGCACATAGAGGAGGTGAAAAACGTGGAACACAATCTGTGCTTTGACGACCAGTGAAATCGCTTACAGACACATGCGTTTATCCATAAGTAAAATGGTGCAGCAAAATAAGTACACAGGCACCCCTGGACTAAAACTCTGCCAACGTGGGAGCACGTTTAATAGATTCCGGTATGGCATTCCATATTCTGCAAACACGTACGGAAAAGAAATTCCGACGGCATTCCAAGGCACTATGCCGCTCTACTAGTTTGTGATGTTCGCCTCTCAAAATACTGTTTTGACTGAGCTCTAGTAGGAAGCGGCCGCGTGGTTGGGATCTATCAAAATTTGTTAAGTCAAAATGTGGTCCCCGCACAATCGTCAATGCTGTCAACTGAAGACCCCGAGCACTTGTTTATACTGCAAGTTATACACACACACTTCACATACTTGATTTCCTGGCTTTGGGATACGGCCATGTGGTGAGATATCTTCCCAGCCATGGCTGCCAGACTTGTATTGCATACTTTACATGTAGCCGTATGTATGAGCCGAGAAGTTGTGGAAAAATCTATGGGTCGAATCTTTTGGATGCACGCTTCAGGAGGTTCTCATGTTGGATGAGCCATCTACGCCGTTTTATGTTGCTTTCAAGATCTAAGGTCGACTGGACCAAACCTCCCAAATGCTTCTCGCCAGAAAAATTTTGAAACTCCTGGATTCCGAATAAGTGGGAGTGCACCAAATTGTGCCTTAGGCGCGGGCTTCTATATTTATCCACATTGAATCTAAGTAGATTTTGAAATGAGCACGGGTTATGCCTTATTCTGATCGGCTTGAAGTACTTTGATATCGTCTGGTGTATTTACAGCCATCCACATCTTGATGTCATTGGCATAAAGAAGGCACTACGAGTTTATGATGCGTGCAATATCGTTAATATACGCCAGATATAGTCGCTGTCCTAGCACCGATCCTTGTGGTAGTCTGCATTCAAATCGGATGGGATCTGACAGGGATTCACGCACACGTACTTCCAGCAGCCGATGCGTAAGAAAGCGTCTAATCCATCCTAGTAGAAGATCCCCAATAGCAAAGTCTGGAGTTTGAAATCATAATGTTATGGTCTAACCGGTGGAACATCTTTGAGAAGTCGAGAAATAGTACACCAACTTCTGTGCCAGAGTCTACCACTTCAGTCCAGCTGGATCGTGATTGCAGTAGATTTGTACGCAACGTGAACAATGAATTTCGTCTAAATCCATGCCATTCCGGTGCGGGGTAGTTATATTCTTCAAGTACACCGTTAGCGTATCAGAAGTGATAGCTTCCATGACCTTTGAAAGAACCATTAGTAAGATGATGGGATGGTAGTTGACCGGATTGTAGGATTACTCATCCCTTGTTTCTACTTGTCGGGCACGTACATTCCTTCAAAACAGTATTGGAAGAATCGAGCCAAAGTCTCAGCTAAACTCTGCTAGCGATTTCTTGTGTATATTATCAACTCCAGAGCTGTGCTTGCGCATACTCAACAGCTTGTTTAGTACAGCTTCTACTGTGAAGTATGTAACTGAGTTGCAAGGGTAAAACAACCATCCTCAAGGCGTTACTTGTCTAGTGATCGCACTGAAAAGTTGCAGCAAATACTAGACACAAGATGTTCGCCGCCTCCTTCGGTGTCAGTGTGGATCCGTCCGCTGTTTGAATAGAAGGAATTTACCGTTTCACATTACGTGACTGTTGACATGTTGATAGACCTTGCGATTTGAAGCCATATGCACTGTCAACTTCTGTAGGTACGACATCCTGTCCTCGCGCACAAGCTGGTTATTGTTGTTATGTTGGGTCGTATAGGTCATCCAGTTTGCAGTATTCATGGAGAGTTTATAGAAATGCCAGTCTGAGTTTAGTACCGCTATTAACTTCCGCGTCCTGCTTCACAAAAACGAGATCATGTGTCTCGAGCTGAATGTCTTAGTCACTGACGCTTCGGCAGCCAGAGTGTTAACTATTCTGACGAAATGTTCCCACGCCCTAGCTGTTGCCTGGTCAGCCAGAAAGGTCCATTTGGCTGTCTTATCTAGTCTAAATAATATGTCATAGCGTATATATGATTTGGTTGCGTTGGCAATTTCCACGGGATATTTGGCATAGCAAATGTATTCGGAGAGTAATACTGTATGATCGCAGCGACCCAATGAGACATCACACTCTCGACCATTAGTTCTTAGTTGGTGAATATACGATGCGGTATCGAAGGATTATCTTTTTCGCGGAATCGGGTAACTGGTGACGAACTCCTGTAGATCGGCCTTAAACTGTTCTCCGGGAGCGGCTTGGGAATCCAGAGAGTAGTTGTTGAAATCGCCAGTACTCAGAATGTGACTGTAAGTTGTGTTTTTCACCCTCTTTATTACGTATGCCAGGTTGGAGTGTGTCTCGGACGTGGAGGAAGGAGGACGGTAAATGACCGCTACTAAGTAAATGACGTCGTCTTTTTAAAGTAGATGACACCAAAGGGAATCTTGTACCGTGCCCACCGGATCTTCTATGAGCACTTATTGGAGGTTATTGCGGAAGTTAAGCGCCACCACTTCACCATTGCAGCGTCGGTCGTGCTGAACAATTGACATGCCTGGCGGTGCCATCTCCATGTCACGTATGTCAGGGTGAAACCACGTCTCTGTTATAGTGATGAGGTCACAGGCTTTTGATGCTTGACGCAGTCGCATTTCGGAATATTTCCTCAGTAAGCCTTGAGCGTTAGTCTACATACAGGAAAGCTTCTCGGATGTCACAAACTGTTGAGTAGGAGCACATGAAAGATGTGGATTTATACCGATTGATGAGAGGATGGCAGCTAATTTTTTGGGTGAATTGCCAAACCTCGATAGAATGCAATCAGCTTTTGTTCTCACTTGTACCTACGAGATGTAGTCCACCGGCAGCTTTCTCGATAGCCACGGGTCTTAGCGCACAAGTTTCTGAATCGCTGTTGTGGTTATATGTTGTAGCTGGTGGTGTCGTTTCCTTGAGAACAGCGAGTAACTGCGGCTTTCTAACTTTTGTTTTCAGTTCTGGTTCCGAAGGGAGTGTGTTGTGTAGTAACTACCAGTTACGCATTAAGTGCACGTCCATCTCTTGCGATTGCACGGTTAGTTTTAGTAACGTCGAGCCACTGCCTCTGTAGTTTGACGACATGGGTAACCATGTAATCGACTGAAGTATGACGTCGTCCGCATAGAGGTTTGCGGATGTAACGCCATGCTTCCAGGTCATGAACGTGGGATTCTTCGTTGCTAGTTGTTGGTAGCTCAGGCACGATATGAATGAAAAAGATTATTTTTCTATTCTCTGTGTGGTGGTTGTTAGAATTATTGCTGTCGCGCTGGACTTCTCACCATGGAACATCCGGAAATATGCGTAATCCACTGTTATCAGTCCGCAGGCGGTATGTCGACAAAAGCACCTTCTCGACATCATCTATTGATCCTAATGTTACTCGCATTAGCCGGAGCTGTCCATAGTAAATCTAGGATGGATATCTAGTGAGGCGCATTATATTTATCGGACTGGCTTGAACACCGATTTTATCACGAAGGAAATTCCATTGCTTTAACTCATCCAGCTGTTTAGCGCTTAAGGATTTTGCCGTGGGCTCAGGAGCGTGGGTACATATAAGTGTCAGTACTTCGTAGTTCTGCCTGGTCTTTAGTGAGGTAGAAAGCAAGCCTGTCAAGGGATTTAGTGACGTCTGTGCAGGTTATACTTGATCGATGACTCGTTTTGCGGCTGTACTGGGTCAGGCTACTGAGGTCGCACTTTGCTTATACCGAGCAGCAACGGTTGCATAGATGGACCGGTCTTAAGATAGCTACGGATTTTGTTGGCCAATTGGAAGGGTGGGTGTTACCAATATTGCATTAGTCGATACACTGGATAAGAGGATGTGAGCGGTGGTGTTAGGCATGCTTCTATCGCTAGCGACGACGACTTGCTTCGTGGTTCCCAACGTTTCTAGTAATACGTAGGCGTTTGGACGCCTGACCCTTTTCTTTGGTTTTGAACTGTCAATTGAGGGAGGCGGATAAAGTACAAGACGAGCTATTGTAGCTTCGAGCGGAGCAACTTTTGCATTAAAACGATCTTCGGTTTGACGTCTAGGCTGTCGTAGTATTATGTTAAGGCTAGTAAGCATTTTTCTAGTGGAATCTTTGTGCACTTCGGACAGAACCAATGTGAACCCGCAGTATTGTATTTCTTTACGTCGGTTCTAAAGACATTGTCGCATTTGGAATCTTGTCGCTCTTGTTAATTGGTACACGCCAATCCACTTTTGAATATTTTGCAAAACTTTGATTAGCAAAAGCTACTTCGTTTCCGGTTACCGGTGTGATGGTCATGATGGCCGATTACCATAGAACAAATCCAAGAAGGCAGACACAGACGGCATTTTGGCTAATCAATGAGGACTCCAAAATTAGCCAAAGAACATCCAGCAAATTTGCACAGATTGAAGAATGCACCAAAAGCAAAATATTGGTGCACAATTCATGCAGAAAAATCACGTATAACAGAGTAATTCGCAATAACAAATTGGAATCCAGCGCGGTAATCCAATAATCCGCGGCGTACTTTGGTATGTGCAATGCACTTTGTCGGCTTATACAAAAAGGACGGCGTTCCCGTCCTTTGCTTTTCTGAAAGTGCGATGTCTGTCTGATATACTGTAAATGGGACGAATCGCCAGCGAAACTAAATATAAATCCTTTCGTTCACCACCCTTTGTACATTGAAAATTACCCATGTCCTACTTTACCCTTCTATATAAGATGTTGTAATGTTTTCGCGGATTATAATTTAAACGTTATTTTATAAATTCGAATACGGTTATGCTACTAAACATCTTCTACATATTATTTCCAATGTACTCTAAATGCAAACCCATTAAATCGAATGCTGTTTTTTCACGGGAAGTTCGCTCTTTCTTTACCTGCCGCGGATTTATTTGTTTCTTCATGCTTTTTAATAGTATATGCTGTTAGATTACTTACAAGGTCCTTCGCCGATTTTTGAATATAAAATTTGATACTGGGCGTATCGCGCGAAATTACCACAAGGGGCCTTGTAAGTTAGGTAACCTCGTCCGGACACATAAACTGATATTCGACACGGTACCGTAAAGCGATTACGGATCGTTTATTTGAGTGATATACACATTTTTAAGACACCATTTTAGTCCCCAATTTTACTTTTTTCATTATGTTGATTCGAAACACCTGCAATGGATATTATAAAATACAGAAAAGCCAACCTTTTGGTTATATGAACATTGTATTAACTTGATTTGACTTGCAATCTAAGCACTTTTACTTCAGAAGGAATGACGCAGTTATTTACACTGACAAAACACCAACGCTGATATCCTTTACTCTGGGGATGCATAATCATGATACCTATGTTGAACTCAACTTCAGTAAACATTTATATGTGACCTGTGCAGCATATCATCGAGGTATCATCTAGATTCTGATGTTCCATATAAATATATTTAGTTAAGCACTTTATCGAAATATGGTTCATTTGATAAAGATATACATGTGGCTGTAAGAAATGGAAATATTAACTATGGTAAACCCTGATGACTTAATACTTTGAGATAAGTAATCATCCAATTCGCAATACAATCTTCGACTTATAGCTGATAACAAACGTCATTTATGACGAACCTAAAGATATCCCTAGACGTTAAATCATGAAGGTTAATTAATCGTACAATTAAACCATTAGCTCATTTGTTTATGCAAGGTAAATCCTATATTTCACACTCTGGTCAGCTTGAAGTATTTGGTAAAATGCCAATGTACATTCTTAAGGTTAATCTTTAGCCCTTCACTAAGAAAGAGGACTATGCACGGCTCTATTAACTCCAGGCCCACTGACAGTATGTTGACAATCCGTGCCCACACTGGCTTTGTATCGTCAACCGTCAGTTGCCGTAGCATGAAACGCTAGATAATTATGTAATGATAAAATTGATAGTATACTGCATATGAGGTGTGCAGGCCTACACATCACGATTCGAGTGTCACTGTCGTTTTCTTGTGTCCGGATAGCACAGGCTGCACCAAAACAAGAGAATGTTTTTATACTCAAATTTTACATACAGGCGTTCAATCAAAATTGTATCAAATTTCTTAGGCAACCCGAATATTTTTGTTGGTTAAGCACGGTTTTGCAAAATGATTAAACAAAACGCTGAGATCTCTTAGAAAGGTTATTTGTTAAGCGTCAATATTTGATTGCATGACCAAAATCTAACACCCTCAATTCCACATTTATTGCCTATGTGATATTTAGGCGGAAATTGATTAACTCAGCCAACCGGCTTGAAAATCAGGCATCCAACCAGAAAGGAAATTCCTTAAGTTGTGTGGACATCGCTTGCGTAGTAAATTTAGAATAAAGTTGGTTGATGAAAATTAACCTATGGGCAGTTGTTTAATTGGTCTACAAACGACATTAGATTATTCTGCTGGGTAAAGAGAAATGTGTTTATATAACAGGAACCGTACGAAGTTATGTGGTACGGGTATAAAGTTATCCCATTGAAACACAATCAAATAGCCATCCAGCGCCTGGAAAATCACTGGAAATGTTTGTTGGTACCATTCGGGAATCGTCAGCATTGTGCACTCTATCTGACCATTGTAGTGATGGAAACCTCAACTCGATTGTTGCCAGTCTTTAGTCGAAATCACTGAGCTACTAGAGACGGTAACAACGTTCGTGATTACGTTACCAAATGTGACAGTGCCACTCACTATCTACTGGCTTGCACTTTAATGCCGTGCATAGGACAGTAGTGCTTACTTTTGGACTATTGGAATCCTAACTGAAACAGCTGCATCTTTGGCTATGCGGTAACGAAGGGCAAAGGTAGTCACGACGGTTAAGTATTGATGGAAAATTTATTTTGGAGTGTTTACTGTACGAATGCGTTACGATGCGTTTTCACCCATTTTCCTTCTTCTTTGATTATGGTTCCATGGATCGCATTGCCCAAGGTCCGTTTCGTGATGAAATGCACGTCACAATCTATTCACACCATGGACACTTCAAAATGACCCTTTAAATGTTTGAACTATGCTTAAAATTCAGTGTACACCTCGGCAACGTCGTAATCAACACGTTTGCGCGTTATCGGACCTGGCCCATTCACAAGTAACCTGCTCGGGATATGTAAGCTTAAGGCCTCACGCGCAGTGTTCTTGTTGTTGTGCGAAAGAATGAATCACACTGGAGCCCATAGTTTAGGGATCAAATAACAAAGTAAGCAGACGAACGGTACAATAAGCATTACTGTTTAAATGTTACGTTTGCGTTTGATGGAAGTAACAGAATTACGCATGCTGAAAATCAATATTCCTATTCGTGATACGGTCGCAGGATTTGCATTTGTCTCTGCCGTTCGCTTAATATAGTCGACTGTTGTCTTCATCATCTTGCAGTCCGTCGTTAGGCTCTGCGGTCACCTTAAATCCGATTTCATTTATCTAGCTCGTATGTCGGTGACCGTTAGAAGCTGCTAGTTATTGGTTCAAATAGGCACTATGTGAGAATGAGTGAAAAGCTTAATTTACAAATGACTCTTTCCACCAGACAACAGGCGTAGGATTAATACAAGCGCCTAACATTGCAAGAGAACGAGTTTACTCCAAGGTTCATTTTATTGTGCGAACACGAGTAGGCTAATTAAAGCTGTAAAAGAGGAATTCAAAAGTGATGATGATGGAAAGAATTGGATTTTAAAGCTGAAAGTGCATGTTTATTTTAATAGTAGTTCAAGGTTAGCTGCTTTTTGCAAGAAAGTAGTAGCACTGGTGGCATGTCAGAAGAGACGAGCAACACGGAAGACCGGATGTTGAAATGTGACAAGGTAAAGTTGAAGCGTTAGCTAAGATTTTTATCTAAGAACGTATTTTGTTTGCAAACATGCAACCATTATGTCGATGCAACACCAATATGGTACCGTGTGTCACACAAGCGTACATTATTGGCCCCATTTATGAGTTCATTTTCCCAGTTGAACACGGATACTCCGCTACCATTTGCCGTCTGAGCGCAGATTCACAACAGTTAACAGGGCTACCAACCCCAAGTCACCTATCTGGCAGAGTGAGAAACAATATTCATGCTGGCTAGAGAATATGTATCACAGCGAGCCAGCTTCTCAATAACTGCACATATCATCAATACAGGCCACGAAACCAAGTCGGTTGAGTCACTAGGTTACCAAATAATTGATAATCCATCTTTTAATCTGCAGTTACCTGCTCTAAATTGCTGCGGCGATTGTGGTCTATTTGCAAGGACCTGAGTTGTATTTTCAAAACGAGCTCACTTAGAGGACCGAACTGCAGTGGAAAAAGGGACTGTACTGTCTGACACACTGAAATGTACATAATTTGCCGTCAAAACCTGACTGTAATTGAGTATCGGCGTCCAGCTGAAACAAAATGCTTAAGGCAGACAGTCAGAAAGTGTTTGCACGTTGTGCCTTAACAATCGTAGTGCAAACATCGAGAAGCATTATAAATGCTATTTGCATTATGCTGTATTTGGGGGTGGTTTTACTGCTCAAATTAGCCTTGAAATGCCTAGGGAATTGTATCTAGTTATCTCAGTTTTACTGCTATCTGCTGATCGGCGCCTAAGGTACCATAATGTTTTACCTATTTGCAAACCAAGCTAAAGCCCAGTTTGTATATACCATTGTATACTGAGACCATATCCACCCATTCGTCGCAAACCAAGGGAGTCAATGTGAGGCAGCTGGTGAGATTTCACTTATGCTATGGACGACGCAAATCTGGAAACAGTTTTAAACCACCGCTGCAGACGTTTCAACAACGGTAAATATGTCTCATTAATAGTAACGGAAAATTTTCTAAGGGTTGACAAAGTGATTTATGTGAAACAGAAAATAAGCCTACCTTCTGATGGAATATATGATATAGCGCCAAGCAACAGAATTTGTTAGCTGCTTTGCGAATGTGTTGAGGCAGTAATTGAAGACTAACTACTGAGAAAAGGCAGCAAGTACAGATACCTCTGTGTACCTACATAGCTTAAGCAAATCTAATGTAATCTGCGCAGAAGCCATGGCAATCACCTATGTATCCTTCCCACTTTAGTCTTTGACTGCCGTAGTGAGTACAAAAGTCGATATACCCAGGATTCGAACCTGGCCGCAAGGCTGGCAATTCAACGGTTATCATTCACCCAGATCACTAGGGGTAGGCTACTGTGTTCTTGGTTTCTAAAATATCTACGCAATACTAGCACATCGAGCTTTCCCATATGGTGCCTTTTTGTATAACACATGAAGCTATACCCATTAAATGTAAGTTCGCTTAAGGGTATGCGCAGTTCCTCAGACTGAGTCATTGGACACACATAAACAAAATTTCCTGTGAACTTGTGATTAGCCCATCTGCAAATGATAGATGTTAGTATGATGCTTTTATATTCCTGATAGGTTTTATTCTTCCTTATTTCATTTATCGATACTCTCATCTCTTGTGATGGCCGATTACAGCTTCCAAGTCAAAAGGTATCTTACTCAAGAATTGCATACTTCCACTGACTCACTGGCATATAAAATAAATGCTATAAATGTATGATCCGCATGTCGGAATACGCTGAGGCTTTACCGCAAATAGTGCATGAATAAAACAGCTCTTATAAAAACAACATTTGTGAAGCAGGTGATGGCTGACATGCTATTTCACCACACTGGCACAGAGCCACTTTGACCATAGAAGTCTGGGTGAAACTTATCGAGGGAATGCTCTACACGGAAGTAGGTTCCCGGGGACGGTTCCATCACTGATCGTATTATTTTAATTGAACTTTTAGGTAAGTGTGCATTTGTTATTGTTCCCAGTTTCTTAATCTCTCTGATACCTTCAAACGGTTAATCACTCCAGAAACTTAGTTGGGATCCTTTGTAAAAAACAAGCACAATTAACTGTTTTATGCGAACTCGTTTTACAGAGTGATCAGGCCACTCAGTTGGAGTGTGCCTCTTACTATCGAGAAATAAACCGCTTATTGATTTTTTATCTATATTCTTTTCTTAATTACAAAGCCTTTTTTTGCTCATTTAAGAAAGCACATTGCAGCTACATGTGTTAGTTAGGGCAACATTAAAGAAAATGCTATTAAGCATGCGTTACTGCTTATAAAAAATTGGCCCAATTGCTCATGAACTTGCTTTGGCTTGGGTATTGTAACACTGGCACAATTTGTAGGCTTACCCAAATGAACATATTAATGCTATTCATTTACATCACAGCAGGGAATGCAAGGTCGATTTAACAGATGTGCTACCGCGTAACAATGTGTACTAATTAGGCATATCGTTTAAGTGCTTTAAAGTGACAGCCAGAACCAAACCTGAAAAAGGTGTGGGGTTTGTGGTTGCCGCATTTAGTCCAGTTCAGTTTAGTTTACTTGCTGTGCCACTTTTGTTTACACCGTTAACCTTTCATTCACCCTCCTCCTCAGCTTCATTAATGTATCTATGATCTACCGCTGTTGGAGCTTATCTGGAACACTTGCTTTTTACACATTAGACATTACTACTGAATTTCCGGACGCTTTTCCAGATCACATATAAATTAGGGCATTTAAAACCGCACTCTTCCTCCCCCAGTTGTCCCGCAGTACAGCTCGGCTATCAAGAAAACTACGGAACTAGGACACATTTGTAGCGACTATATTCGCAACTTCTCTTACGTTGTTCCATACTTATTTCATATTCATCAACTATTCGTACAACAATCATAATAGTCAAGTTCCTATATTTTCTTCTGGACCATCTACTGCCTTAAAACCTTTTAGTAGAAATCCATGATGTTGGCTAAACATACACCTTCTAGTGGTTCGCCTCATAATGTCACTGTTGTTACCAAGCATTCAAAAAGTATACAGCCGTGTATTCAAACAATACTCACATACTCTAAATAATCATCCATCTAATGCACCTGCCAACTTTTATTCTGTCCTTAATGAGCTGAGCGCACTACAATTGGAAGTTGCCTCTTGGGTTAGAATCGACTTCAATTTCAACAGGATTAGATAATTGACTACGCTTACAGTAGTTCGACTGGATATACGTTAACCCCGTTAACGGACTACTTAATATCGACGTCATATCAGTGAAAGTAGTTAACCGGATTCAGTGCTCGAAAAGAGATTCGGTTTTCAAAAGTTTTTAGTAACATTAGTCCAAATTATCGCGCTCAAAGAAGGCAATGTACAAGTCACAGAGTGGCGGTGTTTAGCACACTTGCAAAAGCAATGCGTTTAATGTACTAAGGTCGCAATAAAAGAAACATCAATTTTAAAGAGATTTTTGGTAGAACAGAGCTCAGACATATCCACTAATGATTCGGTTAAGGCTTTACTTACTGCCACTGATATTGTACTCGAGAACTTAACCAGCCAAGAAGTAAAAACCAATCCTCAAAATAAGACCGTGCAATGCATCTACAATGCAGATGAGCTCACCCTTACTTCCAGGGAGTCTGCTACTTGTCTCGATGAATATTCATCTGCATCTCTCAGCCTAATAACACATAAATCTGCTCACAGGAAAAGCAAATTGCAAAATTCTACAGCTTCTTTTAAATGAAAACATAAAGGTAGAAACCTGTGGATAGCGCACGAAGTAATCTCGTGTAATCAAGGTGAAAACTGGAAACATAAAATTTGATGTGATTTCTCGAAGTTCTTGCTGCTTGTTTTACATCACATACATCAGGATCCCCTACCACTGTTCTCAACGTTGACGGTTATTTGTTAAAAACAAACAACCATTACACTGTACGCAAGCCATTCAACCCAATCTTTCTACCATCTGATTTAAAACAAGTTTTCAAAAAAACAGTAAACATCAGAGGATTCATTTAGGATTACAATAGTCTAAATCTGCAGCTTCCATAACGTTCGTCGCTTCCATTGAAGGGCTAAATCTTCATCATGTATGCAGGCCCGATCTTGCTAACTCTCATATATTCTATCCAAAAAGCGAAACATCATTCCTACAACCGAATAATCACGGCGCATATATGATGTCTGAATCGCTGCCGGAATTACAGAGAAAGCAGAGGACCACCCAGGGTTTTAGTATCATGTCCACACTCGGAAACTTCCCAGCTATACTAAAGGCTGCAGACACAATGATGCTTTAGTCTACCTAATATATATTATTTCAGTATACATGTTACAAGTTCAATCCCAACCCTAATCATGAAACGATTATTTAAGTCAAACACCCTATCTGATAATTCTAAATACCTGACTCAACAGCCAAATCCAAACGAATTGAACATTTTTTAGCTTATCCTGCTGCACATCTACCACTGATAAAGGAGAAACAAATGCAGCAGGGCACCACGGGTATTATTTTTCAATCTATTAAATTATTTCAACAGAAAGCATGAGTAGTGGATCGCTAGTAATCACCCATACTGACTTGATGAGCTCATCCAGGGATTACTCTTTTCAACCACCCAGATCACACGAAATTAATACAATGTTTTATATTACGCCTGCTCACTTAATGATACGACGTACATTACTCGATAATTCGGGTTGTTTTGCTAAGTTACCAGACGCACGAGTCTATCTGCTGTAGTTCGTATTTCGTACGATTTCGTTTAAATCACATTGTGGTGCGATGCAGTTGATAATTTGGTGTGGATTTTATGTTGACATTTTAAGGGACACTAAGTCTAGGGCATAGGGCTCAATAGATTGCTATATATTGATTATATATATCATCAATATGTATATATATATATATTGATGCTCACCAAAATGTGTTTTGCCCAATTGTGTCATTACGCTTCAAATCTATTTAAGGACACATATTATTCATCAAATAATTCTAAACTGCATTTGATTGATAAACCAAGCAATCAAAAAGGAAAGTATTCTTAAGGCGACCGTGTATTTTGACACTTATAATTAATCGCAGCATGATATGCCATTAGTTGAGTCTGTTAAATGAGCGAGTGACAACCTGGATTCATAATATTTATTTTCCTACTGTTCAACACATTTTAAGTTTCAAAGTCACACCATTGATGTGTACACGATTGTTCCTTAGGAGCTGGTTTTGTTTGAAGCATGTATTTAGTGAGTTCCAACAACATACCAACAAAAGCGTTGTTATACTTTACGAGAAAAAATCATTAATTTCATATAGCTGCTAGCCTAAATCCATACCTTAACCCAGTCTTGATTTTATATAGCATCGTAACTTTCGAACTCGGTTAAATCCCACTTCCAAATCGTTTCTGATCAATAACATTAATGCATGTGCGAGGGCTCATATGCCTATCAAGCGTCTAATTTACTAACAGTATTTGACTGTAACCAATAATAGGTCTACTTATTTACTACAATTTCTCTTTTAACCTTCTGGTTTCATGTAAGTTAAAATTGCTAGTTAATTGCGACAAATAAAGCTTATCACGACACATAGGTTGCTTTTAAAATCGCAAGTTGGTTTCTGGGTTTCCCAATGTTTTGATGTAATAGTCAAAAAGCCATTGCCTCACTCAGTGGGGTTGAAAAACCGATTGTCTTCAAGCCTCTCAAATTTATACCATTTACCGAGTTCTCAAAACTGATTTGAATTATCTTAAATCTTTTTAGTTTGGTTGTTTATTATGAGATCATTCGGAGCGAACAGATACTAGATTTATCTATCATGAACGTGGTTGCAAACTGTAAGGTTATGTACCCGAGTGTTGGAAACTACCGTTATTTTACTGCTTACCATGAATGCCATTTATATTAACTAACAAAATCCTTAAAATTTTCAGCCTTCGAAAGGGTCTAGAGTCTCTTAAAATAATTTGCGCTTGTTTTCATAAATATTAGATATGTGATACGTATATAACTATTTATGTCACTGCGGCATCAGTCAAGCTACCTTGCATCTGAAACAGTTATGGCTGGTTTCGACATTGTAGTACCTAAGACATTGTGGCAAATGTCTAAGACGCAACTGGGATGACAGTTTTATGCTTTTTTGTTATTATCGTTGCCAGGCGTGCATTTCCTACCACTAATGCAGCCTAATGGCTGGCACGATGATTTCACACCTTGCTAAAATGTAGAATGGTGGCGGTGATAAATGTAGACTCCACTCGAGTGCGCTCAAATACGTGCTCAACTGCCACTTTAACATGCAACGGCCATTGTGACCGTTAAGAGCTTAGTTGTGAAATTTAGGTCACACGACTTTGCCATTTCGTTCAGTTAAAAAGGAACATCGAGGTTCCATCTACTAGGAATGGTAAGCAAATACTCCAAAAACATTATTCATGTTACCAGGTGTTCAGCAAGTAAAATCCTGTTGTAACTCTCATCTAACAACATAGTCGCAACGCATGTATTCGACTTGCAAACAAATAGCTAGAACTACAAGTTTGGGTTGCGTTCCTATTAAGGTTTAAAATAAACGTTGACGGAAAATCATTGAACTCTTAACCGCGAAGAATGCTGTGTATTCGAAGTATTGCCCTTTGTACTGTTCCTCAGGACACACGCGTTGTTTAACCACAGAAAACAAGCTACAAGGTCTTAGGGTCAATGCGACAGCTGCTACCGCAAACAAATCACAAATACCATTATATTTAAACTAGTTTCGAAAGCATAAGCATATTATGCTCCAATGAATGAAGTGTAGCGCCTGACTTATTAACCGATTGTTAACTGAGACAACCTTTATCAAAATTTAACATTTACGGACTCATTTGAAAGATTATTAGAAATGGAGTTCCGTAGGGATTTGGGGATAGCGCTGATTACTGATATTCCCTGCTCTGTCAAAATATACGATCGACTATTGTAAATAGCTTTCTGAGCTGTTACCATTCTTGGCAGATCAATTAAATAGAAAGAAACCCACATTATTTTTAATTTGGCATTCCAAATTTTGCATCAAGCTTACGGTTTCAGTATTTCGAGAAGAAACCTGGACAACTTATAAATATGTGTCACTTCACTTCACTTCTATATTAAATTCCAAGTGACAGATATCACGAAAACTAGCCCTTGGTTTTTGCAAAGGAAATATGCATGATTCTTATGTGTATGAACTAAACTTTTTAAAATAAAATTTTTGTATTAGCTTAAACGAGAACGTCTTATCACGTGTATGCCGCTATAGGACAAGCAAAGCATTTATGACAAAAACAAATTCGCCTGGTCCTGTAGAACAGCGCTTTTACTAAACCGAGTTTGTATGCAACCGTAGTGAAAGTAGAAAAGTGAAGGTACTGCTCACTCCAGGTTGCGTTGCGATAAGCGGTGTGCTGCAATGTACCTCCGTCCCGTCTCTTGATGAGAATATCCAAAATGCGAAGCAACCATGTTGTTCCATCTCGTAGGAGATCGATAAGTTGGGGTGAATTGAATGTAGAGTAGTTAACAGGAGAGTATTATATCTATGGTGATGCTCTATTCACAAACGTGGCACTTCAAGAAACATCTGATAATTTGTGTCATTTCATCCTGAGTCAAAACATGTATGAGACCTCCTTGTGGAACATGTGTGAGATATGATTTTACTGTGTACAGAGAATGTATGTTTTGAGTTTGAGGGCGACATGCAAGCCGATCGACGGAGCCGCCATGGGCAGCCCTCTGGGACCGGTCTTGACAGATACTTTTCTCGGCTTGATCGGAAGGCAATTGGCTGCTATTATTGATGAAGCAAGATTATACGAAAGGTATGTGGATGACATTCTGGTGTTCACTAACAGCAAACATTTTATTCGCCTGTTAATCACTCTAAATTCAATTCACCCCAACATATCGGTCAACCAGGAGATGGAACAAAACGGATGCCTCGCATTTTGGATATCCTCATTCAGAGACGTGATGGAGATACATTGCAGCCCACCGTTTACCGCAAGGCAACCTGGAGTGAGCAGTAACTTTACGTTTCCAGTTTCGGCCCGGTTGCATACAAACGCGGCTTGGTGAGAATGCTGTTCTACAGGGCCAGACGAATTTGTAGTCCGGAAGCGTTGGAAGGTGAAGATTATTTTCTGCGTCGGACCTTGGTATCAAATGGTTATGCTGAAAAGTTCATCTTAGTGCACAGTAGACGCCCCTAAAGAAAACTACCGGTTCTAATGGCGGAGAAAAAAGCAGATGGTCTGTTTCTGCCCTTCAAGGTTTATCGTGCTGCAAATGACATCGGACACACTCAGGTCAGCCCTAACGCACACGCACCCGACTGCCCAGTTGCGTCTCATGCACACTACTCAAAAACCTGTTCTTCATGGCCGTCAGAGATCCTCTTCGGCTAATTCGGACTCTCATGTGGTTTATCAATTCACCTACAATTGCAGTGACGTTTACATAGACAGGACTAATCGTCAGTTGATTTAGAGGGTCGCTGTACAGTTGCCAAAGTGGGAAGAACAAAGGATGACGCAACAAACCGGAGCGCCCCCTAGAATGAAATGGATTCCGTCATCATCTATCACCAAGCGCCTCGTGACATCTGGTCCCAAGTTGGACCTGAAGATTACGTGCAAAATGCTTTTACGCAACCAGAACCGGATAATTTTGTCAAGCAGTAAAGCGTTGCTAATTAGGATCTATCAACATGTGCTATGTAAACACAAGCTCTTGAGGCAATCAATTAGATTGGCGTGGTCTTCATTTTCACCTTTTGATTGGTGTGCCAATCTTTTTCCACGTATATATTTGTGTATATGTTTTTGCTTGTATAGTGTATGCAATTGAGCAGAACAATCGGAATTTTGACAAATCGCAATCTATGTCTTCTTCCTATTTTGATCAAAAGAAATACATGTTATCTGGGTATGATGACCTAGTGTAATTGCAATTGTAAGTCGGAGTAGCCTGAATGTGCTGAAGACGCATGACGTATGCAACATCATTAGCAGCATGCGGGTTCAGCTACAGAATATTCGGATGAGATCTTATCAACTTTCATCATATAGGCCCTCGGTTAATATTAATTTGGTCCCCTACACAGTATATATACGTTGTTTTCACTTTCAAAGTAGTTGGTCGGTGTTGGATTGTGATAGCGCTTGTTTAACATTGACTTTAGAAATCTTATTCTCAGTTTAAATTACGCTTGAAAAACTTCGTATATTCGTCCGATTTAAACAGAACAAATTAGTTTATTTTTTCTTCAGTACCCAGAAAAGAGTGGAGAATAACCTTATTAAAACCACTTGTGGACCCAAGCGGCGAACTCAGTGGTGAAATGCTAATGAGGGTGAATCGCTGTTCAGTCTTGCGTAGATAAATGTTTCGGCATAAATCTAACCTAACTCAAGCTTAAAATATAGCAAACAGAAACAATTCTTCTTATCTTTAATTTTCGTTACTTAAATTTATGAGGATAATGCCAAAACATTAGACCATAAATCAAGTAGTATACATGTGCCTATGTGAAGCAACTGTTTCTGTAAATCTCTTTCTTTTCACCTCCATCCATTTTGTCGATCTATTTTAAATGCTTTTCTGTTAGATTCGTCACCCCATGAAAGAATGCCATTCAATTTTTAAACGTATGCGGCTCCAGTCCGAAAAGCTTCCAATAAAAAGATTTCTATAAGAACCAGCGCACTCACAGCCTACATCCGCAAACTGTACACACATACAACTTGTGATCCGATGTTATTCTATCATATATTTGTTACAATAAGTCTTATGTAATGACGCATTACTTAGTTCACAGCACCAAAACTATATGCTAACTGAAAGTAACCAAATAGTGCGAAGTACATCTTATTTAACAGATTTGCCTCGGTGAAGTCTGTCTACAATGTTTTTACACGTTTGTTCGCAAATGTAAGCACCTCCTATTAAATTACTTGAGGTGCACCTATTCGGAATCGCGTATTATTCATTTTAACTGTAAATTTTTTTGGACCATATTCATTCAAGATATGGTACCTTTTATTTACTTGTTCTACGTGCTTGCGTATGTTACGTGCTTTGCTTAAACTGGGTACAGTCGAAGATGCATGTAAATTGCTGAGTTACTGAGTAACTTAGACACGGTGTTATCGAAAAATTAACGACAAATATACCTTATGTTTGTTTATAGTCAAGACGCGGTCCACGACTTGTTCCATTAGGTACAGATGGACGCATTTAATAAAAATATAAATTCGATTGATTGGTAATGATATGAATAATAATGAATTATTCACTAATATTTCCTTATTCGATAAAATAGTTACCATTTTGTCAAAACTTTCAGTTTTCAGAATTTAGTAAATCCCAGTCAGAATATCAGGTGAAGATACGCTAAACACAGCGGTACTTATACACCCAGTGATCAGCATGATCAGGTGTACTAATACGTGTTATCCATTGTGGCCCTTATGACAAAATCATATTTTATAATAAAATTGTCTTTCCCAAAGCTGGTCAACATTTAGTCTCTTTATCTAACGAATATAACCTGCGGTAGGAGAAATTATCTCTTAGGTCAGAACACATATGGTGTGGTTGACGAAGATGTTTTTGTTTGCAGTTGTTGAGTAAGTCTGTGCTATCTCTAGTTATTTAACTTTAAACGTCTTGGCCATTTCTACAATCTCATAGGGCACGCCGAATTACGGTAGCGGAGCACATGAGACTCCGTTGTTGTTGTTGTTGTTGTTGTTGTTGCTGTTGTTGTTGTTGTTGTTAACAATACAAAGCCTAGACTGCACGATCGCAAAGTGCCTTGTTCATCATACACAAGGCAATGCAGGCCCACTGAGGTTGCGTGACACTGAGCGAGACCTTACGTGAGTTGGAGGTGGAGTGACTACTACCATAAATGCAGCTTGTCATTTCACCAATCGGAAGAATCCATGTTGGATTCTTCCATGCGTGTACTAGTCACACCAACTGAGATCTGAGTGCCGTTTATGGTTAACCAACTTGATGAAGAAGTAATAAGATACAAAAGTTCTAAATTAATACCGAGTAATACTAACGTAAAAGCTGTCGATCAAATGTATTTTTGGTGTTGCTCGCCCGAAAACACTACACATAACTACCGGTTTAGAAATTAGTTATCTCTTAAGTAAGCACAATGTTTGCTATGAGATCGTCCAATCAGCAGCACTCAGCTGCTAAATAGAAATACGTATTTAGTCTGAGGATTGACAGGTTGCTTGAGTTCATACATGAAGCTTGGATAATCTATGTGTTGCTGATCATTTACTCTTATAATGGCGAAGCTGGCACTAACTTAACTACTTCCAAAGTACACGATTTGTTCAATAAATAGTAAAAAAATGTTTTATCACGGGCAGAAATGCAGGTGCTTGACAAGTCCGATGAGATGGATGGAGTAAAAAAATGGATCACTGGATAAGTGAATCATTAGTTTCGGCATTTACAAATTTAACTGCGCAGCTGCATAACGAGTTTGAAATAAGAATTGGATGTGCAAACACAAATTAGTATGGGGAACAGTTACGGTTGAAGTAATCAGTGAGAAAAATAAATAAATAATGAAAAAGGCAACGCTCTGATTCGTTCTCCGTGCTTCGTAATTTACTGCCAAGCGTTTCCCCCCTTCGCTCAGTGTCATCTTCAGTGCACTGCAGCAGCAGAAGCGCCTAAACATTGCGGAAGCGGGTAGCCCATCAGGTAGCTCAATAAGCACCTCCACTGCAGTTTCTGGGACTGATAGCCAATTTCATGCATCAAGCGATTGACATGTGGGGACACGTAAATGTCACACCGAGGCAGGTCTGAACGGTGGTGTGAGTGACTAACCTCCTGGATGCTTCTTCTAGTCAAAAGCACTACAATAACATGGGACTTGTGTGCAAGTGCGTTGTCATGGTGCACCAAGTACCCTCATGCACCTGTTCGTGGACCATATCTGGCTACAGGTTCCAGCCCTTGCGGCAGACAGTTGGTGACATGTCGGCCTCCGGTAACTATGCCTGGCCGTACGAGCAGCACAGTAGTCACATGACCGGTCTTGGCCACGAACAGTCACCAAATGTTTGGTCATACTGCGCTCACGCCGAAATTTCAGAGGCGGCGCTTCACCAACAGCTATTCACTGAGCTGATTATTGCCTGGTCTCTGGGTCGAAACTGTACATGCAGGTCTCATTACTAAGCTAAATCTCCCATACAGCGTTAGAACGTCCACCAATATACGTGGCACACACAGTGAAGCACAAATTCTCCCGCGTCGTTTTCTGGTTCTCACTGAGGTGATACGGTACTCAGAGTGGGAACACTTGTCTGAGGCCGAGGTACTCAATTTGAATAATGCAGTTTGACCCTGATGAAATCTTGATGGCCGTCCTCAGCTGCACGACAGTCAACTGTGTCACCTCCTTTAGCATCGATGTAAGACAGTAAGGTTATTCGCAGTGGTGGCCTCCACAGGTCAACCAAGTGTGCATCGTCGCCTAGGGACCGGGTGCGGCGCTTGAATACGGCACATCATTCAATCGCGGTGGTCTTTGAGGGCTCATCATCACCAAAGGGAATAAACAATCGCTCAGCGCTCCAGCGCAACTTGAAAATGAACAAGCAGATAAAAATAACCCCCTTCCCGTGAGTGACATCGAATGATTTTCTACCTACCGTCAGAGTATTGTAACCATTATGACTAGGGAGCTGCTCTGAGCCACTGCTATAGCGTTCCGTGACTTAAAATTACGATGTTTGGAATGGATTACCGTTCATTTTTTTCTTGCCTGGTAATCTACACCTGATCCGTGTACTGCATTTCCGGAAAATTATTGCTCTTCCCTCTTACAAAGCACACTAGTTTAGAGCCAGTTAGGCCCGGTAGAATATCTCAAAAGGTTAAACTGTGATAAGCATTGATATCGTAACAAAGTCGTCTTAGAATATCATAATTAATTAGCTCAACACAAAAAGTAGCTTTTTTAAGGGAAAGATGTTAATCAAAAGACATATAATTGTTTATAATGCGCGTTTATGTATATGTTATCATGAACCAGAAACCAGGAACAGGTAATGGGACCTACAGTAGAAGATCATGAGCATTTTCTTTGGATCGGTGAGATGAGCACACAAACATGTCATGCCAAGTTCACAGTCCTCCAATTACGCTTGCGAAATTCGCCCAAAAGTTTTACTATAGTAAGCGATGATATTGGCCAAGCCAGCAAGCAATTATATGTTAGTTGGAGAGAAAGTAAAAGAGTATTGCCTAGATACACATTCTCGCTGCCGACTGAAACAAATCTTCTGCTTCTTCGTACTAACGGACGACTTGCGACTACGTAATTTGGATTTACTTCACTCAGAATGTTTTGAGGTGGTTTATTGAATTACTGCGTTCAAACTTCAAAAATCATCAACACTGGTGCTTAATGGGTGTGAAGCATCATCCTTGCATCGAGGGCCTCCAGATCTAAATTCCTTATCCAGTTGTCCCTCCCCAAATGCCTAATCAAGGAAAAAGCAATTCTTATAATGCCTTGTGTAAACGGCGAAATCTTATAAAAAACTACGATCCAGATACCATACGAGTATCCTAATTCATATTGACTTGAACAGTCAGCCAAACCGAGCGCTTTTATTTCAGATAGCACCTGACTTTCTTGTAGGTTTCATGCTACGTGTGTGCATATAGAGATTCACAGTGCGCGTCATTTTGTATTGAATTCTGATACAAGACAATTTCGTACACACTTATCCTTACTGAACCGATGCTCTAACTGCCGACATGAGCTATTGTGTCCGAAGCTATTTTACCTGCGTTAAAATTTAACCACATGGTCCTGCGATACACGTGATATCTTCCAACGAACCTAACACAAATATAACTTATCTTTCACTTCTATGCAATTTATGCAGATTGAGAGCAACATCGTTGGCGACAAGACTTACACCTTACGTTAACAGATACTGCGCGATACATAGCTCCCAAGACATAACGATCAGTCCTTGCCCCCATAACCTGTGGAGTAAGTCATTAGCAATCATTAGTTTGATACCTCTAATAAATAAAAGATACTCACTGCTGATGATATTATGAGGCAGCCAATTAGTTCATTTTCGGTGTGAAGAACTATTTGACTTGAAAACCGCTACAAAGTACCCTCAATTAGATGAATCAAGATCATTAACAAATGAGACTCTAAATATGCTCACTAGAGCGGCTTCTAAATGATGTCACAAATGCCCGTCGTTGGAGGAATCCATGTCTTTGAAAGTCGACACTCTGCCGGAAAATTCTTATCTCTCATGGTATGGTGGGATAGGTTGCGCTATATTGAATAACTTTTATAAGTAATGCCTATCGGATGCCTTCACCATAGTCCAGTGGCTAGTAGCTGTTTGATAGTGGCTCAAGCAGCTTGTTGTCGTGGGTTCGAATCATCATGAAATCAAATGATGCACAATATTGGCTGTACACGATTCGATGAAACTGTTGTTCAGTACTTTTTCAGTGGAGCAGAATACAATGATGGTGAAGTTGCCACAACGAATCTTTTGTTAATTACAACAAAACCCGTGGAAAATAATCTGATATCTTTCGAGTTGAAATGAGTAACTTATCATCGGTGATGTCTTGTTTTTCTGTGTTTTACATTGCATATACTTGAGCTGTTTGGCAAGTCTCTGGTATTGTATTCATGTGATGACACAACTAAGTTGAATGAGCTTCAGTTTTCATCATCTTGACTCGATTTTGCGTTCTTCTTTTTGTTTCTACCTTGTATAACCTTTAAGCAATAAATAGCCTACCCATATTGCTTTGCTTGCCGCTAAAATGAAAAGCCTATTGAAATTGGACCGTTTTCCTGAAGCAACATGTAAATAATAATAACTTATACTATTTGAAATTAATGCATACTTAATGAATAACTTAGGTCGTTCGATGAGGTTGACAGTATGTCAAATGGAGGCATCCTCAGACCAGTTCAACACCCGAACTGTAAGGGGTGCGGGAGATGAATGGTAAGGATCTCCTTAGACAATTTGCCACGTACCCTGATGCAGTGACTTGATGAACATCGTGTCATATATTAATGGCGCATAGTTGATAATCCGAGAAAAAGTGGTTCTTCGAAAATTATGGCATGCGATAGTCTTCGAAGTTTCAACGGATGAAACTCCTTTATCTGATTGGCAAACATTTGTTCTGTAAATACTACATGAGTTATGATGTGGTTATATCTTCTGACTGTAGGCTTGATACATCGTTGATATAAATCGAGTTAATCTTTTTCTTGTGAATTTAAAAAGTCAACTGATAGTTGAACATTTGCTTGTGCATGTTAAAGTATTTGCGTGCAGCAAGCAATCATCATCACTAAGACACTGAGCAATGGGTCCCGCCTAACTACTTTTTGGTGCGAGAAGTGATTGACCGGTAGATTTCCATCGGCATCTGACGTCTTTTACTCGGCTAAAGGTGAGCGCAATCTATTAAATGGATTGTGTGGATTTATCTGCAAATTGCCTATCATTGGGGATTTAGTTTTCGATGAGGTGCTGTAGAGCGCCAGTTGAGCAACTTACGCTATACGTTTATGTTTGCATTTTACTTGTAATTACACTCCAAGGAACGGAAAGATGAAATGTGTAGGACAAGCGCATGATCAACTTATTTAAGTGTTATTGCCCTCTATGGGATATTATTACAATGTGCTGCTACATAGGAACGTATCTAACCAAACTATCTCATATTTTCCGCTGCGCAAGGTTAGGGCAGTGTGTGCATGGTTGTTAAACGGGTAGCTCGAGTTTGTTAGGTTGCATAAACCAAATCAATGACAACGGATATTTAAAAATATCCTTACATGGCACAACAAACAGGATATGGGTTTTCTATGCAAGAACATCCTTGGTAAGTGAAAGTTCCACTGATTGTATTAGATTCACCGCTGTGTCTGCAAGCAAGCTACGGTAAATATTAAGTGTTGTTTTGTCAAAGATATTCATTGTGTTTTTATGATTAATTTTTAGCTTATCCAGTTATTTTGCTTTGTTAGTTTGGTTGACCCCTAATCCAAATTATTATACTTAGTGCTACATGCTTGGGCTCCACACATGTTACTTTTTGACATCAAACCAACTGTGTAAAATAAAGAAATATTAACTTCAAATTTACGTATATTTCTACATTACAGAAACTTGTAACGTAGCAGTCGTGCATTTAATAGAACATTACCTCCTACCATGTCGTCTGGGGTTCATTGAGATTGTCTGCTTATCAGTGGGTAGGTGCAATAAGATACCATGCCTTTATCTATCAGGAAGTCAGAACACGTGATACAACGTTACTCGAAAACGCGCCTTGCCTTTTTTTAAAATGTGTCATTCATACCGGCTCTAAGAGCACGTCCGTGGGAATGGCAAAGAAAGTAGATACAAGGAACATAAACAAAAAAGTATTGATGGGCTTGGATATACCCACAACTTAATTGAATTGCTACATGCAAATTTAATTTATTTAATGAACTTTCTTGGGGCAGAGCAAGTGACTAAATAAATTCTTCCAATTGGGATGCCAGATGTATTGATAATAGTTCCAAGAGTGCTGTACTCTCTGACCTGGAGAAAATTGGCAAATCCCTGCTAAGCTTTCTTCTGCAGTATACAACAAATGAGTTAGAAGTGGGAAAGCTGGATTGCCTGGTAACTTGTGCACAAGGTGTTTACAAAAGTGAGGCAGTTACTTATGTTGTGGGGTGTTCAAATATCCATCATGTATGCGCTCAAATATTCCTCTACTGAGGCGACACATAATAATCGGTTTACTAAGACGAGAACCTGTGTAATGTTGCAAATCTTGTAAAGTATCTTAATAATTTGTTCCGGCCGCTCGAGGATTCGTAAAGTATTAAGCAACAACCATCATTGTGGCAGGTATTTGGATGAATAATATAAAAGTCTTAGTTAGTATTGGACGATACGTGTTTCGAACCTGGCGCATATATCAATTAATGCTCAGTTTACTAACAAACTCTTTATTATATTTTACTCGGAAAAGAAGGTAGAGGATAGGGAGATGATTGTGGCAGATATAGTTAAGCAAGAAGCCGTCAGCAAACCATGATATGACTATTCGCTCTAAACTAAAGGAAAGTTATTATATTCATACGCAGATCTTCTAGGGTCACACGACCTACCAGCTCAAAGTCGCGTGTTTAACAGCACCTTCTCGAAACAGACGAATGCTCCAGAAGAATGGTGGTCCGATCAACAATAACCTATGCATGAATGCAGTTTTAAATTACGTTAAACCGGTGACGGTCTTTTTGATATTCCGCCACACCGACATAAAGCCAGATGAGGCATGGAAGTGCGGGTGTAGTCTTTTAAGGGAATAATTTGCATAGAAATAAGTCTCTCGGAGACACTTCCATGGTTGGCATTATTACCATAATTAAGTATTTGTTTAACTCGGCATTTTTAATGTACCCCGTCGCTTACTTCTTGCCTTCAATCTGCCAATCACTTAAAAAGCCGTTTATGTTTCACTGCATGGAAGTAATCTGATTTAACTTTTTATGTGACCTCGTTGATAAAAAGGATCATACCGCTCATTTTGACTGTGGCTGACACCGTTGCAAAATATACTGTCTAGTACCTACTTAGGATAACAAGTTTCCTTTTTGGAAGCAATACTAGGCAGAATACAAGCAAGGTCCATAAGGCTATCAACCCTACGAATTCCTCGTAATATTTTATGCATTATGGAGTGATGGCTGTTTAGCTTTTAATACAATTGATGGGTAGAAAGTGGGAACTTCATGTAGTAATTATTGTTCATCATGAGTACATTATCTTTAAGGAATACCAAACGTGAGCAAGACAAAGAGGATTATCAAAGTCAACTTAACGTCAACTTTTATCAATCGATGCGCACGCGAATTCATTCGCTAAATAAAACCTCTGAGATCGTGGACAGCGCATTTTACACGCGTCAGTTAACATCATAGATGAACTTGTGCTCATGTTTGTTAGCGATCTCGTGTGACACCAGCGAAGTAATACTGATCTCTAATTTTACGTCATCGCATCTCATCAGTTGAGTTCGGACCTGAGGTTAACGGCCGTAATTTGAAGCCCTTTGTTTTACTAGCCTGTTTTGTGCGAAACCTTGGATACCAAACTCATACAAGGTTTTCTTCTTGTGTATTTAGGTCGCATAAGCCTTCCATTTACATTTGTTTGCAAATTGTTAAGGTTGGTCTTTGCTATATTTCAGAATGTCAAAGTTGCGGGCGCTATAGTTGTTATATTGCCACCGTGACATCATTGCATCACTTTTAACATAACGACGTTTTCAAACAAAAGGCCTAGTTAGATTTAGGGACGCCACTTTCATACAAATGGGAGGTTTGTCTCATTTTCTATATGTGCTAAATAATGTAAAGCAGTGTTCAAAAAGAAACTGAACTTTGTATACATCGCGCCAAACGTTATGGAGTGTTCGCTGAGGTTACTTAAAGCACATAGACTCCGAGTTAGACAATAAAATATAATTTCCGCCGTTCACTATGACCGTTAGTGTGTGTGTGTGCTTAAATGCCGCAGCGTAATGGCTAAGAATGTTGGTGCGCAGTTTCAAACTTTCGCCTTCCTTTTTGACACATGATTAAGTCTTTTTGATGTACTTCATGTGGCTATCTTGTTACAAAGTCGTCGTTGGCCACACCCTGTGTATTACGGATTGGTACAACTCTCCTGGTAGAATGAACGGACGTAAGACAGCAAGGTATCCCGCACTGATTGTAGCTGACATAATTAGGTTTTGCGCTACCCGGGTGACTTAGGCACAACATTGTTCCCCGCGCACAGTTGAGATGTTCTCCTAGATGGAGCGAGGCCCAATTAAACAGCCTGAATCATGAGCCACTAACCTAAAACCAATGACGATAATTGGAAGTGAGCGAATTGGCAAGAGGCCAAATGTCAGTAGCGAAACGTGAAATGATTGAATCTCGATAATCGATGGGCTTGGACGGAAATGTTTCTTGCGAGTCTGGCTGACCAAAACATGGTTCTGCCCGAGGTATCTTGGGGAAGTTCTGTCCGCATAATATGCCCCTTTATGTTTGGACCTGCCGTTTTAGTTGCGGATCGATCTGTACCCTTTCGGTGCTTTGATGGATGCGTTCAAATCGGCGGTGAGGACCGGTGAGATTTCACGTCGGTTGTACAACTTCCAAATTTGCCAGTTTTTGCGCGGTGATTCCAAACGTATCCAGTACTGTGTGCAGCGGTATAGGCGTTGTCGACTCGGACTGTTCGTGAAACTTCTCATTTCGCCATCGAAGCTGGTTTTGGTAGCGAACCCAAGTGTCGTCTTCCACAGCGACATCATTTATCCGTACCACCACGATGACCCGTTACTGTGGCTTAGATCTAGTGTAGGTGACCAGTCCAGGCGTCAGGAGGAAAGACAGCAGCTCAAACAGCAAAGCACTTGAGGCTGGTAAGCATTTTGGTTTCCATTGATGACAATTTCATTGTGAACAACGCCTCGTGTATGGCGCGCAGCTTCTGGCTCATGTATACTTTGGCTGGTGGTTGTCCTCCTGGAGCTGCTGGATTCAGTGTGGTTCTGCAGGAGAAAAAACAGCATGGATACTTATCTTCTTGTTCCTTCCACACGAGCTTTCAAGGGCGTTCTTTTGCAAATGCCTACTAAACGTTCCGATTGGCCTTTGGATTAGGGAAAGTAGGGCGGTTTTCCGAGGTAACAGCTGCAGTGACGGCCGTAGAACTCTTTAAATTAAGACGACGTGAACTGCGATCCCTTATGGGACACTACGACATCGGGAAATACGTGTTGAGTGAAAATTCCTTGATCCAGGTTATTTTTCTCGTTGGTGTCGGGGGTTAATGGCCACACTTCAGGGCATTTGAAATTGCATCAACTAGGACCAGTTAGGAGATGCCGCTAATTGGACCAAAATGGTCGATGTGTACATGAGTCCAAGCTTTTCTGTTGTGTCAGGGGAATGGGGGCCGGCGCAGTGGAATCTTGACTGTTTGTTGATATAGAGAGAAATGGTGAAACAAATCTACATAGCTTTTGGGGGACCTTCGGTCCTCCACAACATATGTATATATATATATATATTTAAATAGAGACAAGCAATATTTACATTAGTTTCGACCGCATTTTGTACGACGATTTAATGAAAGCCGTGCATGTCCCCTTTAATCGCGCTCTCTATCTACGAGGTCAGTGTTAGTTTCGTCTTGGCCATGCAGAAGGTTGTCCTTACTTAAGTTGCGCTTTGTCGCAAGAACAGCAAAACAATTCTATTTTATCATTCTTGCAAATGATCCTTACCTGTGTCGCTGGGTTAATACAAAGTTTCTTAGTCCTCAAACGCACTGAATGTTGTTAATTTGGATTTATAATATGCTGGCTAGATTAAGGTATAGAACTGCTTTTCTGTCGGACGTCAAATGATTAAATTCACCGAGTGTTCTAACTTAACGCAAAATACCTTTGCTTATACATTACTGAACATATGACTAGTCTACTGAATTTGAAATATTGATATTATTAGACCTGTTTTGTAAATCGCTCACAAGCACTCAATTATTCAGTTGGAAAATTACCAGCTTGCGTCCTTCTATTAAAGTAGGCTTGGTTTTAGATGGTCCTCAGTACAACTCAAAGTTTCCTGTTGGCTATATGGGATCAGTTTGCTTAATTTATGCAAAACGGTCAAAATCGAACACTGAACCAATGGCGCACCCTAACTGCTTTTTTCACCAATTATATTATGCTGAAGAAAACCGGCGCTGCAAGTGTTGTTCATCTATTTGCTAAAACGAAGTATATGCTGACTGCATATATGCACAAAACCGTGTGCTTTGCGAATCTAGCATATTCCACTGGATGGTAAGACTTTCAGACAATTCCTTCGGGAAATTTGACTCTGATTATTTATACATACAAACTGGTCCTTGAATAATGCGTTTTATCTGAACCAGCCTTTTGCCTTCCCGCTTCACTGTCAGTCCTAAGTATTACGGCTGCAACTCGAATAATTCAGTTATCCAAAATATTGAAATTCGCATAAGAATGTATAAAGTTATTTTACAATAGGGATTTTATATGTATTGCATTTTATATCTTATATACGTTATATATCTTATATTTTTGTTGTGATTTATCTGTCACAAGATCCTCGCTTGTAATAAACTATTCTAATCCACAGTAAATGGCGGATCATTATCTAAAAGGATATATGAAGTTGGTAGGCCATTGTCCAACCTTGGAATGTGTGATTGCCCTTTCTGCAAGCAACATAGGATACACTTAAGAAGGCACCTAACAAATAAAATTCTCAGCACGTAATCATGGTACAGATCAACCTGCTATGGCGATCACCTGTCTACAACGATCAACTGTCTACGGCAACCAGCCAAAAACGTCCCCAACATTTTCTTTTATGAGTAATGGCCCTATGCATAAACCCGTCCATGTCGACCAATTTTTGTCGGTCTCTTGCGAGGTCGTCTTAGACAGGTATGACTGTAATGCTATAGTCACCAACTAAAAAGCACATTTAATATAACAGTGTACTGGTGTTAAGACTTCTCTTGCTAGCAATATTTGCAAGGCTGCTGTAAGTATAACCAGGTATTTTAACAAATGCAGCAACTTTTAAATAAATTGGGCCTTTTTGGCTTTGCAAAAATCTTACATCAAACGGAATACAGAAGGAAATATTTATTTTATGACGGCGCATGCCTAATACCAAGTCCTTTTTAGGCTTAGTTCTGAGAATGTACCCCAGTTAATCTCCACCAGCAGTCATCATTGTTATCTTCTATACGTAACTCGATATTTTCAAATGAAGAGGTTTATGTAGCGTAACATAAACAGGATTGGTAACGCAAGTGTATAAGAGGACGTTTAGATAACTTTTGACCACAACTCGTTCGAAATAGCAAGGTATAAGAGAAAAAATTTTTGAAGTCGGACCACCAATTTCTAACTACGTATGATGAAGTCAAACTATTCTGAGTCACTAGATAGCCTGTATTCTTTTCCAAGTTGCAGGAAACATTAATAAAAAAGAAGTAAGTAGGAGCTACTGAAATGGATGATATGGGATGTGTGCAAATTTAACAATGCGCATACATGTATTGAAAGTTCCCTACTATAATCGTGTTGGTTTTTTTCTGTTTTAGACCGGCTGAATAAATAACGATTAACGCCACGATGAATTGGGTGATATGACGATTGCGTTAGGCTAATGTGGTGTTTGCCATAGCTATTATTTGCAACAATCTGTGTTGCGATTAAGAACATGGTACATACCAAGCTGCGCATTTACACAAGTTCATCGAAAGTAGTGAACAGATAATACTTGAACCAGTAGGCACTTGCTTACTGGTCTTACTTCTCACGGATGCGGGAAAAATTCACTTACGAACTAACCAGGAAGTGGAAGATCTAAGAATTACCTACTACACCTCTGTTATCACACCCCTCATGTCAAACAAGTATACGCATTGTTTAGATAGAAATTGCCGAATACGGTAGTTTGATAAGTTTTTGTCAAGAGTAAGTTGTAGCAAGTGTACCGAATTAAATTTCAAATTTCTAACGGAGCTCTGCTCCGTTGTATGAAATAAGCAGAGCTCATAATATGGCAGCTTATTCAAATTTACGTCTGTTCGTAGATAAAATATTAGTGCTTGCAAAATTCATGGCCTAAAGATGTTTTCAAAATTAGGGTAGTTCCGTGTCTAGATGCTAAGTCGAATCAGTATATTTCTACTACGTACAAATACTGCGTAATAAGGCTGCTTTTAACATATACACCCCCATGATTTGGAAATTTTTTTACCAATATAGACAGAAGTAGTATTGTGGAAAGTGTTTCGTTTCATAGTTGATCAGTGCAAACTGATTCAACATGGGTAAAATGCAGGTGCCTACCAAATTGTGTAGCATGGTGGAGGTTAAAACTACCAATCCAAAATATTTATGAGTCATTAGGTTGTATCTCTGCTGATTTAAATGTGATGCCGCATGCTGTTATTGTGCAAAAGGAATTAAATTTACCCATAAAACAAACATGGAGGCAGTTATAGTTGTTAGATTGTGAGAAAACTAAAAAAAATACTTTCATTCATGTGTACATAACTCAAGCCGGAGTAGATGGTAACGTTATTCCACTTCATCAAAGATTAAATAGTGTTGGGAGCTATGGCTAGTCATTTTCGTAGAGAATTACGATAGTGGAGGAAACAGCTGAGTTCAGTAGCAAATTCAAATCTGGACAAACATAAAGAGGGAGGAATTTTCCGAGCATTCTACACGGTTGTATTGCTTAAGCAGTTTCAGTCGATCACCTCTGAAATGGGTATTGTGGATGTTCCAATTAATGGCGGCATACGTGTGTAGCGTCATTCAGTAGTTGATACATTAATATGTATTCACCGCTTAACCAACAATAATGCCAGCTGAAACCCCCGCTAACTTTAGCTTTTTCTGTAAGAGTATTAGCTAGACTCCTGCTGTTCTTTGTCGTCTTGTGTTGTGTTGTTTGTAACACCTCGAGGTCGCGCTTCAACCAAAGTTATCTGCATTGGATAACGTATTCAAGCTGATGGCGCACGTAACAGTTGTGCATTGTCAGGAAATTATTGGGTCAAAATTATCGATTACCCTACAAAACAGGTCAATGTATGGGTTGTCTATTTCCACTGCTGATTTGCGGCCTGTTTTAACCAGTTCAACGCTTTTGTGTTGGCACACCAAGGTCTTGCTCCTAGTAAATGGACTGCAATTTGTGTACCCCAAACTTGTAAAAATGGACATACGTGTGATGTAGTTAGACAACTTGACATTTTTCTACATTCAAGAACAGGATATTGTGAACTGACCATTTCGAAACCACGCCAAGCTCGTGCTGGAGCTATTTGTGGTTATCTGATCTTCTGAGCACTCCACATATATTGATATAATACGCGAAGATTAGGAACTCGGAAGAAGAGGCAAGGCCCTAGCAGCAAGCGAGAACCTTTTTGTGAAATCAAGGTAGATAAAGTCGACGCTTGCTCACTGTTTAATTAATTCAGCCCAGCTGCAGCTCAATCAATATTTTGTTAGAGTTAACTTGATTTTGCCAAGACGACGCTGCTCCTGATCTAAAATCCTTTCTTCAGACCCCGCATATGAGTATGGAATTTGACTGATTCCCGTTCTTTAGAAAGAACAGTTGGCAGTGTTATATAACTAAATAAATGTTATATTTCTTGACCTTGCGAAACACAAATAGAATTTGTGAACTGACCTTCTTGTACAATACAATCGAATTGTGGAGAAAGTGTTAGCAATGTTTCGTCATTTAGAAGTGGTAAAGAAGTCCAGTTTCAATGTATGAATAAGTATAACTATACCGGGAGTTAAACTAAAGTAATGTGGCTATTCATGGAACCATCCCATGGGGACCTGCTTTCATGCGTAATCCATCGAAAGGTTTCATCCGCATTTCAGCGTCACACCTGGCATGCGCTTACGTGGCTTATAAAAGCCATCATCATTTTGACTCCTTTTTTGACTGTTGTTAGATACCAGTAGGGTCGTTATCACGGTGGTACTTTTTGACCGCTGTTATAAGCTATTGAATCGTCATCAAGTTTAGCGTATTTCTGGTCTATGTTATATGAAATTATACCATTTTCATGATAGTTCGTTTTACTTTTTGGGCGCTGTTTTATGTTAGCCACTCCAGCCATACAGCCCATTCCAAAATTCAGCTGTTTCGAGTGATGCACTTTTGTATCCGCTTGTGAGTATGTGGCAACTCGCGTTGCGTGGGTATACTAGACGAATTGATAGTCTCAAACCGTCACCTAAGGTGATAGGCCCAATCTTGGTGAACAAATAAAAGCGAAAGATAAATGCAATTGAATAGCAGTACGGTAACGGTAGGTTAATGTCCTATGTATGACGGTCTTCCAATAAAAATTTTAAATTAGGATCCCAAAAAATAAGTTACCGAATAATTCGGAATAATTTAGTACAACAAACCACGGTTAAAAGGAAAATTGGGATGGCTCCAGCAGCTTCAGGCTATTGCAAAGGTGGGATTGATAGCGCAAATTCAATTTGTACGATGATGAGAATTGCTACATGTACCCAAGTTATGGACCCCAGGAAAGAAGAGGAAACAGCTAGTAGTGTAGAGCTAGTGTAAACAATGGGATAAAGTTTTCCACGTTGATCAGAATGGATGAGATTATGCGTATTTTGATCCCGCCTCTCCTGAGACACACCCATCTAAAACTGTCGCCAACTGACCGCCGCTGTGACAAGCAATATAACCTGAATTTTAAGTACAAGGATGAATCTAACTGGGTGAAAAGTATGTTGTGTGTTTTTTCTTTATATAATTCCACGTCCGTGAAAGCAGCTCCTCGTTTGTTATCTGTCCTCCAAACTGTTTGTCTGCCTTCGGTAAGAGATCTTGATTTAAATTGGTTTTGAATTGGCCGGTCGATTTTGACTTGCTTTTATTGGGTGTGGCAATCCTTTCCATACTACGTAGAATCGAACCTCGACAAAGTTCGTGCGTATTTTCGACGTGAGCCTTAGTTGAGGAAGAATATATTTTCTGTTCATTAACTGGTAGTCATCATCATGAAGCCTCAAGTGGGTACTTGCGTTGCAGTTGAGAGGTCGTATCAGTATGTAAAATAAAACTTTGTCTTTGGTCTTCCTAGTCACGTAGGATCGATGTTCAGTTGCTTACAACTATCGTGATATGTTGCTATTGACGCTTCCCTCATAAGACGGCTGCGAACTCTCCAGCGATAGTAAAGCACTCTTGCGCATGTGACTGTGTATGAGCGGGCTGTACTCCAAAAGTGGGCTTACCCAAATCAAATAAAGAGCAAGTTTGGCTTTAGGTAAGTGTTGTTGATCAAAACTAAGGCGCGTCTGGCCTTTGCTAACTGTTGTTGAGCATGAGTTGAGAACTTTCATATCATTATAGCTTACTTCAGGGTTCCGGTTGGACTGAGGGTTATGCAATTGTTCCTTATTTAGAGTTTAACTGCCTTACGGGATGCTACATCTGTGACAGAGAACGCAGGACTTGTGCACGGTGAACTTAATTAATCACTCATTTGATCAGAGCTCAAGGGAATTCAGGTTCGCTTGAATGTCTACAGACGTTCATGTGAAAAAGTCTAGACCATCTTCATATCGTCCGCAGAAAAAATTGTGTTGTATATTTAACTTTATCAAAAGCGTCGTGGAAATAGCTGGGAAGTAGTGAGACCAACGACGCTGTTTTACAGAACATCACTGGTTAATGAGTATTGTTGTGACTGTAAATTATCTAGTAAGACATTCTATGTGCACTGCTCTAAAAGGGAAGTAAACAAAACCAGAAATGAGTTGCAAACACCGAATGACTTAAGTTTCAACAAAAGCAGCTTAGCGGTACATAGTCAAAGGATTTATGCATAACGAGGAAGACCACCAGTCCCGACCTTTTGGCACTTCAGCCAAAGTTAAATAATCCAGAAAATCCAACTGGCTGGTATGACAGAATTCAAGAACAAGGGACCAAGAGTAGACAACTGTTTTCGATGAATTCATCGTCAGACCTTTGCAATCATATGGGTAAAGAGAATGGAAGTAACAGTGGTTTCGATCAGTTCAAATGAAATTGGATCACGCACCAAGTGGGGGTATAAACCAGCAGTAAACATAAACGATAAGCGCAAACTAGGGCAAAGATGTAGTCAACTGATTGCTTCTGGCTTCCGAATCGTCCATTTCATCTGGCCAGGGTAACTTAAGAGCTTCGATCAGTTTCTTTTGTGACCACAAAAGCGGTTGATACAACCGAATACTAATCGCCTCAGCTGTAGTGAGGGTGCGGAGGCGCAGACCTATCGATTGGAGTGGCGGAACCTTGTAGAGTATTCGAAAGGCGCGGACTGGATCGACTTCATGCCCACTATCAACTAGATGAGCCATAACAGAGATAGTTTTAGCCCCGGTACCGCCTCGACGCAACCGGTGTGGAAGGTGCCCATTAATGCGCTTTGACAAGTGCCGTGCCGTTCGACCGATGTAAGTAGCGCCACAGGCGCACTCGAACTGATAAATGACCATAGAAGCGGTCAGCATCGGCAACTTGTCTTTATTGCAAATGCAAATGAGGGGTTCCGTTGAGAAAGTGCACTTGAGCTTAGCAGCTGGAAAAGTTGAGTTCACGGCTGTAGAAGCGCTTCTGGCTACATGTTCGGCAGGTGCATCTCCTTTGAAATGTAATCTTATAAATAGTTCTTTCTTCTCAGCTGTTAGAACCTGCACCGGGTCGGGTTTCTCTTGCATGTTCTTAAGAATGAATCGATCAGGATTTCATACTAGTAAATACTTGTTATTGATTACTTAAGGAGCCTGTGTGTTAAAAGGTAATCAACTACTGACTTATCAGTAATTTTGCACGCACTCTAGATTTGCTGGAAGTGTAAGTAATGAAGCAATATTTAGCCACTTCGTCCCTTTCACTGCTCTTGTGTTGTGGATTGATAAGAGAATGTTTTCACCGCAGCGCAAAGTGTCTAATTTTTAGCTAAAGGCTGAACATTTTAAAATGTGAATGGGGAATGTCTTCGCTACCATGTGTGAGTATTTCTGGAACGCCGTCTAGCCCCTAAAATGTAGAAGTTCGAGCTGATTGGAGGGCCAATTTAACTACTGGTAGTGTTATAGTTACCTCAGACAATATGCATTCCGTGCCATTCATCTGACTGAGATCAGCATGCTGAGGCTGGTTACTGAGTGTAGAAGCAAGATATCCACTGAATGCCTCACAGAGCGGATCAGTGCTGATCATGTGGTTGTCTAAATGACATAGGGAGTCGGTCAGTGTGCATTTGGTTTTTTGACTGTAGCAATTGTGTGAGCGCAGGTGTGGTGCGGCAGTGGTTTACGATATAACGAGCATCGATAAGCACGAGTAGAAGAAGATTTCGCTGTCCAGGGAATTTTAATCTATTCCAAAGGAGTTGCCGCAGTTCACAATGAACTATGGGTGAAGATGATTTCAGTTCCTCTAGCTTGAAAACAGAGGTAATCCTGGCTGACATTTGCAACTTAGCAACTTTTGAAGCATTTGCGTGGTCACTAGGCCGCGAACCGGCTCCGGGATGTTGTTGACTGTTTGCGTGATTGTGACCGGATACAATAAAAATGGTTGTGGTCAACCGAATGTGCCCCATTAGAAATCTCCCAGCTAGTGTTACATGCACCTGGGGGTGAAATTCTGTTCGGGCCTAAGGGCAGGTGGCTGACGGATGATGTAACTGGATGAAGTTGCTCTGTTTGATTAAGCGTTATATTTTCGAATGTCACTCTTTTAGTATGTTGGTGTTCGGGTGTCCATTGAGCTGAGAGATATTGTGTACTTCGTTTAGCAAAGTGTTCACCTCATTCTGGTTATTTAGCTGCACTCGCATTGGACAAGATTGTTTAGAAGTTCGGGGCGTTGTCTCCGCGCATGTATACTAGCGTCGCTTCTCTTGAGCGTTACATCTATGATCCTCATAAAATGAGTATGATTACGGACTCGTGAACATTGAGTGCTCGTGTAGTTTACAAACTCGTTTTTAACTGATTCGATTCTATCGTTGCGTCGATACTACTAACTGGTCCAGTAGATGATTCGTAGTGAAGCTGAGATACGAAATCGCCAGTTGCTCCTATAAGAGAGGATGTTTCTGATTTGGCAATATTGCTACGACGCGGCTGGATCCAAGTACTAGTGTTCTTATGTGAATCATCGTTTACGCAGGTAGACGCTTGTGGTCGATACAGTTCTCCCCTAAATGTGCTATTTTTTGTAGGTAATGTGCAGCTAACAGTCAGCTTACTGACCATACTAGTTAAAGTAACCTGATTAGTCTAACTCAGCCTACCTGGTACTGGAAAAGCGTGGATCCTCTAAGGGATTTCATTAGCTGTGACCAAGCGTCATTATATACCGGATGAAGTGCAAAAATACTTAGCCACCCCATAAACCATTACAGGATTTGGGATGTTAAAAGCTATAACAGTGTGAATAACGCTGAGGTCGAGCGCTTTAATGCAACTCATTTGGGTGGTAGGTCACAAGTGCTTTCTTGTTATAGTACTCCACACGCAAGTGGTGATACTTGTTAGGTGGACACTTTTGACCAGTTTACCGTGGGTATGCAGTACTCACTCTCAGACTGAACAAGGCTCAGTCGGTGAGGTAGGTTGCTGTATTTGAAACGATGGTCGTGTTGCACTCCATTCTAGTTTGCTATAACCGACCATCAGTAACATTTTACGAATACTTCGGAGTAGCTAAATCAGAGTAGTCACTGGACAAATACGTATTAGTATTTTTCCTCTATCTAGTATCGTGAATGTCGTTTCACGGATGTGTATTATATTTCATCCGAAAACTGTTAGCTGTCGTTATCTTATTCAGTGAAATTAAGAACAATGTACAATGATTCATCACGGTTAAAAAAGCGTGCACTTGAAATTCCTGCATGATGGTTAGAGTAAAACTTTAATTATCATCGGATAAATACATCGACATTTTAAGCGTACACCAACTTAAATACACTACTGCATAACGATAGTTTGAAGTGGGAATGGGATGTGCGCACACAAAATAGTATAACTTGCCGTTATAGTTCAGTAAATGCCTGAGAAAGGTAAAAGGAAACGAAAATGCTCAGTCGTGTGTTGCATCATTTGACAGATGTTGTATGTTAAAATAGTTTAGACACATCCAGGTTACTCACATGGACACATTTGATTATATATTATCATCGCCACATTGCGCAGAGGGCAGTTAAGCACATGGTTAGGTTTGCGTTATTTCGTCCTCCAAGTGGAACGGATTATATCAAGTAATACATGCTGGAAAGCGTTTCATAAAAACTTTGTTGGAAGAGCGTTAATGTGGGGGCATGAAGAACTTGAGTCGGAAAGGCATTCTAGGCACGGGGCACATAGATGGAGAAAAAACTACCGCGACCATCAAGCCGACTGTAGTGCGTAGCCAGTTTGAGTTGATGGCCTCCCAGATTGGTATTTTGGCTCAACTGCAAAAGATTGCGACATGGGTGAGTTGGGTTCGTCAGTATTAAGTAAACAATGGTTAGGTCTCCTCCCTGACGTCGATATTCACCATTGTACAATCTCAGGGACTGCAATCTGCGCTGGTAGGAGAGATGAGACAACCCTCTAACGAGTTTGGTTGCCATACGTTGTGGAACTTCAAGTGAATTGATGTCGCGCTTGCGCCAAGCATGCCAGGCCTTCATCTCATATTCCACGTAGGGCCTCACGTAGGCCTTCAACATTTGCGGAAAGCTTGATGACTCAAAATTTCCGAAAGCTCTCCTTAAGAGTCTAAGATGTGGACTGGCTCTTTTTGACGGCTTTTCAGCCTCTCTCGAGCAACCAAGATCGCCCTGCACGATCACCCCGAGGTCGATATCCTGGGAAGCACGTTGTATCTGATGGTCCTCAAGTCGATATTCATAGATGAGCTTATGGCGTACGCTTACGACTTTGCACTTGGTCACGTTGAATTGGAGCTGGTTATCGGATGACCAAGCATAAGCCCTGTCGAGATCGCTCTGCAATGCCATGTGATTATGCGATGTCCTGATATCATGCTAATTTTTGATATAATCTACAAATAATAAGAAATTCGACTGCAGTACACTGGCAAGCTCGTTAATGAATGTGAGGCAGAAACGTGGCCCCAGTATCGATCCTTGATGCACGCCACACTGGACGTTAAGTGGGTCGTAAATGGAGCTGTGGACTCTCAGATTCAGCTGACGTTGAGCTATGAGGTTGACAGTCTAACCGAGTACAGGGTCAATGATTCCATAGCTTCGAAGCTTGTAAAGGAGCATGTGATGGTCCAAACGAACGGGCTTTCGAGAAGTCCAGGTAGACAACGTCGACTCCCAATCTGGCATCGGCTGACGCTGTCCAGCTTGCTCGGGCTAGCAGCAGGTTTGTAGTGCAGGATCGATTTCGACGAAATCCGTGTTGCTGTGATGTTAGGATGTTGTTGCTCTTAAAACATCCCATGAGCGCCTCTGCAATTATACGTTCCATTATTATGGATAAAACTGGGAGATGATTTAACGGTAGTTCGAGGGCTTCAAACGATTGCCACTTTTATAAATAGGATTGACTAGTACGTGTTTCTAGATTGTGAGAACCAGCATTTCGTCGAGACAATCTTGAAACAACCAAGCAAATGGTTCAGCAGGGTTCATGGCCGCTGTCTTCAATACCTTCGGTTTGATCTCGTCCACACCAGGTGAGCTGTGCACGCGCAATGACATTAGCGTTCGCATTGGCTGCTGTAAACGATACGTTGTTTAACCCTGGTGGAGATGGAATCTGTGTCAAATGCGGATGAAATCATTATTCTATCCGAAAAGCGTGGATAAACAGTTGGCGAAGCAGTTAGCTGCATCTTGTGCGCTTTGTGTAAGACCATCTGTTGCACATAAAGCCGACACGCCGAGCTGAACTTTGCGGAGCTTGTTGACGTTCCTATACAGCAACTTGGGATTTGTACTGAATTCTGCGGCTAAGTTCTGTCCATGCTGGAGTTTGTCTTCGCGGATCAACTAGACGCAGTGCTTTCGTTGAGTTTTGTAAGCACCTTAGGTCAGGTTACTTGAACGGACTTTGTAAGTGTGCCGTGATGAATAGCTTAAGACCATGTAGGTTCTAGTACGGCTCCTCAGAAAGGAACACACTTGCTTCTGGCGAAGGACCTTGCTTTCTGACGGATTTGCTACTAGCTTAGTGAATTGGGTGACGAAAAACATCCATGCGACATCGAGCTGCTTCTCGGGCAGGAAGGACTAGTCGGTTTCTTGAAAAACTTGGACAGTATATCTTAATGTGTAACGCCATAGGTTTCCAGGTTATTCTCACTGATGTACTCCGAGTAACATATGTAGCGAAAGAGCAACATGGGGTGATCGCTACGGCCAAGTGGTGCTTCTATGGTCACAGTGTCGACCATTAGTTCCTCGTTGGAGAGCGCAAGGTTCAAAACAGAGAGTGTGTCACCCCTTCGGATTTGCGTGGGTGAGGTGACTGGGTTGTACAGAGGTACATGGACGAGCACGACTTGTAAACCAGCCTTGGATTGTTCTCTGTGCGCTGCTATACTTTTGATGACGTGCAGGTTGAAGTCCCGCAGTAGAAGGACGTGATTGTATGGTCGTGCCAGAACTCGTTTCATCGCAGAAGATAGACATTGATCCATTTCTAAGGTGAACATTGGAGGGCAGTAAATGGTTGCTAGTAAACAAACAACACGGCTTCTTAGGTGCATATGACACCAAAGAAAAATCGAGGACTTTCGTTTCTGAGTCCTCATTGATATCAACCTGCATGTCGGATCGATACTACAAAAGCACTCCTCCTCTGCTTGGTCGATCTTTTCGTATGGAAGTCATGCCGGTTAGTGAAATCTCAGTATCGGTGATCTCCGTTTTCCGCCATGTACCGGTGACCATAACTGGGTCCCAGGGCGTGGAGATCTGGCGAATACGCATTTCGGTTACCTTGTTGTGAAGACCTTGTGCATTGGTATACAAGTAATGGAGGGCATCGGTGGTCAGAAACGTGTTTGTGAATGCTGCTTTCCGGTGACGATCAATGCCGTCCCTTGCAGGGATGTCCGCCGGTCGTTTTTTGTTGGACCGTTAACGCAGGCCATAGGACCAGTTCAAATTGTTGTATAGAGCTCTCAGCGCCAACATGAAGGTGACCATCCTGTCCCCTTCAGCTGTCGGTGTGTTTAGGGATCGCATCCTTTCTGAGCTACAATGTGACAGAATTGTATTGGCAGGTAGCTTGCTCAGTTTCACATTGTCTATCTGTGGCCTGGTGACTTTCGCCTTTATACGTATTTCGGATGACAGTAGTGTACGCTTTTCGTGCCACATTTTGATCCCATGGTCTGCCATCAGTTCGGAGTGCAATGATACTTTCATCACTCGAGGACAACATCCTTTGTAGTTAGGTGATAGCAGTAACCTTGATGTCAAATTAGCGATAACATTTTCGATTGAGAGTTGTTCACGAAAAACGCCATTCATCCCAGTCATGCGCTTTGACCTCTAGCTCGCTTAATGTCTGGAGCTCGGGGACACCGTGATCAAGGATAGATTTTGCGTCTTGTTGTTTACGGAAGTCAGCCAGATTTTGTTTCGTTTCTGGTGTTTGCTCCATGGAACGTCTGGAATAATTCGAACGGTGCAATTGCTGGTACGGCGGCGAGTGGCTGACAAGAGAACTGCCTCTGCGTCATCACCTGACTGACGTGTTACCTGGAGTAAACGCGGTTCACCGTAGTGTACGGAGTTTGCGTGACGGGAGAGACGCATCATACTGACTGATTTAGCTTGAACCTTTATTAGTTGACACAGGGAGTCTTCTAATATCTTATCTTTTATGGAGTTCGTTTTGGAAACAGTCACATTAGAGCGTATAACAGTCATAAAATTATGGTAGTGTTCCATGTTCTCCTTTTTGGAGGGCGCAGTGTCTGCTTTATTCCGTTGGACAAATGATGGCGTTCTTGAATCTCCTGGTGGTATTAATAGTAGTAACTCGTTTGGCACTGGGCGGAGTTACGAAAGGAGGTGCCTTCGTTCCGTGGGTAGCAACAACGGACGCGTATATTGTCGGGCCTTTAACAGTGTTCAGAGTGGCAGGTGATTCTGTTGAAGAATGTGTGGCGGAGGCATCGTTATGAGCAGCCACTAGCGTCGGGGTGGCTAACTCTGGATCGTTATTCTTACCCTTTTCTGAATTGGAGCTTGATTTTGAGCATGGGTTTCAAGGCACTGAGTTGTTTGGTTCATGTGTAACAGCTTTCACGGCGGCTGCTCGCTTTACAATCCTTGTCAGCCTATCGCACTTCTGCGACAACACAGTTATACATCTTACGAGTAGAAGAAGTGTCCACTTAGTGCATAACCATACAGAATCGGTCGTATTAGGGTCTTTTATCTGGCTGAGACTAAAGCAAGCACATCGAGAATGGAAGTATTTTCAGAAGCTTCCGCATCCTATTCCAAATCACGAAGTCTTACACAACCGTCTGGGCCTCAATTAACTTTCAATTCGGAAGCTTTATGCCTAACTATCCGTGGGCAAGATGTACGTGCCATTATGACTGTCAGATCTGCGGTGTTGTTCGTTGCGGCGTCTACACTGGTATGCTGAATCCAAACGCAGTCGATCTAGCTCGTGGTCTGGCATACACCAGTTAGCTTGGTGTATAATAAAGCCAAGGTGTCAGAAAGGAACGGCAGTTGGGCCAATAAGTGCGATCTCCGACGGCAGCCGTAGAATATCCATCATATTTGCACAGAAAGAATAATACACCAAAAGCAAAGTATTGGTGCACTATGCACATAAAGAAAACACGTATAGTACAGTATTTTTTAAGCAAAGTTGAATTCAGCACAGTAAAGCAAAAATCCGCAGTGCCTGTGGGTACGGCCTTGTGAACGTCAGTGAAGACTCCAGGTTTTGCTTTAATATGCTCCTTGAGATCTATGACCAAACAAACGTAATCCTACATGATTATTCCATCTCCTTTGCTAGAAGCTACCAGCTTTTAGCGTACCACATTTCTTAGGGATCTTCAAATTGGTTGTTGCTGTTTTTTCTCCTTGGAGTACTGTTCGTTACGCTATTTATGGCGGCTCTATCCATAGTATTGCGAATTTCTCGGAATTTCGTTCGTCTGAAGCATTCTAAGCTTATCAACAATATGCAACTCTACCAGTTATGAAAATGTTTCCAAGCGCCGCGTGAAGCACACCTTACGCCGAATGCAGTATAAGGTCAGCAACACCACCAAAAATATTCAAAAGCATTTTGGTATAATGAGAAAACGTCGCGCGGCTTGGCAATTTGGCCTTACACGCTGTCCTGTAGATAAGGGGACAAATCCCATTGATTCACTTCAGCAATGAGCGCTTTCTCCTCGGTAAAATCGCTGAGATGGCTACCAGTCTGATGCATAAGGAATTTGCATGAGGAATTTGTAATGCCTCAACAATTTGGCTCCATCCTGATGTTGAGGACAATTATTTTAACTCGGTAACTACCTTGTCATTTGCACAGATGGACCTGGAAAGCGGCACAAACGTGGAGGAGGCCTCATCAGTTACATCATCAAAATCTGGTGTAAATCAGCCGCCTTGTTGTCTAAGTACTTAATATCAAATGTTAGCTGCCTTTTAATTGAATGTAAACCAAAGTTTTTGAAATATTTGTATAGCTCCTGACAAGTCACCGTCTGAGTTAACTAAGTTTATCGATCATTCTTTCCCAACTTTACTGCCCGAAATTGAGAGCTCCCCTGTAACATTGTTGGTGATTTCAACAAGAGTGGCACGAAATTCATCAAAGCTCGCGGTCTAACATATATGGTGAACATCGAAATCGCACTGAACACGCAGTTAGGCATTGTCTTCACAAATCAAGCTCAGTTGTTTTCCACACTAAAAAGCACTCCTCTCGGTAACTCAGATTATGGTGTGCCAAGCCATGTACTGCAAGACCGAATGTGTCTCTTTGACAAAAAAGCCAATCAAGACCGTCAGATGGAGAGACTGCTCGTCAACAACTGCTGAGAAACAGCAAGCGACGTTGGCTTCAACTGACTTTTCACTTTTCATGAAAGAAAATCTATTTTTGGTGTGTGACCAATTGATTGAAAACATTAAACTCCGCTTCTATTTGTACTGCCATGTTGAGACCATTTACCTAAGGATGATGAGATTTGTTTCGCTACTACTGAAGCAAATTGGTAGAACGAAAGAACAAGCAAATAAATGCGAAACGAGTGCGCAAGTTAAAAGACTATCTATGCTAATCAAATCCAAAATAAAAAGTGTTTGAACCGCATTTACATTGATGCAACGCTCAGCATTCACGATTGTTGCCATCCCTGGGGAATTTTTGGAAAACCTAACTCTACAAAGTTCCCATAGGCGCATTGCTAACGTGGTGAACAATCTCAGCGATGAATTTTCTTCTACTCAACAGGGTATTATTTCTTTTCTTACCTCACCAGCAAAGGTAAAGTAGTCATTTTTTTGTGGATTTAATGTTTGCGGGGAACTCAACAAATTGAAGCCTACTGGCCTCGATTCACTATGACCCTTTGTCCTAAAGCACTATGTGGATTATCTTGCGGAACCGCTGACCGCAATTTTCAACCGATATCACATGGAGGGCACCGTCCTTACAGTGGAAGATCTGTCAGGATAATCCCTTTTCCAAAGAAGGAAATTCACAAGTATCGTTCAGCAGCATGTACATCGATGCTGTTGAAGATATTCGAGAAACTTATCGCTCCTCAGATTTCCAATAAATTTTCACACGCACCTATTCAGGAAATATATACTAGTTCGCTTAAAAACATGGCGGCTTCACAATGGATGCAGTGTCATATCTAGTGCGCTCTGTAGCATCTGCACTAGATGAAAAGAGCGAGGTAGTTCGCCTCCTGTTTCTTGACTATACAGATGTTTTCGGTAGCGTTGACAGATCAACCATGTTCAACAAAGTATTTGAATATGCTGTTCCAACAAGTGTTTACAGGGTGGTTAAAGCCTACTTCACAAACCGTACCCAATTCACCCACCTTAAGGGAACGAAGCCTTCTATGTTGCTCTTTAGCTAAGGTGTTTTGCAGGCACCATCCTCACACCTGCTCTATGTTCTTTCTATTTTGAAAAGCCCGCCGTATAATATACCCTTATTGTATGCAGGTATGCTGATGATGCCACGTTGCGATGCGTAACTCTAACCGTTGGGATATCTTCTACTTTACAACGTGGTCTGGATGAGCTCTTGCTTTAGTCACCGTCCCGTTCTCTGAAGTTAACCCTTCTAAATGTCATGATTTAAGATTCGCGTTTCGCTTAACTGAAGTTAAAAGTTGTTTTGGGCACCACTTCTGCATTGGCAGTGGGTGATCATACCCAGATCGTCAATGATTAAATTTTTAGGGGTAATTTTGCTCCGAAATTTAACGGTCTATTTAATTCGCCAAAAGGTTTTGTAAGGTTAGCTAGTTGTTATTTTATGCCCTTCGTTCAATAGCCAGTGTTTTGTTTCTTAGGTTTGTGATTGGATGTACTGTTAAATTGTTTCTACCGTTCCCCTGTGATCTCCTATGGGTTACGCAAAGATGATCATATACTGATTTTATTTATTTATTTATTTCTTATGTAGCGAATTGTCTATAGGGTCCCTTATGCATTTTCTTACCAACGGCAGTTAGACCCTCGTACAGGTTTTTCTTTCATAATTCTAATTGACCTTCCTTCACAATATTGACCTACCAAAAAGACCATCTATTTCTTCTACCCTCTTTAAAGTTATGATTTTATTTTCATGTACGGCATCTTACCGCAATGTTGTGCCAGCGTACTTGTTCTACTTGCTTGTTAACTTTAAAAAGAACCATCAATATGATGCGGAATTATTTTCTCGGGTGATATGTGTAGACATTTGTGTGCTTTTAATTTTTCTGTTAGAGTAATTCCATATACATCACCAGCCATATTGATAGTATAACATGCTGGAAATGTGCCTACCCGGGTGCTTAAAGCCTATTTAACACGATTTGACTTGGCTTGAAAGTGTGTGTTGTAAACATCTCATTGATAGTTATCACATGGTCCCATTCACTACTAGTAAGTAAAAACCAGTTCGGATTATATCAACTTGCTCCATATATTTTGCTAAAGTATTCTCGTTAAGTGACGCAGTTCTTGTATAACTGAAGCAGATAAGCGTGGAGCTCTGGTTCTTAACCAGTCCAGCTGCTTACTGTAGTGAAGCTTGATTAGACCAGACGTACGGCTAATTTTCGTGGTGTAAGTCACAGGTTTGTAAAATATGATACAAACAATTTTGGCTTACGCAAAGAGTCTTAGATTCCATTTAAAACATGTTTCTCTATCATTTACATATAGTTACGTAGAACGTGTCCTTGGTCTCGATATTCGCGATTTGGATGAAGCCTAATAGCTATTTGAGTTTATAGCTGAAGGCTCATACTCAATGTTATATTTTTCTTATTCTGAAAGGAATAATGCACAATAGAGTTACTCGTGTTGTTCCCGTTCACTTGAAGCTGAAACATCTAGTACGTGTTCAGAAAAATCGCAGAGTTTCTAACCTCGCAAAGAAGTCAGCCGCCCTCGGCCGCAGACAGCCACTAAGGGTTGGTCCCTAAACTCTTAGCTAGGCGTTACCGACGAGGACGCCGACGCCTGGATTTGTTCGTGGGACGAGGACCGTGGACTGGAGTGCGGTGGGGGAGTAACACCTCCCAAGCGCAACGTCGGGTTTGCAACAAAGGAAAGGTGCTGTCGGCCTTTTTTCTTGACTCGTCAGTATTTTGCAGTCCGACCAGCCCGAACCCCGACGGCCCGCCGATGACGTATTCTGGTCCACACGATCATCATAAATAACAACTAACAAAATCCTGAACCCAGCGAATTCCGCTTCGCACCCCGTCTTGGAAGCCCTTGATCAAGCCAATTCAACTGTTCGCACCCATCCTCACTTTCCGTTTTCCCCCCACTAACAGCTCCATCCAAGGCTTCCCTCCTTCAGCCTTCTAGGGGGAGGCCCTTGTAGTGTATCGGAAAACACGCTCTTTCAGTATTTTGCAACACTGGATTTTAAGGTTGTTTTAACCTTCAAAACGTCCACTTGTTTTACTGACTGCACATCCGTTGACACAAATCGTTTTGGTGAGTAACTTGCTGCCCGTTTTCTCGCTCTGTCTGATTCGCCTCCCATTTTTGTAGCCTGCACAATATACCTTGGGTTCTATCGCTTCCAGCTTCTATACTGTCCCGTATTTGACACGTCTCTTACGTGCCATTCCTTACTGACTAGTATCCCAGACACCACCCAACAAACTCTTTCTTCAAGTTACCATGACTTCATGTTGTAATGTTTTAACAAGCCATTCTGTCCTTTGTCACACTCTTCAGTCAGAAAACATTCCGTCCCAAATAGATACAAAAAGCTGTAGGTTATATGTAAATCCTGTAATTTTACGGGCCGATTGCTCTCCTGGCTAGATCACGGTATACATTTTCCCCCCAAGATCTATGACTCACCGAGAACATGTACTTTTGTGGACAAAGCTCAAACTCATTAGACTACGAAATACTCGCGAACGGGTAATTTACCGCTACACTGCTAGTTCAACTGTTGGTTAGCGAACCAATCAACAGTTGAACAAGCAACGCGGGCTACCAGTGTTTCAAATTATTTTAATACAATGCTAGTGTCTAGTTTTGCAACCAAGACACCATAAACGGAGTAAGCCACCAATTATGACACTTCAGAATGAAACATAAGCCATCTCTGTGGTACGGCAGACTTTCATGGCACCTCAAGACGAATCTCAAACAAACGTAGTCATTTTGAGACCACATAAGCGCGGTCGCGATGGGGTTAGACAAGTACACAACATAATACAAATAAGAAAATATAGGAAAATCGTTAGTTATGTTTTGACTGGCCCGAAAGATAGTTCGTCCCGATATCAGATTTGACTGTACCAACTCCAAGGACTTTGTATCGACCTCACAAAGTCCGTGCGAGATGAACTTCAGGTCAGCGCACTAGATGAAAATTGAAACGAGGCAACCAACTCCGACGCGTGCATAGGCAACAAAGTATTAACGCTCTGGCTGATCGTGCGCCCTACTGTCGCCATTTCAGTGCACTCCGCTGCGTCTGCACTCATTCGACTCAGTTTCACGATCTCTATTTAACGGATTCAAGATCACAGCTTCATCCCTCTTGCATCACTGCTTACCTCGTTACAGCATTTCTGACAAAAGCTTTGCCGATCTCACACAAAATACTATCTCAGTTTTGTATGCACATTTAAGATTTTAACATCGTTCAAGTGCTTGTTCTGCGCGCCTCCTAGCCAGGTAACATTGTACAACAATCCGGGGATCAGTACTGTAGCTACAGCTCATTAATGTTTTCACTAGTTTCACGCCTGTGGATGTGCCTTCGTTTACGCTCAGCGACCGTGTCCTTTTGCGCCTACAGACTACGCCTAAAGTCTGCACCCACAGTTTGCGCCCACAATCCAGCTTGCACTTAGCAGATCGACAACTATTTGTCACCCGCAGACAGCCCACTCCTGAACAACACGCCAATCAGGAAGATACTGACAGCGGCAACTCAAAACAATTAGTCTGTACACTTGTATTCTGTACTCTTTGCGCCTTAACTTTGAGCACTGTAGCGTGGTTCTGTGACATCTTTTCCTGTCGTCGTCCTGTTACCATAACCGTCATCTATAATGCCGGGTAGACGCACATGCTCTTGTACGGTCTCCCAAAAAACATCGTTTGCCCCTACACCCCGAAGTTGCCAAAATCTACTATGCCACTTAGACTGCGAATTCGCTCGGGAAAGCCGGTTAGTACGTCGAATATTGCGCTGTCTAAGTTCAAATTTATCTAAGAGGAGTTGGAAGAGCTCAAAATAAAACTGGTATCTTCTGATGACTTGGCGACAACACACAAAATGTTGGAACCACTGACTGTTCTACTGCAGACGGCGGCAAAACCAAACAGAGATTATTTTAAACCCGCCGGTAATTTCGTTGATGCTGCTGCGGCAGAAGTCTTTAGTGGAACACGATGTGCTTAACACGAAGTGCTTTTCAATTTGCCTGATAAAATGCAGGTAGAACCACTCAAACATTCTGCTTAAAACAGCTGTCATATGGGCCACCGTTAAGCAAAAAAGTAAAGTCTTGGCCTGGATCGGAAATCTATTATTCATACAACACATGGTTGGCAGCATCCGGTTTCGGATTTGCCTGTCACTGTGGCCAGCCACAGGATGCCTGCGCCTACAGAGGGACCATGGGTGGCTTGCGCTGCACCACCCACAGCTCCATCCACACACCCCCCATATCCAGTGTAAACCCGAAGGAATAAGACCGGGAGGTATGCGAATGGGAGCCACGTTTCATCAACGGAGCCGGCCCACACTCCTTCACAAGCAAACACAAGCACGCTGTATTTGGGAATCAAGCACACACATGGCGGTGGCTGGACCGTAGTCCGCTCCATACTGGGTGCTTGGAACCACTCTTCGAGCTTAGCATGGCCACAAGGACCGTGCACCCCGTCCCCTCCAGCAACGACCAACTGTCTCCTGGAGCCAGTATGGACGAAATAGTGAGTAATAGACAGGTAGGCACCTTGTCAACATGCACATCAAGCGCAGCCACACCGGGGATATCAAACAACAGCCAATCACTTGAGAGAGAAAGGGAGAGAGAAAAGAGAAGAGAAAAACTCGATTAATGCATAAGGAAACGGTGACATAAACCTTAATTAAATAGCATATGTAATAAGTTGTTTACAAACAAATCCTAGCTAAGTGCACGAGGTCAGAAAGTATAGTTCACGGAATGCCACGTACACAAAAATGTTATAGAAATCGAATACAACTGGCTTAGGCGAGGTTTGCAAGTTAATGAAATAGAGTACAGGGATATATTTATATGAGAAAGAAAAGCATTAAGGTAAAAACTGTAAACCAACCCCCTGAAATAAAGAGACTTAGCATGCAAGCACGCTTTTAGTAAATCGAATTCAGCGTGCCTACAAATGCTGCGCCGGCTCGCCCTAATTCTCTGCAGGACCCGTCGTCGCTTCTGTAGTGGCCCCAAAGGGCCTAGCTCATGGCCCACTAGACATTTATATGAGAAAGAAAAGCATTAGGACAGAACAGAAAACCCACCGCCTGAAATAAAGAGACTTAGCATACAAACGTGCGGTTAGTAAATCGAATTCTGCGTGCCTACAAAGGATGCACCGGTGCTGCCTACGTTCACTGCGGGACACGTCGTCGCTTCGGCAGTGGTCCCGAGTGACCTCTCTCATTACTCACTAGGACTGTCTGACTCAGGCACTCGCGACCGCATGTTCTACAGCACCATGCGCTCGATGTCGATGGAGTACAATTCATCGGTGCTTGCCTCTTCCGCACTTGCCGCTTCTTCTCTGCATGCAAGAGGTCTTTCTCCCGCAACTGCCTTCGGCAACTGCCTTCGTGATTAGATCGCACCATGCACCACGATTAATTGCCTTCGATTCCCATGATCTGCAATCAAGATTAGAACGTGTGAGGCTCACTTTAATCATGTCCTGGTAACGTAACTTTGGTTTCCCCACGTGCCGCTTCCCAATACCCAGCTGACCGTATAAAAGTTGTTTCGGTATGCGCGTCGAATCCATACGGCTCACATGACCGAGCCATCCCAGGTGTCGCAGTAAAAGTATGCCGTCCACTGCATCCATCCTACTTCGGCGCAACACTTCCGTGTCTGCGACTCTGCGCCCCAACCGATCCGCAAAATTCGTCGCAGAGACTGCTGATGGAACCGCTCGAGATATCGCACATCCCGACGGTACATCGTCCACGTTTCACTGCCGTATAGAACAACGGACAGCACCATGGATTTTTACACCATCAGCTTCGTGCCAATGCTAAGCTGATGGTTGTTCCACACTCGGTACTCAAGCTTCCCGAATGCCGCTGCCGCCTTCGATACGCGAATACGCAACTCAACGTGTAGCTGCTGATCAGTCGATATCACACTCTCAAGGTAGCAAAAGCGGGAGGTGGTTACCAATACTTCAGCACCAATGCTGATTTGCGGCAATATTGAAGATTGCACCTCCGGTGAAGGCTGAAAGAGACAGACAGTTTTGCTTGTGTTGATGGTGAGCCCGAATGTGGCCGCCGTCGAAGCCAGAGCACTAGTCATGTGCTGCAACTCATCCACGCTGTGTGAAAACAACGCACAGTCGTCAGCAAACAGCAACATACGGATAGTTGTCTCACAGACTAGAGTTCTCGCACCGAAACGACGGATCTTCAGCAACCCACCATCAATACGGTGCTCCACACGAACACCGCAAGCACATAGAACACATACTCACTTTATAACCCGGGTCAATTAGAACCACTCGCTAATGTGAAACACATCTCCTTGCTGTTATGTTCTTGGTCAGGGTTCGAGCTTTGTTCAGGTCGATCTAAATTGATCGCCTACTATCCTTCAGTTTGTTTCTGCAGTGATCGACCAGTTCAATAAACATGCCACATGCTCAGTGTGGCATCCCACCACCACGGCAGATAATATGGTAGAAGACCAATGCAGATGTACAAGACTCTGTAAGAATATCCAGCGTATAACCGTCCCGTACTCTTTCAATTTAGCTACGCATTGAGGGCAAAAGTGTTCGTCAAAAAAGCGCACAAATAGCAGAAAACACTACCTTTAAAATACTGAGGATATCGATTGACAGAAGCCTCCTGTAAAAAGAAGTGTGGTAATGTCAGCCACTGCCAGCACCGAGAGGTTCTCAAGCCGCTAGTTCCAACAGCCACTACCACAAATGTCTATATTTTGCTTGAGTTACTTAGCAGCAAGGGGAGTCCAGTCAATCTTAACTTAAAAATACCAGCCACAAGGACGTCAAAGAAGACCATGTAGCTCTTCTCAACATCAGTTCAGCAACTAGTCTAACCAATGCACCAGCTAAAACCATAACCCTCAGTGCAGAAATGTCTAACCATGCGACTGAGACACCTTCTTATTCTTGGAAACGCACGAAATTCATAAAAAAATGTCAAAAAATTTACAAGACCATTGTCAACAGCGGTAAATCGTGTGCTACACGAAAATTCGAAAAATATTCCACACTGAAGTAACCATCCGCTCAGGTTTCAACGCATAGCCTTGATTCATCTGTCTCGGCATCCCATCTACTGGACGTCGATATGGACCGTACAAACAGCACACAGGGAATCAAGTTTGATTGTAGTAGGTATGCATTAGAAAAGCTTATCACCACCTCTTGTAAATATAGGAGTATGGTGTTCCCTAAAGCTACTGAATCGTGTACAAGGATTGATATAATAGAATGCCCTGATTCTCCGAACTCACTTGAGCCACACGTAAAGCATATTCCAAAACCGCGTACTGCAGTCATATCCCCAATGACGCTGCGCGTAATGCAGCCTTCAGATGTAACGAAGGTCTCTATCATTTAAAAGTCACTTCCCAGCAAACTTATGCGCCTACCACTATCCCATTACCCTACCGGTACGTCGATCCTCCACAATATGTTGAGCATATCGCTCTACCTACAATAAATGCGCACACTTACCCCAAGTCATCGGTTTTTCGGAATCCTACGAACTCCAATCCACCGCACCCTCTGAAGACACACCATGTTTTTGAGTTTATTCGGTGGCAGCTCTGCCGCCGATAGGAGAACTTCTGATTTATCAGAACACCATGCATCCCCCTTCATCTTATTCACCTAGGCCTACCTAAAATGTGCGGTTCTATATATATTCTTCTCATTATTGTTGGATTTCTAAACAGCAAAATATATTATCTCGGCCTTGCTGCATGTTTGTCGAGTCCTCAAATTATGCTAGTTGTTGAAACGGGGTTTACTGACCGGACACCAGAGGCACGTTATCATATCCCAAGATATATTTCCCTCACTAATAACCGATGCAATAGCCGGGGAGGAAGTTGCGTAAGATCCATCGGTGAAGCAGTTCTCACTTTACTTTTGGTTGAGCCAATGCTTAACGATTTTCTTGACTCTGTTGGACTACGGCAGAGATAAATTAGCGCAGCTTCCTCATAGGGTGCATCTACAGTCCACTACGTTATGAAAAAGTAAAATCCGACTTCTCAAGGACATATGCAATTGCATAACAGACCATCCGGTTAAGTACAAGCTTGTCAAAGAGGACTACAATATCCCAGATTTATGGTGGCGCACTTATACGTCCCCACCTAGGTTGTTTGTTTCTACCCACCTTTTACTCGCAAGGTCCGTACCAGCACGTTTCGTCGCCAACACCAAATGATAACATTCTACACCTTGTCTTCGCTTTGGGAATTCTCATTGGTGATGTCAAGCTCCTGGACAACCTTCCGGGCAGAGTATTTTGATTTATTCTACCGGCCACACCGTTCGACCAACTGGGGACGATCGCAACACTAGTAAGTTCAATAAAGTAGGATAAATTCTTCCTCGCATGCAACCCAGATGTTTCGACTGAAACCTTTTATCATAATATAAACAAATGTTAAGACACTATCGCTCCTGTTTATTAAAGAGACGCACAAAGACTACTGCGAAGGCTCGCGCCGGCATCCTTGGCTAACGAAAAAGCAGAAAACCGGTCAACCGATATAAGACCTCCCATAACTACCACATCAAATTAGATCCCTAATGTAAGCTGCAAGTTAGTATCTGGTTGAGCTGGGAGACGGTGTCATGAAGAACATCGATCTCGTAGACTCAAATAAGCCGAAGGAGATTATAAAGCTTCCCAGAAGAGAACGATGCAGAAACGACTGTATCACGTCCATTGCAATCTCTACTTTTACGTCAACGGATGATCCTGTAGTTATTAGAAATCTTTTCAAGGAGCATTTTCCTTCGTCCTTCAACTACCATACCAATGACCAACACACCATATCGTCAAAACGGCTTAGACTTCACATTGTGGACAGTAGGCTTTCTTATAACAGCAATAAGAAAATCGTTTAGCGCCATGAAGCCGTCCTTTAACCGTGATCCTCATGGCATTCCATCACCTCTACTGAAATACGGAGGTCCGGATATCCATATTCTTTTGCTGAACGTATTTCTCTTGTCAATGAAAGCCAGCACTGTTCTGCGTCACTGGAAACAGCCTGAAATTTTACCACGATATAAAAAGGCTCCAAACGGAATGTTGCAAATAACCGCCCTAAAGCTATGCAACTTTTCAAGCGGAATATAGCTGAGACAGCGATTTACCCAAAGGGATAAAGGGTATATAATGATTGTCCGTGGTACCATCCGGTTGTACACTAAACAGCTTCAGTGACATCACAGAAGGCCAGAAAACGAAAGAAAACAGGCCACATTTTTATGCCCACCCTACCAAAATCCATCACTTTCTCTCCTTACCATGCAGTACAAACTTCAAGGTCTCCATATCAACATGGTAGTTAAAGTGGGGCGTTAAATCGAGTCATCTTCTTCATTCATCCGACCAATGTTATTTTCCTTCCTTACTCGGCCATGTCGAGCTCGTGGCTTTCATGCTTACATGGAAGTTGACCATGGAAAACAAACCGGGTCTTCGGTTACACTCCTTGGATCCCTATTATATCCTCACATTAACCGGCCATACCTTTCTCAAGGCCTCCATGACCACATAGCTGCCTATGAAGAAGGTCAACAGAATACCCATTCTCTTCTACCCGACAACGCTTACACTACATTGTTCAATTAGTTTGAAAGGAGCGATGGTTTTTATTGCTAACTCTGTCACAGACACCCATGCGCGAGGATCGAACTACTACGTAATTCATTTTGCGCCTCGTTAAACCAAAGTTTGAGTACCACCTCCGCTACGGATCACGAAATATCGGCATTCCTATTGGCGATATTTAGATATAAAGGCTTGACACATTCTAAAGAATGACCAACTCGAACTTCATGCTATTAGCTAACATACATGCCTCCTTTACATATGTTTAATCACTGTGCGTTGCTGAAAACATTATTATCAACTCGTATCATATTTTACTCACAATATTTTGGATTTGTTAAAACTGACGTAACCATGACAGTCTTCTCTGCTTGCAAATCGTTTAATCTGTCCACTGTATTTTTTCTTCCCAACATGTACCTTCCTACGATGGTCGCCCAACTACTGTGTAGAAATATTCCAATACGCTAGGCTGGTCGATGTATGGATTGCGTTCTGCTATTTGATGAAACAATCAAGCTCAAGTCACTTCCAACTACTGTGCTATGATAGCCTACACCGCGTGTCGAGTATATGTAAGCATTTGACTAACAAAAGATGCTACATTGGAATACCTTCGCGAACTAAAAACAAACAAGTGATTGACACTGTTCTTTTAAAGGGTCTGTCTGACCGTTCTGTTTGATATTTTTCTGTATCATCAACAAATTTGAGAAGCACATGTACTATTTGATCGGACCAACATACGTGGCTGTGTCACGCCCACTCGAGGAATAGACAAATTTCAAAGTTATGAGTAGAAAATGAGGACGACTTATGCTGCTTTGGAGATGTGGCCGTCAATTAAGACAACGGCTCAGAGGGCTTCGATAAAATACACCCAAATATATCTCACCGCATCCCAGCTGCTCACACAGGTCATTACTGCTTCTGTAGATGCTTACAAGTCTTCTACACAAAAAGCACTAGATGTAAAGCAAAATTCCACCGCGGACAGTTAAAATCTTTCAAGAGGAAATAATGAGTAGCCATGGAGCTAGATTTCCAAGGCACTTACCTCATAATTCAAACATCGCAAACCCCACTGCGTCTGGCCGCTCAGATGCAATAAAACGACTGAATTCATCGCACTTTTTCATAGGACTGCAAAAGTTAGTAGACCAACATGCAGGCCGCAGGAGGAACCGCCAAGTTTGCTCGAAGTTTGTGACTTGTTTATCCTGCTTCGTGGAATTTTGGGAGCCATTACCAAAATTTATATCCAGATATTTGTTTCGCTATCGTCATTAACTTTTTTCAGCCTAATAATTCTGGCTTGAGTAGTTCTTGATCTGGCGAATCCCGGTCTGGGAGAAGGTGAATTTTTAAACGATTTAGCTCATTTAAGTGGGACAAGTTCAGTCGAAGACTGGATTGGTCCAATAAGATGATTCACGTTATCTGACTATGTGAATCATCTTTCCATGGCGTACAATTTGCTTCACGTATAACCCGTCCACAACCACGTGAGAGAATTCAATCAATTACACTATGTAAAGCTCGACGCCATAATCGGAGAGTATGCGGGGAGTTGGATTATTGGACTAAAATACGTGGAAAATCACGAAGTTAAAACTACTTTGATCAGTCAAGGTTGACGGTGGGCGGCGGAATTTTACAGAGCATTACACAGTTTAGCCTGCGGGCAATTTGTATCGGCTAAACTCTTTTCATTATATTGCATTTGGTTTATTTATACGTTCTACGTGTCTTTCATGCATAAGCTTTCACACACCGGAATACCTGCACCCGTAGGACACAACCCCAGTTGGCAGACGAATCTCGGCGACCCATAAAAGCGAAACGTTGTGCCAGTGAGTTTGCACTGGACGAACAAGCAAGCTAATTTGAAATCTGGAGATGCCTCAGGCAAGCATGTTGGGCGAAACACATGGAACTGTTCGCAATGGAACCATTATGCCACAAGATGATTTGTGATAATATTCAGCTTTCTATGACCTCACCTGGTTTCTGCCATTATTACGCAACCATTGAAAATAAGCACGCTAGAACACATGAAAAGATTAAAAATGTTGACTCGTTATTCCCATGCATGAAATGTGGCATTCCCAAGCCAAATTTGGCTCAAATAATGTTAGCTAACTATGTTTTTTCTCGCACAAAATGTGTCTCCAAAATCCTTAACGACTTTAGCAACCCTCTTTATAGCGTACTCTAAAACTGGATATCTGACTCAGCGAAGATAGAAAAGTACAGAGCGTTATATGCAGTCATAATGGCATATGGTTTATCCGTTATTCCTATCCAGTCAGAATTATGTTTACTAAGGTGCAGAAATATAGTATTGGTTAATAAATTATGCCAGTGAAGTTTTGCTTCAATTGAGCCGTTTACTTTGCATTTGTACTGCTGTCATTGCAGCATCTTTTAATCACCTCGATAACATCCGTGTGACACCACACAATTGACTATGCGAGATATCCTTCCATAAGCCTAATGCCTGCACTACTGCTAAATACCAGTCCATCTCAACCACATTTGACGATTGCTCATTGCTACATTAATGTGCAAAATATATTGAATTGTTTATATAACAGGATATTTATATAATGGCAGCCGTAGTCATGAAAGATTAGAAGCTGCATTCGTTGAAGGCTATTTTTCGATTAGGTAAACTAACCTGCATCCGTATAAATGACTGGTTGTACAACGCGAATGCACCACATAAAATAAACAAACCTAATAACGTAAGTTTGAGAAATGTGGTCCGATTTTTATGAAGCACCGCACTAAAGGGTGTACACACGGTTGTCCCAAGTAACCTCCATCAGTTTTCTTGCCTTCCAATAGTGTGTGAATGTTTTCCGTAATCACACGCATTTGTGCGTCTGTGGACTATTAATGTAGCTCTAGCCCTAACCGTGTATGTAGATAAACAGATCTACGCTGAGTGACCGCTTGTCGACAAACGAAGTGGAACGATCAATAGATTGACAGCGCAAGGTTGCGAGGTTGGAAATGAGTGTTGAGTGCGTTTGCGGTCCCTCGGTAGCCCGACCTGTGTTAAAGCGATGAACAGGTGGGAGCGATTAGTCATCCTAGTAGGCAAATCAGTGCAATTGGTATCATTTGGTTATTAGATCACTGTCCAATCTACGGAGCAGACGAATCTGGACCTGAGCAATGGATGTCCGATGTGCGCTTATTGCTATCAAAGTTGACGATGAAACACTGTAATGGCCAACCCAAATATGGTCTCAGAACTCGCATTCCGACAAAACCGTTCGCTTTTATTAGGTTAATTCCGTTGCAAAAAGAAAGTCTACAACCTGGAAATCCTTCTTTCTTGAGAGCCAATATTGCCCCAAATTTTAACTGCCACTGCGCAGCTCTTGCTCATAGTACCGTCTCGTTTACTTTAGACAATGCCCCCAGCTTTCAGTCTGGCCCCTCGCGCTGTTGCGTTTCTTTTCTTGCCTACCACTTAAGCCGTTGATGCAAGCAGATTCTCGGAATCGCAGGCTTTCAGAACTTTTAACTAAACTGCACCATGCCTACGGAATCTTCTTTCTTTTACAGCCCTATGCCTAGTATATGAGTTGGTTTCGCAACGTTGGGCTATTATACCGATGCTGATATCGTTCGTTCCAGATACCTCACGGATAACAGCGCAAGCTGCAAATTCATCCGTCGTGTTGTGCGGCCGCCAAGTGTGTTTAGTAGAAGTGGATGGACATAGAAAAATTAGTAGTTGTTTACTAGGTGACATTGCTGCCCAGGGACGGCAGCAATATGTTGCTCAAATGAAGCTGTGTAGTACTGCCCCTTAGTAGAGCAAAGCATAGTCTATGGCCTTAAGATAACAAGAACAAGAACTGGTCATGCATTAATTTTTACCACACGTTGCATTTGTTTGACTAGATCTAGTAGTGGAAGTTAGCAACTTGATAAAAAGTGCTACATTGTTCCTTTGAGTTTCTTTCTCCGTCCATCGCCATCGGATCCTGAAGGAACATAGTCCCCGCCCGCGATGTAAATTAAAGAGCAGTTCGCGTAGAAATCCCTGCTTGCCTTATGAAAACACTTCCATCTAACTCTTACAAGTACACATTGGGTTACGTGTAAGGGATAATTTGCTCGCTACACAACTGGACGAATCGAAATCTAATTTTTGTAACTCCCTCAAATGTCGTAAGACCTGAAGAACGAGTTTAAGAAATCATTTTTGTATAACAATTAAGCTACGTCGATACAGTGCTTCCCGTATGCAACATAGCGCACAGCTCATGGCATGAATTCAATAAACTTGGCAAAATCTATTGTTATCATTATCTGTTGCAAAAATTTGGCAGGTAGGTTGTTGTTTAACATTAATAATGCCTTACGTTTCCTAATATCTTCATACAAGGAAAGGTTGCAGACATACTCATTTCACAGATGGACACCGAAGGGCTATTCAGCGCTACTTGGTGGGCACAGGATGGTGTACGTGAACATTAGGCACATACGGTAAATGATTATCTCAACGCGACTTCCGGCCATCATTAGATCGGTCAGGGAGGACCAGCAGATTGGTCGGTCGGGTCACAGGATACGAACACCTAAGATTATTTCTTACGTGGGTACTTGAAACGGAAAGTTTACAAAACTAAGCCTGATTCTCTTGTGAAGCTGAAACAGAACATTTTGTATAAATGTTGCTGCATAACGGCGCAGACATTGGAAAAAGTGCTGACCAACAGCATTAGGCGACATCTGTATTGCAGGCTAAAGGCCGCTGGGAAGTTAATATATACTACGGGGATATATATGACCGTTAAACCGAATTTACAGAAATAATGCATCCTCCATAACGAATGATTCAATGAGGAAGCAACGTTGCTAATTTATTGCTCAGGTCCAGATTCGTCTGCTCCGTAGATTGGACAGTGATCTAATAACCAAATGATACCAATTGCACTGATTTGCCTACTAGGATGACTAATCGCTCCCACCTGTTCATCGCTTTAACACAGGTCGGGCTACCGAGGGACCGCAAACGCACTCAACACTCATTTCCAACCTCGCAACCTTGCGCTGTCAATCTATTGATCGTTCCACTTCGTTTGTCGACAAGCGGTCACTCAGCGTAGATCTGTTTATCTACATACACGGTTAGGGCTAGAGCTACATTAATAGTCCACAGACGCGCAAATGCGTGTGATTACGGAAAACATTCACACACTATTGGAAGGCAAGAAAACTGATGGAGGTTACTTGGGATAACCGTGTGTACACCCTTTAGTGCGGTGTTTCATAAAAATGGGACCACATTTCTCAAACGCACAGCCTTTACTACAGCCTTTGGTCACATCAACCGTAAGTGCAATGGGCAAGACGGCAAAGAGAATTTAACAAAATATTTCCTACCTAGTATCGCTGTTATGAATGCTGTATACACGCAGATTCAGATGGACCATGTTTCTTCGTGCAATCGTTATTTTAGGTTATTTATTGGCTGCAGGAAATCGTTCGTTGCAGTGGGCAGTTATCCATCAATTATGAAGTAGTGAAATATACTAACGACCAACATAAATCAATTATGGTAGCAATTATTTATTTATTTTTTCAGGAATTGCAATGTTGAAAATAAATTGAGCTACAAATGTACAGCTGGAGTAAATAAATAATGACCGTATAATCTTCCACAACGCGTTGCCCAGTCCAATTGAGATATCTAGTCATTATGGAGTATGCAGTTTTAATTCTTTAGATAGCGGCTCTTATGGTGATGGCTAAATTAACTAGTTCTGAATGAATGAGAGGATAGTAAGGTTACTACATCCAAATAACTATTTGCTTGAGTGAATTATTGCCGTCATTAATGAAGTTTCCGTCAGACTTGCTTTCTTGCATTGAAGTCTGTAGTGTACCGGAAAACAAGCTCTTGCAGTATCTCGTAACATTGGATTTTACGGTTGCTTTAACCTTAGAAACGTCCATTTGTTTTACTGACTGCACGTCCGTTGTCACAAACAGTTTTGGTGAGTACCTCGCTGCACGTTTCTCGCTCTGTATGATTCGCTTCCAATTCTTGTAGACTGCACAATATACGTTGGGTCCAGCCGCCTCCGACTTCTATACTGTCGTATTTGACACGTCTTGCGTGTCATTGCTTACCGACTAGTATCCCAGGCTCCGCCCAACAATTGGTGACCCCCTGTCAGGAACACGCCACCCGCCATTTTGCATTTTTATTCTGGTGAGCTCGTTCCAGTGATTTTGTTATTCATTACTTGTGATCATATTGTTTTCTCACCTACCACATTTTTTATCTACTTTTTGCAATGGATTATCTAGGGGATGAGCCGTCTCCATGCGCGGTTAACGCCGTTCAGCCTGTCATGATCAATTCTGTTCTCTTAGCCCCTCCCCCTTTTTGAGAGAATGATCCTCTATAATTGTTTTTGCATTTAGAATCCATATGTTATATTCGTGCGATTTTTTCTGATTTCGCCATGTATAATCAGCTAATTTCTTGCCTTCCTCATACTATATCCTCGCAGGTGAGAGACATAATTCTTTGCCCTCCTCTAGTAATGAAATACGAGGCACTTAAACAGGCTATTATTCAGCCAACCACACCTTCTGACAAGGACCGTCTGCAACAACTATTTCGTGATCTGCAAGTAGGAGATAGGATGCCCTCAGCCTTGTTGCGCGAAATGCAACAGCTCATCGGCACGTCCAACATGAACGTAGGGATTTTCCGCGAGCTGTGGATGCAACGCCTTCCTGCAAGCCATCAGGCTATCCTTGCAGTAGCAAGTGACTTGCCCATCACAGCAATTGCAGAACTAGCAGACCGCGTCATCGAACGGCAGCAGTCAGAGGCTGAAACCAAAGCACCTAAGCATCTTTGCGCTGGTGCAACCACGACAGGTGCGACTAGCCCGCCGTCGGCAATAGACGCATTATCATTGCAGATGGCGTCGCTTCAGAGCCAGATCGAGGAACTCACTTTAAACCGCAAGCACCGCAACCGCTCTGGATCATCGCGCCGTCGCACAACACCTGATGCCGCAGGTTACTGCTTTTGCCAATCGCGTTTCGGTACGAAAGCCCGTAAGTGCGTACAGCCGTGTAGCTACTCCGCTATACATGATCCGCCAAGCCGGGCTGTAATGACCATGAACGTCGGCAAAGCCCAAAGTCGTCTTATCTACATTAGGGATTATGACTCCGATACCCAGTTCCTAGTTGATACCGGGGCGGAAGTCAGCGTCATTCCCCATATGCCAGGTGAGCCTACCACTTCTCTGTCGACAAGCCTCAGTGCCGCCATTGGCACGCCAATAGCCACTTATGGTCATCGGTCGCTTACCCTTGACCTAGGTCTCCGGCTCACGTTCCGCTGGGTATTCACCTTCACAGCAGTCCCCTTTGCCATCATCGATCTTGACTTTCTCAGGCATTTCGACCTATTTGTCGATGCGAAACGCCAGATGATAATCGACGCTGTAACAAAACTCTGTTTAAGTGGCATCACCGCCGATGTCCCATCTATATCCCCGGTCTATGCATTTCCCCAGACCTCGTCAGACTACGCCAATCTCTTTTCTCAGTATCCCAAGCTCGTTCAGCCATTGAACGCAGCTTTGCCCCTTGGCAGCTCAAGTCACGCACGACATACGGACAAACGGCCCACGTGTGTCATGCCGTCCACGTCGACCATCGCATGAGAAACTAAAGGTAGCTAAGGCGGTTTGAGCACATGCTTGCAATTGGAATTATCCGCCCTTCCGACAGCCCTTCGTCCTCGCCCCAGCATGTGGTCCGAAAGACATCTGGTAACTGGCGCCCTTGCGGTGATTACCGCGCACTTAATCGGCTAACCGTCCCAGCTAGGTATCCAATCCCACACATGCAGGACCTTACCGCATGCCTCACGGATAAGACGATCTTCAGCAAGATCGACCTGGTTCGCGCCTATCATCAGATACCTGTGGAAGACAATGACATTCCTAAAACAGCCGTCATCACTCCTTTCGGTTTGTTTGCATTTTTAAGAATGCCATTTGGACTGTGCAACGCCGCACAAACCTTCCAACGCTTCATCCACGATGTTACTCGTGGCCTAGACTTCGCATATTCCTACCTCGATGATATTTTAGTAGCCAGTCCACCTTAACAAAACACCTCGAGCATCTTCGAACTCTCTTCCAGCGCTTGACCCAACACAATGTCACAATCAACCCGACTAAGTGCGAACTCGGCAAATCAACGGTAGAATACATAGGCTACCTTGTTTCATCGTCTAGTATCGAAGTCCTTCCTGATAAGATCCGGACATTCAAGGACTTCCCAGCTCCAACTTCGTTCAAACATCTCCGTCGATTTTGTGGTTTGGTCAACTACTATCGACGCTTCATTCCGCGCTGCGCTCAGCTCATGCAGCCACTTACTGACTTACTCAGAAGTAATGAACGTAAGTTCGCTTTCCCTGACACAGCATAGGCAGTCTTCGCCTAGCTAAAGGACGCTATCTCCAACATAGCCCTCCTAGCTCATTCCGAATCGAATGCACCTCTTTCTATTACGACTGATGCCTCAGACGTCGCGGTAGGAGCTGTCCTCCAACAGCACGTTGGTGGGCAATGGCAACCACTTGGGTTCCTCTCCAAGCGTCTGCAGCCAGCTGAATCCCGCTACAGCACGTTTGGCAGAGAACTGCTCACCATTTACCTAGCCATTCGTCCCTTCCGGCGCACACTTGAAGGCCGCGCTTTTATGGTCTACACTGACCACAAGCCCCTTAGCTTTGCCTTTAACTCTGCTTCCAACAAATACTCACCACGGGAAACAAGACATCTAGACTTTGTCACGCAGTTCACTGCTGACTACGTCATGTCTCAGGTGTCGACAATCACGTCGCCGAGGCTCTCTCACGCGTCAACCTCCCACTCCAGTCTTTGCCTACCGTCGACCTTGCCGCCATGGCATTGGCTCAGGCTCAAACGAAGATATACAGCGCACTCTGCAGTCCACTTCGCTGCATGTGCGACCTGTTCCTCTCCAAACCACGGAAGGAACCATTCTCTGTGACACATCCACAGGTCGCCCTAGACCTCTCGTGCCCGTCTCCTTCAGACGCACAGTCTTTGACGCCCTGCACTCAATATCACATACCGGTATCCGTGCAGCTTTGAAACTGGTCACCGAACGTTTCGTTTGGCCGCGAGTAAACAAAGGTGTCCGTACCTGGTCTCGCCTGCCTTCAGTGCCAGCGCTCCAAAGTACATCGTCACACCCGCAATCCACTTGGTTCATTTCCTGCCCCGGACTCTCGTTTCTCGCATGTACACTTAGACCTGGTAGGCCCATTGCCTCCTTCACGCGGATTTGTATATATTCTTACATGTGTCGACCGCTTCACCAGATGGACAGAAGCCATTCCGGTAACAGACTGCACAGCTGAAACTGTTATCCGGGCCTTCTTGGACCGGTGGGTCTCGCACTACGGATGCATATCCACCATCACAATCGACCGAGGAACGCCTTTCGAATCTTCACAATTTGATACGTTCTGCAACTTTTTAGGTTGTCGCCGCATTCGTACCACAGCATATCATCCAGCAGTTAACGGGTTAGTTGAACACTTCCATAGACAGCTTAAAGCCTCTCTCTGCGCCTCCTCCGACCCTAACTGGAGCGAAAACATTTCGCTCGTACTCTTAGGCTTTCGCAGCGGCATCAAAACTGAATTGCAATGTGCACCAGCAGAGTTGGTTTTTGGCATGACGATCAAGTTACCAGGAGAATTTGTTTCACCTTCCGCGTCGTCGGGTATGCCTCCGTCTAACTTTGCGTCCTCCCTAGCTCGACGCATGCGTTCACTACCCCCGACCCCGCCCCGTGAACAGACTAGAGATGCGCAAATGTACAGCGGACTCTCTACCTGCACTCACGTCTTCCTCCGCACAGTCGCAGTGCGGCGCCCTATCCAGCCTCCCTACACTGGCCCTTTCAGAGTCCTGCAACGGACTCCGAAACATTATACTTTAGACCAGAATGGTCACGGAACAACGATGTCCGTCGACCGCCTGAAAGTGGCTTTCTTTGACGAGCCACTTGCAGCCCAGCCTGATGCTCTCGCACAAGCACCCGCACCTGTGGTGGCTTCCCGAGCACTGGATAGCCCGGAACCCTCCGTAATCCTTGAACCGCAACCTATCCCGCCTCAACCCCAGGCAACCGACCGGCGCGGTAGATAGGTTAAACCTCCGGTCCGTTTTTCAGATTTTGTAAGCGTTTGCTATTTCCATTAACACGCCTTTTTCGTCTTTAATGGTTATCCTGCGTCTCATCCACAAACGTTTTGCAAAATCGACAAAATAATCAAAACATTTTGAAAATCTAAAAAGCGTATTTGCTTTTATCATGGCATGCCATGTTCCCTCTCCTGCATCAAGCCACTTCCCAGACACTTGCCCACTCCCTTTGAGTTCTAACTTCCAGAGACGCAACCGCAGGAACTGCCCAGAAAACCCTCGAATGACTCGCCAACCGGCTCAACGCAACCCTGGAGTGACTCGCTTGCCGTCACACAGCCGCCTTCCTCGCCCTCGACTGAGGACACCCACCAACCGATTGGTTCCCCAAACGCCGCCTAGGCATTGCCGACAAGGATGCCGGATTTCTTCGTGGGGTGAGGACGCCCGCATTTCTTCGTGGGACGAGGACGCCTGGATTTCTTCGTGGGACGAGAACCGTGGACTAAAGTGCAGTGGAGGTGAGACACCTCCCAAGCGCACCGTCGGGTCTGCAGCAAAGGGAACGTCCTGTCGGTCTTGTTTCTGGACTAGCCAGTATTTTTGCAGTCCGACCAGCCCGCCCCGACGGCCCACCGATGATGCACTCTGGTCCACAGAATCGTCATAAATAAAACTAACAAAAGCCTGGACCCAGTGAAATCTGCTACACAACCCACTTTGGAAACTCTTACTTATCCTTCTGCAAATATTCGCATCCCCCTCACCTTCCATTTTCCCCCACTAACAGCTCTATCAAAGGCTTCCATCCTTCAGCCTTCTAGAGGGAGACCCTTGTAGTGCAACAGAAGACATGCTCTTTCAGTATCTCGTAACATTGGATTTTATGGTTGTTTTAACCTTCGAAACGTCCATTTGTTTTACTGACTGCACGTCCGTTGTCACAAACAGTTTTGGTGAGTACCTCGCTGCACGTTTCTCGCTCTGTATGATTCGCTTCCTATTCTTGTAGACTGCACAATATACGTTGGGTCCAGCCGCCTCCGACTTCTATACTGTCGTATTTGACACGTCTTATGTGTCATTGCTTACCAAACTAGTATCCCAGGCTCCGCGCAACAAGTCCCTCCATAGGATTCAACCCCAATTTCATGCCCGTCATTCGGTTTGTCGCAAAACCATGTTAGTCACCACCACTTTACTAAATATTAAGAAATGTTTTTGTATATGGTATGCAAACTTAATTCATTTACATGGTAATCTCAAGAGGTTTACTTGAGTCAAGCACTTTTATTAAACTCTAGTGAGTCAACTAATATACACGTCAAGTAAGTTCAATTATCAGCTTGGAAGCTTCAGTCATTCAGCTTAAGAAATCTACTTAGTCGTGGCTCACAATTTACTTGATGAAGATACAAAAATACGTGGAAGTTGAGCAGTGAAAGCTGTAATGTTAATAATTGAGGAAACAGTATATTTAAACTTAACGCACGAATAGCCGACGGCTGTCTTTCTCACATTTTATGGCGGCATGGAATTAAACGGATTACTGCTCGAGTTATATATATACGTAATGTCCTTTTAGATTTATCCAACAGTTGCATGATTATTAAAGTTAGAGAATTTGATGTCACATTGCACTGCGATTTGTTATCTGTTCCTTGGAAGTTACCTTACATAAAGATTGACGTTTATCGTTACCAAACTAATGTAAATATAGGACCACAAATAAGTGCATAGATAGTTTATACTTCAAAAGTGTGAGAAATGATCCATCTGGTTGATGCGAGCAATTCGTGCCACTGGATCGTCAAGAACAGTTTCTGTTCAATTTGATCACAAGAAGAGGGTTTCCAGATCGAACCCACGTTAATTCAACCACCGAGGCAACGGGGCTATAATGAAGCAGACATCGGGGGACAATACTTTCAATTATAAGTATTATATGTAAAAAGGAAGAAAAATGATTTGCAAAATAAACTGTATCCACAGACATCATGGGTGACACATTAGAACAGTATAATGTATGGATACTAAACAATGTTCTAAAATGCTTATAATCATAAGCATATAATCATAATTTGCTAGTTACTTTTGGAATTGAATGTTACCGTCTGCGGGACTCAATGTGGCTTTCATCTATATATTACGCGACGGACCGGAATACGTTCTTGATTCTAACAATGGCAATGATTCAAAAGGTTTAACTAGATGACGGGATAAAGCTGTGATTTAAGAGCTCATGGTGACAACTTTTCCAGATTTGTGATGTCTTATAAAACCCTTTAATATGCCATCACTTCCATGAGATTTTATCCACTCAGCTAAATGTACTCTAGGAAAGTTATAAGGTTGAGAATTTCCTTAGGAAACTTTTACGTAACGCGTTTTCGCAACTTGAACCATAGCCTGTTCCAAATATTTGTGTAAACTTTCAAGTAAATGTTCTTGCACATATGGGTTCTTCATACTTGCTTTAGTAAGCTATGGAAGAGACTAAATCGATAGTTTGGCTTAGCTTTAACTTTCGAGTGGAAGCCATGGACATACACCAGCTTGTGTATGATATCAAATACCATACTGTTATAGAGCATGTTATACACTTGAAAACTTCTGCCAGAAAAGTGATCGCCTGCATAAGTCCAACTCTTATTTTGAGGGATCCCAGGCTTTAAGTCTTCAACGTATGTGTTAGTCTGAAGCTTGAATACCAGACAATATTGCATAGTAATCTGAGAAAAAGTGGACATCATATCACTAAAAACATTCAACGATCATTCACAAAGTGGTTTTTGAACACGTCTAATACTATGACATACCCTGAGGGTTGTGAGACTAGAACTGGAGCCGCATTGGCTGCGCAGACTCGAACTTAACCTGTACCTTCTATACCACGTACAATTCGGACTAAGCTTCACTGCTCAGCCAAAACTCGAGTTTCAGACTCGTATGCGATGTGAACTAAGAAACAGCGAGCGCACAGTGCAAATACAAAAGTCTCGCACAAAGCTCCGCTCAAATTTTTTCGCCGTAAAATATGCGTTAGTATGGAACCAACTTCCATAGTGCATTAGAAACTGCACTACCTATCCGCAATTCACATGCATGATTAATATTCACCTGATTGTTGCAAATATCTGGTCAACACTAAGCCAAACGGTAACTCTAGATGATTTGTATGAGGAAGATCCAGGATGAACAATGAACAATGAACAATGAATTTATACGGATTAAGAAGCGTTGCTTTACAAGCCCCGTTGGATAGTTGGTGGGGATATCAACATAATAATTATGATGAAAAGGATAGTAAAATAGTTAACACTTTAAATACGAAAATAAGGACTTATCGTTTGCTTCGCTGCAGTCCTGCGATCCACTTAGATTCACAACACCCACAGTTAACAACAAATAATTCCAGGGTAAACTCCAGGTGTAGGATGGAGACCTAATGTTAAGTAACAAAGTGTAAGTGGATGAGTGCATCGTCCAATCGTCTTTTAAATATTGTTAGTGTCGGTGCAGAAACGACCGATTCTGGGAGAGCATTCCACGGGTGACAGACACGGATGGAAAAGAAATTTCTGCGGCACTCCAGACGACTGTATTTTTCTGTGAGTTTTAATGAGTGGCCCCTCAGGTTTGTATTGCTGCTGAGTTGCAGTAAAGGGCGGCACACATGATGTGGGTCTCGCAGAACCAAGTATGTCATAATCAGGTCGCCTCGTAACCTGCGATAGCTTCCACTGAACAATTCTAGTCGTCGCAGCCTCTCCTGGTAGGACAGATTGCGCATTCCAGTTACGTTCTTAGATGCCCGGCGTTGAGGCTGCTCCAGTGCATTAAGGTCGTGTTTCAGCCATGGATGCCAGGCTTGAATTGCGTATTCGACATGGGGACGAACATACGCACTGAGCATTTGTGGAAATATGGAGCTGTTTATTTGTCCAAACGCCCGCCTCAACAGCCCAACGTATTGGTTCCCGGTCTTCGAGGCTTTTTCGGATTGCCTGGAGCAGCCCAAGTCATCTTGAACCAGGACACCCAAGTCACGTTCGAGAGTTGATTGTTGCAGTACATCCGTTCCGAGTCGGTATGAGTAGCTGCCTTGCCGTCGGATGGAAAGCACCTTGCATTTACTGATGTTGCAATGCAATACGTTTTGGATCGACCATCGATAAACCGTATCTAAATCACTCTGAAGCAAATGTTGGTCGGTGTTCGCCTGGATCCTGCGCCAGCTCTTGATATCGTCGGCAAACATTAGGAAGTTTGAAGCGATTCCCTGTGCAAGGTCATTAATAAACACCAAAAACAAACGTGGACCTAGAACTGAGCCTTGCGGCACACCACACTCCACTTGTATGGAGTCCGATAAAGAGCTCCGAACTCTGACCACTAATTGCCTTTGAAATAGAAAGTTGGCGATCCAGCTTAGAAGAGGGTCGCCGATCCCGTAATGCTGCAGCTTGGATAGAAGTATCCGATGGTCTAGACGATCGAAAGCCTTGGAAAAATCCAGGTGCATCACATCAACACCTTCTCCAGCGTCGGCTGCCTCGGTCCAACTACTGCGTGCAATTAGTAAATTAGTTGTACATGACCGCTGTCGACGGAAACCGTGCTGTTCAGGAGTGATGAGGTTGCAGTTTTCCAGATAGCACACCAGTGCATCGGCAACTATGGATTCCATGACCTTGGAGAGTATAGGAAGAAGGGTTACTGGGCGGTAGTTGGAGGGATCAGATCTGCTTCCACCTTTGTGAATCGGGCTTAATATTCCAAGCTTCCACATGGCGGGAACTTGGTTTCGGTCTAAGCAGTGCTGGAAAAACTGAGCTAAAGGTCCTGCCAGTTGGTTTGCTGCTACTCCCAATGCCTCAGGACGAATGGCGTCGACACCCGGCGAAGAGAAGTCAGCTTTTGCAATACAGCCTCTGCAGTAAAATTGATGTGGGTTAGTCCTGGTGAGCAGAATACAAAGCTTGGTAGATCGCTTGGTGGCAAGACCCTTTGAAACGTGGGGGCGTATTGCATCTGTAGCGCGTTTGCAGCTTCCATAGAAGTTCTTGTTGGGCCCTCAGTATATGAAAGTCACCATATCTTGTATTCGTTGCAATATTATAAGATTACCTATATATATTTAAATTTTTGAGGATGTATTTAGAAACGATCTTACTTCTATCACTCCGTCTAACCAATTCTGTTTTCTCCTTTGACGCACTGGTTCGAAGATGCACTATGCCTTTCAAGCTGATGTCTCTGTATCATCATCGTCACTCGCCAAGATTTTCCATCAAATTGTGATTGGCCTATCGGCAAACCTTTGTATTCATTTTTATGTTTTTTTAATTCCTCATACCTTATTTTCTTTGTTTCATTGTTTGTCATGATTGGGCTGATCACTTGTGGTGACGGAGTACAGCTTCCAAAATAAAAAGGTATACCCATTCAAATCATATTGCTACTGACTCTCTGAATTAAAACAAAAATGTGCCACACTTGATTGATCCGTTTGACGGGACGCGCTGAGGTTTCATCGCCTATAATATATGCATAAGACAGCCCTAAAATACATTTGATACCCAGTCTGATGGCCTATTTACTATTTTGCCACACCGGCACAGAACCAATTGAAGCATAGGAGTGCGGGTAAAATCCATCATGGGAATCCCCTTCATGGAAGCAAGGCCCCTGCACACAATTCCATGGATGACCGTATTACTTTACTTGAAATTTCGGTGGAATCTACATTTATTATTGTTGCCACTTTCTCAATCGCTCTACTATTTTTAAACTGTTAATCACTTCAAAAACCCAAATGGGATCCATCGAACAAAAGACATAAAATTAACTATACTATGCAATCACATTGTACATGTTTGTGCCTCGCACTGTAGAGGAATAAAACGTTTATTTATTTATTTATTATTTATAAGTACCAAACCGTGCCAGGTTCTAAGTCGTCACAGCACTGTGCCCAAGTGATTCGATAAGCTGATTCTAGCAGGACCATATTGCCGGCGATTAGGTTTAGTTGCAGGTTTGTAGATCGATAACCAATACTCTAACAGCTCTCTGGATTTTTTCTTGTACACAGTGGATGTGGAATTTGAGATTCTGAATGTTTGCGAGGTAGTCCAAAGTTTCGTGGGTCTTTAGCAGCTGTTTGCTCCATTTAGTTCAGACAGCCATAACTGTGGAGACTCATGTTGTGCGACTTTGCTTTTCCGCTTAGAAACAAAGTACTTGGTGCGAATGTACGACAGAAGTATACAGCAAGGAGCTTTTAGCTGAGAATGACATATCCGGATTGGTTAAGGTAGGTTTTGGCTTTCCAATCAGAGATGACTGTGTTCATGGGATTCGTTTCAGTAACACTGATTGTGTAAGCGATGCTTACGTCGACCGCGAACACATCTGGGACGCCATAGTGAATAAGGACAACTTTGTCGCAAAAATATAGCAAAACGTATGTTGGGCTGATTACACTACCTAAACTAGCGCCAAGATCAAAGGACTAATATGAGAAACTTGCTCATTTACACTTTCCATTTGAGTTTTGTTTTAAGGTGTAAACTAAACTACGATGGCTTTTGGTCGCTGACTCCAAATTATGCGACTTTATCTCTAAGCTCATCTTGAGATACACAAGTATACCCTTTCTGTATGTCTAGGGAGAGCACTAATGATGATTTCCCGCAGTCTAAAGAGAGATCGAGATGGTTGAGAAAGACAAATGAGTGCTGTGAGTAATTAAACAGGTCACATGTTTGCAGGAAATTCACCACCTTCGGAGGAAATTAGTCCCTCCATTTTACTGCAACTCATGGAAGTGTGGCTAATTAGTCAACCCTTTCTAACCTCATACTTGGGTCCTGCTTTGTTATCCGGTAAAACAGCGACTTGCTTGTGCGGGTATTTTACCGTCCTAAATCGAAACAGAGTATATATTTTCCTAAAGAAAAGAGGTCTCTCCTCCTTTAGTTTTAGTACGATTGAAGAAAGCCATCAGAAACTTCGTAGTTAGATCGCTTAATAGATGTAAATTCCTTCTTTTTAACACAACGTAAAAAGTCCATATTATAAAATTGGTTGAAGGTCAGCATGTGTAAATCAAGAAAAGGAGAATAAAGGGCTTCGCTGAAGGATGAATAGAAATGTAGATTTAGAGCCTCAGTAAAGGAGATAGGGTCATGAACAACAGATCCATCGGAAAGCGCGAAAATGTTCTTCCATTCGTCTTAGCAAATAGGTGTTTTACGAGATTGGTCAGTTACTGCTCTTTGTTCATTGACAGAAGGTACTTGCTTTTCTTCTGTCACTTTCTTTGCGTTACGAAGGGAAATGCAGATGGCTAAGGTTAGTTGTTTTGGGCAAAGAGACAAATCATTCCTACGTCTATGAATTTTGAAAAGCTTTCTCTTTTGGCGGCATTGAGTCTAAGGTAGTCGGTATATTTTTGTGTTTTAGTGCACTTGCGCTTAACCGCTGAGATCATGGCAAGTTTCCCATGTTGACATAATACTCACTCGAGTGATTTAATCCTAAGCACTTAAGAATATATTGTTCCTTGTAGACAGTCTAATGAAAGATGTAATTAGTTCTGTCATTGTGTACCTACTAATGATGACGTTTAACAGGTTTGTACATTGTAACGAAATTTGGCGGCAGTGAACTAAACGAAAACACAGGCACCTTTTGATCACAGTCAAGAAATGGTCTCAGCATGTTAGCGGGTATAAATTAATATGCTTTGTGTGAATAAGAATTCCTAAATGTGATCCTTTCTAGTCGGCAACCGTGCGTGCTAGGTCAACCGTGGGAACAGACGGAAGAAACAAAAATGCTGTATTTTATAAATGAGGTAGAGGTGTCCAAAGGGCTTTTGGGCATGATGATCAGACGTGTAGTGAAATATGTACAAATGTTTGCGACGGTCGTATGATAGTTCGGTGGGTTGTCGGCGCATTTGATGGAAAATTCTGGTTGACTGCCACAAGCAGAAACGAAGACCGTGAACTTCCGATGGTTCAGCTAAGAGTCTGTAGGTGGGCATGCAATAATATTAATCCCGCTGTATATAAGGAATTCGCTCCTGCAATTAACAGCTTAAAAGTCACTCTAAATGCAAGCGGATATATCAAAACTTACACACCGCGTATTTCCATCAAATCGTGTCTCAGTGACCAAGATAATATGCGAGGGGATAAGGAACTCATCATTTTAACAGCAACCGTTAACCAGTTGCGGGACCTCAAGTCTCATTTCTTATACGAGCACATTTGTACGACCATGTTGCATTGGGCCACAAATTATATTTCCGAAGCCCAGGTGCATGTCGAGTATCTTTAACCACTTTCAACATTCGGTTTTTGGTTGAAATATATAAAAGCAACCTAAAAGTGACACCAGGAACATAATCTTGATTATCAGATTACCACATGCATTTCACTATACCCAATTACATTTATTTCACAAGAGGTAAGATATCCACTGAAAGCTAGTCAAGATATTTAGTTCTCCTTAGATTTATAAGGTAGCAATGAAGGACAGAAATCCAGAATTTGACTCGAAAGAAGTAATAACACATCAGTTATTCAGCATATCTACGGTAATTTTATCATTATACTTGTGTTCAGCTCGGCATTCTTCAGGTGCCCCATGCATAGCTACTTCCTATCCAATACGAGCTTTCTTTCATTCTCTCACGAGATATGCAAGTAGTCGGACAGTATAGCGGAGCTCGATTTGTGGCGGTGGGGAGAGTGCTTACCCATACATTTGATTTTCAGCCTGTTACAATTCCATTTGTATTAAGCCGGATTCAGTGCCACAAAATACTAAGACAACTATTAACACGGAGATATTTTACAAATTTGCGATGTTATTAGCAATTAATAATCTTCCTCTATAAATAAATACCGACATTGTCTAGACCATCTCACCGGAAATAGCGTTACTTCGGTTGGCAGCGCAGCTGCTTTTATTCTGCATGTTAGATTTAGAGAAGCGGCATAGCCAAATTGTAGCTTGTTGTTGTGTAAAATAGAATAGTTACACATCTACTGTTTTTAGCTTTCAATCGGATCATGTCGAACTAAAAAGCAGCTGGTACATCTAAGTACAGATGCTGGACTTTTGGAACAGTTATTTTTAGGAATATGGATTAATGAGTATATTGTTTTAAAATATTATTGACTTGGAGAACCTCGATACAAGTTCACAAGCCATGTGCTGTAGCTGAAAGAAATGCTTTTAGGGTTTAAGATAATTAGCGGCATTCGCTTATTGTCGAAGGTCGTGCTGCGGACAGTGGAGCTGAGACGTAATATAATAAAACCTTGCAAAACGCCGATTTCTGGAGCACCGCAGTCGCCACAACACTGTTTGCTTTATCAATGTTACATTTATTGCTTTTGTATTGCTTTTGATCCACTCTCACAATGTAATCACTGGTGGCCAATTACTTCTCCATATAGATACAACTATTCTGCGGATAAACTAACGGATACGTCCTCACCTTGGAGGTACTGATTTGTTCCAGCCGAAATAGAAATAGTTTAAGTTTAATTTTTAGCTCCTACCTCAATCTTTAAAGAATACATGTACGCAATACTTGACTTAAAAGCAGATGGACTGATCACCTTCAAGATGAAATATTTCACACTGTTTTTCGTAACGGTTAGTACAATGCGTACTTCTTCATTAAAATATACTCAACTAACGCTATATCGCTTACCAGTAGTAAACATGACTTCCGCCTCTGCCAAGCAAAGTAGGCACCTACCGGTCGATTTCCCTGACCGATCTCTTGGCAAAGACCCTTGGGAAGATTCTGATAACAGCTTTCTGCAGCTTCTTTAGTCTAAAAGCTTCTTGACGATAGCACGTCATATCTGCTTAAAACTCGCTCATGCATCACCAACCTACCTTTGACGAGGCACGAATGGTTGCAAGTCTTTAACGAAGGAAAATTGGTCAGTCTTTTAAGTTTGAGAAAGGGCATCCTCAGGTGCTGCTCCACAGACCGAGGATTTGCGACATTGGCACCTCTATGCTGCTTTGGATCAGGGATTTCCTTGTTGTTAGAAAGTAGATGGTCTAAGTTGACAGCCTGATATCCATCGACCAGTGGTGTGCCTCAAGGTACTGTATTGGGCCGATTTTGTTCATGATCCATATAGATTAATAAATTGTGTATTTCTGGACTGTGGGAGACAAAGCCCGAATCAGTTTTCATCTTATTACGAAAAGTATACTTAGACGGCGGAGGACATTTTCTCAAATTTCACGGGGGAGGACACAGAGAGGTTTTGTGGTGTTCAATTATTTAAAAGTAACCAATATGTGGAAAGTGGAGCGTATGAATCAATGTAGACATAGCAAGCAGTTTCCGTAAAGTAATATAACCATCCTTGGAAAAATCTCATTGGAATCTTCTTCCATGTGAGGTAGTTCCTCGATAGGCTTCTTCTACAAATCTACGCCTCATTTAGCCATGTGCTAACGTGATATAAAGGCAACGAAGCCGCCACTAGGTTGACTGGAAGTTTGACCGCTGTTGTATGCAGCATGCCATCAACATGAATATTTTTTCATGGCCGCTGTTATATGTAGTAGGCCAACAACATGTAGACGCGTTTTTAGCGTCCAGCACTGTTATTCCTCGTCAATGAGTTCTCGGCGTTTCCATTTGCAGGAGTGTAATTATTCATCTAGAAAGCTTTAATTCATCACCATAAGAAATCGGTGCAGTCGTGACCGACAGTCGAAAGCTCAGCAACATAATGCAACAACATAGAAACCACAAGGAGTAAATGTTATATGCTTCACTGGAATGAAGTGCTCTGGCAGTTGTCTGTGTCCGTTTGTACAATCAGTCGAATAGGGCAGGTACATAAATAAATGAACGAGGTAATTAAGTGAGGCTCTTCGCAGCCAGTTTCCAAACCAGATAGTCGTCCACATGCCCGGAAAAGCACTAGACTGAAGTTTCAGCCTGTTGGGCATCGTCAGTAGCGTGCATCCATCGGATCCATTAGGATTCGAACCTATGACCACCAGCGGCTTGAACCGCCAATCAGCAGCATATGCCATTGGGCCATGGAGGACAGCTTCGGACCGTCTTGATTTACAAGCTAACTGCGATATAGCGCGTCTTATCCTCCACTGCCATACAAGTTACGAACGTTGCAGAGGACAGGGTTGGACCCGAAAGACACGACGTCAACTAACAGTAGCTATGTACGACATAGCTTTTAGAAACTATCAGGGCGGATATATTTTGATGTACTTATTAGTAGTGGAGGATAAGACGCGCTATATCGCAGTTAGCTTGTAAATCAAGACGGTCCGAAGCTGTCCTCCATGGCCCAATGGCATAAGCTGCTGATTGGCGGTTCAAGCTGCTGGTGGTCATAGGTTTTAATCCTGATGGATCCGATGGATGCGCACTACTGACGATGCCCAACAGGCTGAAACTTCAGTCTAGTGCTTTTCCAGGCATATGGAAGTCTATCTGATTTGGAAACTGGCTGCGAAGAACCTCACATAATTACATCGAAATACACGATGTGTCTCAGCCTCTCCTTTCGCCTTGTGCGTTGTTCGCGGATGTATTGAATTTATGGTGAGTAATCAACGCACCAGATGACTGTGATTTGTTTCTTCAGGGCCTGGATTACCTCTCCATCTGGTCTGCACTGGACAGCCTTCCTATGAACCCGGTCAGTTCGCTATTCATTTCGATGGGTATATTTGAACACAGTCAGGCCCACACTATGGCCGATCGGCAGCAGTGTCCCACACCGTTTGTGAAAGACCTCGGTACACTCTCACGCTGCCCTCTAAAGTCTGTGGATAACACAAAACTACTGCACTACAACGGACTTTTCTTGCTTTGGGCGCTCAAACGCAGCTTCCGCAACCGGTCCGTAGATAATATAATTCGCCTCTTCGTTTCAATCGTACGACCAATGCTGATGCACAGCTCACCAGCAAACTGCTCTATCACACCGAATGATATGTAAAAGAGTGATCCGTTACAGCCTGTGGTAACTAGGCACAATCACACTTTAGATGGTTTACCGTACCAAGACTGGTGGAAGCGACTACGATTTTGCACCCTGTCGTATCTTCGACTACAGATTGACCTCATCATCGAATAGTGCGTCTTGGTTATTACCCCGTGTGGTGGCCGCCGCTCCGTATGGATACACCAAGCAACACACCAGTAAACGGATACAAGCCTTTAGTACCGGCTCGTCCATCAAATTTGCTTTGAAAGGAGAGTAGTGACCAAATTGAACAACTTGCCGATGCACATAGTCGAGGTGAAGTCGGTGTCGGAATTCAGGACACTCCTGGATGAGCATTTGCCTACGTGAAATATTGCGAATTGTCTAATCTAACAGGTCATTGCACCTAACTGAACTTGGATGCAGCTACACAGAGACATTTCTTCTTGCTGCTTGCATCCTGGAGTTAGTAATCATTTACTAAATCGAGTGCCACATAGATATCTTACATCACTTGCGGCTGCGAGTATATGGGTTCTGACAGCTTGCAGTAATTCACTTTGAAACCAACGCTTTCAACATATAGGGTTTGTCTCTCTTGATGACTAGTGTTGTCTCTATTGCAACTAGTTAGGTAGGTTCTACAAGCTTTATTTTCCTATATGGCGGTTGTACTACAGCCAACATTCACACGTTGTCGTAACAGAATTTAGGCGTGTGCTATTTGATCCTATATACCCTTGAAAGTGTCATAGCGTTTCATGCACCTTGTTTAGCTAATTCGAATCGCTGCATAAGCAAGCCCCGTTTGCTAGCTTTTGAGGCATTGTGCAACAATAATCCATTTAATTGCCAAACGAAATTTTGTTAAATACTCGGCAGATAATGAAACGCTAGACAGGCATAGCACGTTACGTGCACCCAACACAGTTAACGTTTTTCCGGACATTTTCAATTCCTCTTGGAATGCACAGGAGTATTTTTTCACTTCTAATGTTCTCTCGCAGCTTCGTCGTTGCAGATCTGCATGCAAAGTAAGAAGGTAGTTTATATAAGACCCACGTCTAGTAACAATAGCGTAAATTCATCCAACTGAAAATAGAAAATATTACTATTAGAAAGGGGATAAGTTGCTCTTCACTTAACGCCTGCACTAATATCTAGAAAACATGTACCAAAAACTTCCGTATGAAGGTTGTTTGGTTGACTGGTAAAGATAACTAGAACGTTTCAGCGCACAACAAAGGAAAGC
>OX104061.1:18841507-19026998 GCA_944474145.2 Dicrocoelium dendriticum
ATTTCTAAACAGCAAAATATATTATCTCGGCCTTGCTGCATGTTTGTCGAGTCCTCAAATTATTCCAGTTGTTGAAACGGGGTTTACTGACAGGACACCAGAGGCACGTTATCATATCCCAAGATATATATCCCTCACTAATAACCGATGCAATAGCCGGGGAGGAGGTTGCGTAAGATCCATCGGTGAAGCAATTCTCACCTCACTTTTGGTTGAGCCAATGCTTAACGATTTTCTTGACTCTGTTGGACGACTGCCGAAATAAATTAGCGCAGCTTCCTCATGGGGTGCATCTACAGTCCCCTACATTATGAAAAAAGTAAAATCCGACTTCTCACGGACATATGCAATTGCATAACAGACCATCCGGTTAAGTACAAGCTAGTCAAAGAGGACTACAATGTGCCAGATTTATGGTGGCGCACTTATACATCCCCACCTACGTTGTTTGTTTCTACCGACTTTTTACTCACAAGGTTCGTACCAGCACGTTTCGTCGCCAACACGAAATGATAACATTCTACACTTTGTCTTCGCTTTGGGAATTCTCATTTGTGATGTCAAGCTCCTGGACAACCTTCCGGGCAGATTATTTTGATTTATTCTACCGGCCACACCGTTCGACCAACTGGGGACGATCGCAACACTAGTAAGTTCAGTAAGGTGGGATAGATTCTTCCTCACATGCGACCCAGATGTTTCGACTGAAACTTTTTATCATAATATAAACAAATGTTAAGACACTATCTCTCCTGTTTATTAAAGAAACGCACCAACACTACTGCGAAGGCTCGCGCCAGCATCCTTGGCTAACGTAAAAGCAGAATACCGGTCAACCGATATAAGATCTCCCATAACTTTACCACATCAAATTAGATCCATAATGTAATCTGCCAGTTAGTATCTGGTTGAGCTGAGAGGCGGTGTCATGAAGAACATCGAGCTTTCGTAGAGTCAAAGAAGCCAAAGGAGCATATAAAGCTTATCAGAAGAGGAGGATGCAGGAACGACGGTATCACGTCCATTGCAATCTCTACTTTTACGTCAACGGATGATCCTGTAGTTATTAGAAATCTTCTCAAGGAGCATTTTTCCTTCGTACCTTCAACTACCATACCAATGACCAATCACACATATCGTCAAAATGGCTTAGACTTCACGTTATGGACCGTAGGCTTTCCTATAACAGCAATAAGAAAATCGTTTACCGCCATGAAGCCGTCCTTTAACCGTGATCCTCGTGGCATTCCATCACCTGTACTGAAATACGGAGGTCCGGATATCCATATTCTTTTGTAGAACGTATTTCCCTTGTTAGTGAAAGCCAGTACTGTTCTGGTCACTGGAAACAGCCTAAAATTTTACTACCATATAAAAAGCTTCCAAACGGAATGTTGCAAATGACCGCCCTAAAGCTATGCAACTTTTCAAGCGGAATATAGCTGAGATAGCGATTTACCCAAAGGGATAAAGGGCATATAATGATTGTCCGTGGTGCCATCCGGTTGTACACTAAACAGCTTCATTGACATCACAGAAGGCCAGAAAACGAAAGAAAACAGACCACATTTTTATGCCTACTCTTCCAAAATTCATCACTTTCTCTCCTTACCCTGCCGTACAAACTTCAAGGTCTCCGTATCAAAATGGTAGTTAAAGTGGGGCGTTAAACCGAGTCCTCTTCTTCATTCATCCGACCAATGTTATTTTCCTTCCTTACTCGGCCATGTCGAGCTCGTGGCTTTCATGCTTACATGGAAGTTGACCATGGAAAACAAACCGGGTCTTCGGTTACACTCCTTGGATCCCTATTATATACTCACATTAACCGGCCATACCTTTCTCAAGGCCACCATGACCACATAGCTGCCTATGAAGAAGGTCAACAGAATACCCATTCTCTTCTGCCCGACAACGCTTACACTACATTGTTCAATTAGTTTGAAAGGAGCGATGGTTTTTAATGCTAACTCTGTCACAGACACCCATGCGCGAGGATCGAACTACTACGTAATTCATTTTGCGCCTCGTTAAACAAAAGTTTGAGTACCACCTCCGCTACGGATCACGAAATATCGGCATTCCTATTGGCGATATTTAGATATAAAGGCTTGACACATTCTAAAGAATGACCAACTCGAACTTCATGCTATTAGCTAACATACATGCCTCCTTTACATATGTTTAATCACTGTGCGTTGCTGAAAACATTATTATCAACTCGTATCATATTTTACTCACAATATTTTGGATTTGTTAAAACTGACGTAACCATGACAGTCTTCTCTGCTTGCAAATCGTTTAATCTGTCCACTGTATTTTTTCTTCCCAACATGTACCTTCCTACGATGGTCGCCCAACTACTGTGTAGAAATATTCCAATACGCTAGGCTGGTCGATGTATGGATTGCGTTCTGCTATTTGATGAAACAATCAAGCTCAAGTCACTTCCAACTACTGTGATATGATAGCCTACACCGCGTGTCGAGTATATGTAAGCATTTGACTAACAAAAGATGCTACATTGGAATACCTTCGCGAACTAAAAACAAACAAGTGATTGACACTGTTCTTCTAAAGGGTCTGTCTGACCGTTCTTGTTTGATATTTTATCCGTATCATCAACAAATTTGAGAAGCACATATACTATTTGATCGGACCCAACATACGTGGCCGTGTCACGCCCACTTGCGAGGAATAGACAAATTTAGAAAGTTATAGGAGTAGGAAAGTGAGGACTAGATGTATTGCTGCTTTGGAGATGTGACCGGTCATTTAAGACAACGGCTCAAGAGAGCGTTCGGATAAAATACACCCATTAAATCTCACCACAGCATCCGAGGCTGCGTCACACATGTCATTACCGCTTCTGTAGATGCTTACAAGCCTTCTACACAAAAAGCACTAGATGTAAAGCAAAATTCCACCGCGGACAGTTAAAATCTTTCAAGACGAAATAGTGAGTAGCAATGGAGCTAGATTACCAAGGCACTTACCTCGTAAGTCTAAAATTGCAAACTCCTCTGCGTCTGGCCGCTCAGATGCAATAAAACGACTGAATTCATCGCACCTTTTCATAGGACTGCAAAAGTTAGTAAACCAACGTGCAGGCCGCAAGAGGAACCGCCAAGTTTGCTTGAAGTTTGTGACTTGTTTATCCTGCTTCGTGGAATTTTGGAAGCCCTTACAAAAATTTATATCCAGATATTTGTTTCGATATGGTCTTTAACTTTTTTCAGCCTAATAATTCTGGCTTGAGTAGTTCTCGATCTGGCGAATCCCGGTCTGGGCGAAGGTGAGTTTTCAAGCGATTTAGCTCACTTAAGTGGGACAAGTTCAGTCGAAGACTGGATTGGTCCAATAAGATGATTCACGTTATCTGACTATGTGAATCATCTTTCCATGGCTTACAATTTGCTTCACATATAACCCGTCCACAACCACGTGAGAGAATTCAATCAATTAGACTATGTAAAGCTCGACGCCATAATCGGAGCGTATGCGGGAAGTTGGATTATTGGACCAAAATATGTGGAAAATCACGAAGTTAAAACTACTTTGATCAGACAAGGTTGACGGTGGGCGGCGGAATTTTACCGAGCATCACAGAGTTTAGCCTGCGGGAAATTTATATAGGCTAAACACTTTTCATTATATTGCATTTGGTTTATTTATATACTCTACGTGTCTTTCATGCATAGGCTTTCACACATCGGAATACCTGAACCTTTAGGACACAACCCAGTTGTCAGACGAATCTTGGCGGCCCGTAAAAGCGAAACGTTGTGCCAGTGAGTTTGCATTGGACGAACAAGCAAGCTAATTTGAAATTTGGAGATGCCTCAGGCAAGCACGTTGGGCGAAACACACGGAACTGTTCGCAACGGAACCATTATGCCCCAAGATGATTGTGATAATATTCTGCTTTCTATGACCTCACCTGGTTTCTGCCACTATTAAGCAAACATTGAAAATAATCATGCTAGAATTCATGAAAAGATCAAAAATGTTAACTCGTTATTCCTATGCATGAAATGTGGCATTCCCAAGCCAAATTTGGCTCAAATAATGTTAGCTATGTTTTTTCTTGCACAAAGTGTGTCTCCAAATTCCTTAACGACTTTAACCACCCTCTTTATAGCGTACTCTAAAACTGGATATCTGACTCATCGAAGATAGAAAAGTACAGAGCGTTTTAGACCCTCATAATGGCATTTGGTTTATCCGTTATTCCTATCCAGTCAGAATTATGTTTACTAAGATACTGAGATATATGTACTGGTTAATAAATTATCCCAGTGAAGTTTTGCTTCAACTGAGCCGTTTATTTTGCAATTATACAGCTGTCTTTGCGGCATCTTTTAATCAAGTCGATAACATTCGTGTGACATCACACTATTGACTATGCGAGATATGCTTCTATAAGCCTAACGCCTGCACTACCGTTAAATACCAGTCCATCTCAACCACATGTGACGATTGCTCATTGCTACATCAATGCGCAAAATATATTTTGTTTATATAACAGGATATTAATATAATGACAGCCGTAGTCATGAAAGATTAAAAGCTGCATTCGTTGAAGGCTATTTTTCTATTAGGTAATCTAACCTGCATCCGTATGAATGACTGGTTGTACAACGCAAAACCACCACATCAAATAAACAAACCTAATAACGTAAGTTTGAGAAAGGTGGTCCGATTTTTATGAAGCACCGCAATAAAGGGTGTACACAAGTTTATAACGAGCAAACTCCATCAGTTTTCTGTCTTCCAATAGTGTATGAATGTTTTCCGTAATCACACGCATTTGCGCATCTGTGGACTATTAATGTAGCTCTACCCCTAACCGTGTATGCAGATAAACAGACCTATGCTGAGTGACCGCTTGTCGACAAACGAAATGGAACGATCAATAGACTGACAACTCACGGTTGCGAGGCTGGAAATGAGTGTTGAGTGCGTTTGCGGTCCCCCGGTAGCCCGACTTGCGTTAAAGGGTATAGGTGGGGAGCGATTAGTCATCCTAGTAGGCAACTCAGTGCAATTGGTATCATTTGGTTATTAGATCATTGTCCAATCTACGGAGCAGACGAATCTGGACCTGAGCAATAAATCAGCAACGTTGCTTCCTCGTTGAATCATTCGTTATGGAGGATACATTATTTCTGGGAGTTCGGTTTAACGGCCATATATATCACCGTAGTATTTATTCAAACTTCCCAGCGGCCTTTAGCCTGCAATGCAGATGTCGCCTAATGCTGTTGGTCGGCACTTTTCCAATGTCTGGGTCGTTATCCAGCAACATTCGTACAAAATACGCTGTTACAGCTTCACAGGAGAATCAGGCTTAGTTTTTTAAACTTTCCGTTTGAAGTACCCACGTAAGAAGTAATCTTAGGTGTTCGTATCCTGTGACCGGACCGACCAATCTGCTAGTCCTCCCTGACCGATCCAATGATGGCCGAAAGTCTCGTTGAGATAATCACATACCGTATGTGCTTAATTTTCACATACACCTTCCTGTGCCCACCAACTTGCGCTGAACTGCCCTACGGTGTCCGTCTGTGAAAAGAGTATGTCTGCTACGTTTCCTTGTATGAAGATACTAGGAAACGTAAGGCATTATTAATGTTAAACAATAACCTACCTGCCAAATTTATGTAACGGATAATGATCACAATATATTTTTCCAAGTTAATCGAATTCATGCCATAAGCTGTGCGCTATGTTGCATACGGGAAGCATTGTATCGACGTAGCTTAGTTGTTACACAAAAATGATTTCCTAAACTCGTTCTTCAGGTCTTACGACATTGGGGGTAGTTAGAAAAATTAAATTTCGATTCGTCCAGTTGTGTAGCGAGCAAGTTATCCCTCACACGATACCCAATGTATACTTGTAAGAGTTAAATGGAAGTGTTGTCGTAAGGCAAGCAGGGACTTCTACGCGAAATGCTCTTTAATTTACGTCGGGGGCTTGTACTGTTCCTTCAGGATCCAATGGCGATGGACAGAGAAAGAAACTCAGAGGAACAATGAAGCACTTTTAATCAAGTTGCTAACTTCCACTACAACAGATCTAGTCAAACAAATGCAAAGTGAGTGTGGGAAAAATTAATGCATGGCCAGTTCTTGTTCTTGTTATCTTAAGGCCATAGACTATGCTTTGCTCTACTAAGGGGCAGTACTAGACAGCTTCATTTGAGCAACATATTGCTGCCGTCCCTGGGCAGCAATGTCGCCTAGTAAACAACTACTAATTTTTCTATGTCCATCCACTTCTACGAAACACACTTGGCGGCCCCACAACATGACGGAGGAATCTGCAGCTTGCGCTGTTATCCGTGAGGTATCTGAAACGAACGAAATCAGCATCGGTATAATAGTCCAACTTTGCGAAACGAACTCATATGCTAAGCATAGGGCTGTAAAAGAAAGAAGATTCCGTAGGCATAGTGCAGTTTAGTTAAAAGTTCTGATAACCTACGATTCTGAGAATCTGCCTGCATCAACAACTTAAGTGGTAGGCAAGAAAAGAAGCAACAGCGCGACGGGCCAGACTGAAAGCTGGGGGCATTGTCTAAAGTAAACGAGACTGTACTGTGAGCGAGAGCTGCGCTGTGGCGATTAAAATTTGGGGCACTATGGGCTCTCAAGAAAGGAGGATTTCCCGGTAGTAGACTTTCTTTGCAACGGAATTAACCTAATAAAAGCGAACGGTTTTGTTGTAATGCGAGTTCTGAGACTATCTTTGTGTTGGCCATTACAGTGTTTCGTCGTCAACTTTGATAGCAATAAGCGCACATCGAACATCCATCGCTCAGGCCAGATTCGTCTGCTCCGTAGATTGGACAATGATCTAATAACCAAATGATACCAATTGCACTGATTTGCCTACTAAGATGACTAATCGCTCCCCACCTATTCCCTTTAACACAAGTCGGGCTACCGGGGGACCGCAAACGCACTCAACACTCATTTCCAACCTCGCAACTGTGAGCTGTCAGTCTATTGATCGTTCCATTTCGTTTGTCGACAAGCGGTCACTCAGCGTAGGTCTGTTTATCTGCATGCACGGTTAGAGCTAGATCTACATTAATAGCCCACAGACGCGCAAATGCGTGTGAATACGGAAAACATTCATACACTATTGGAAGACAGAAAACTGATGGAGTTTGCTCGTTATAAACTTGTGTACACCCTTTATTGCGGTGCTTCATAAAAATCGGACCACATTCCTCAAACGCACAGCCTTTACTACAGCCTTTGGTCACATTAACCGTAAGTGCAATGGGCAAGACGGCAAAGAGAATTTAACAAAATATTTCCTACCTAGTATCGCTGTTATGAATGCTGTATACAAGCAGATTCAGATGGAACATGTTTCTTCGTGCAATCGTTATTTTAGGTTATTTACTGACTGCAGGAAATCGTTCGTTGCAGGGGAGAGTTGTCCATTAGTTGTGAAGTAGTGAAATACACTAACGACCAACCTGAAGCACTTAGGTTAGCAATTATAAATTTATTTTTTCAGGAATTACAATGTTGAAAATGAATTGAGCTACAAACGTATAGCTGGAGTAAATAAATAATGACCGTATAATCCTCCACAACGAGTTGCCCAGTCCAATTGAGATATCTTGTCATTATGGAGCATGCAGTTTTAATCCTTTAGAAAGCTGCTCTTATAGTGATTGATAAATTGACCAGTTCTGAATGAATGAGAGGATACTAAGGTTACTACATGCAAATAACTCTAATTGATTGAGTGAATTAATGCAGTCATTAATAAGGCTTCCGTCAGACTTGCTTCCTTGCATTGAAGTCGCTCCATAGGATTCAACCACAAGTTCCTGCCCGTCATTCCGTTTTTCGCCAAATCATGTTAGCCACCACCACTTTACTCAATATTTTGAGCTGTATTGTGTATATGGTATGCATGCTTAATGCATTTACATGGTAATCTCAAGAGGTTTACTTGAGTCAAGCACTTTTATTAAAGTCTAGTGAGTCAACTAAAATACACGTCACATAATTTCAAGTATCATTTCGGAAACTTCAGTCCTTCAGCTTAAGAGATCTACTTAGTCGTGGCTCACAATTTAGTTGATGAAGATACAAAAATAGGTGGAAGTTGGGCAGTGAAAACTGTAATGTTAATACTTGAGGAAACAGTAGACTGAAAATTAACGCAAGAATAGCCGACGGATGTCTTTCTCACATTTTATGGCGGCATGGAATTAAACAGATAACTGCTCGAGCTATATATATATACGTAAAGTCCTTTCAGATTTATCCGACAGTTGCATGATTATTAAAGGTAGAGAATTTGATGTCAAATTGCATTGAGATTTGTTATTTGTTCCTTGGAAGTTACCTTACATAAAGATTGACGTTTATCATCACAAAACTAATGTAAATATAGGACCACAAATAAATGTGTAGATAGTTTATAATTCAAAAGTGTGAGAAATGATCCATCTGGTCAATGCGAGCAATTCGTGCCACTGGATCGTCAAGAACAGTTTCTGTTCAATTTGATCACAAGAAGAGGGTTTCCAGATCGAACCCACATTAATTCAACCACCGAGGAAACGGGGCTATAATGAAACAGACATCGGGGGACAATACTTCTTATATAAGTATTATAGGTAAAAAGGAAGAAAAATGATTTGCAAAATAAATTATATCCACAGACATCATGGGTGACACATTAGAACAGTATAATGTATGGATACTAAGCAATGTTCTAAAATGCTTATAATCATAAGGAGGTGCATCATAATTTGCTAGTTACTTCTGGAATTGAATGTTACCGTCTGCGGGACTCAATGTGGCTTTCATCTATATATTACGCGGCTGACCGGAATGCCTTCTTGATTCTAACAATGGCAAAGATTCAAAAGGTTTAACTAGATGACGGGATAAAGCTGTGATTTAAGAGCTCATGGTGACAACTTTTCCAGATTTGTGATATCTTATAAAACTGTTTAATACGCCACCACTTCTATGAGATTTTATCCACTCAGCTAAATGTACTCTATGAAAGTTATAAGGTTGAGAATATCCTTAGGAAACTTTTACGTAACGCGTTTTCGCAACTTGAACTATAGCCTGTTCCATATATTTGTGTAAACTTTCAAGTAAATGTTCTTGCACATATGGGTTCTTCATACTTGCTTTAGTAAGTTATGAAAGAGACTAAATCGATAGTTTGGCTTAGCTTTAACTTTCGAGCGGAAGCCATGGACATACACCAGCTTGTGTATGATATCAAATACCATACTGTTATAGAGCATGTTATACACTTGAAAGCTTCTGCCAGAAAAGTGATCGCCTGCATAATTCCAACTCTTATTTTGAGGGATCCCAGGCTTTAAGTCTTCAGCGTATGTGTTAGTCTGAAGCTTGAATACTGGACAACATTGCATAGTAATCTGAGAAAAATTGGACATCATATCACTAAAAACATTCAACAATCATTCACAAAGTGGTTTTTGAACATGTCTAATACTATGACATAACCTGAGGGTTGTGAGACTAGAACTGGAGCCGCATTGGCTGCGCAGACACGAACTTAACCTGTACCTTCTATACCACGTACAATTCGGACTAAGCTTCACTGTTCAGCCAAAACTCGAGTTTCAGACTCGTATGCGAAGTGAACTAAGAAACAGCGAGCGCACAGTGCAAGTACAAAAGTCTCGCACAAAGCTCCGCTCAAATTTTTTCGCCGTAAAATACGCGTTAGTATGGAACCAACTTCCATAGTGTATTAGAAACTGCACTACCTATCCGCAATTCACACGCATGATTAATATTCACCTGACTGTTGCAAATATCTGGTCAACACTAAGCCAAACAGTAACTCTAGATGATTTGTATGAGGAAGATCCAGGATGTATATGAAAGTCACCATATCTTGTATTCGTTGCAATATTATAAGATTACCTACAAATAGTTAAATTTTTGAGGATGCATTTAGAAACGATCTTACTTCTGTCAATCCGTCTAACCAATTCTGTTTTCTCCTTTGGCGCACTGGTTCGAAGATGCACTATGCCTTTCAAGCTGATGTCTCTGTATCATCATCGTCACTCGCCAAGATTTGCAATCAAATTGTGATTGGCCTATCGGCAAGCATATGTATTCATTATTATGTTCTATAATCCCTCATACTTCTTTGTTTAACTCTTAGTCATGACTGAGCTGATCTCTTGTGGTGACGGACTACAGCTTCCAAAATAAAAAGCTATACCCATTCAAATCATATTGCTACTGACTCTCTGGATTAAAACAAAAATGTGCCACACTTGATTGATCCGTTTGACGGGACGCGCTGAGGCTTCATCGCCTATAATGTATGCATAAAACAGCCCTAAAATACATTTGATACCCAGTCTGATGGCCTATTTACTATTTTGCCACACTGGCACAGAACCAATTGAAGCATAGGAGTGCGGGTAAAACCCATCATGGGAATCCCCTTCATGTAAGCAAGGCCCCTGGACACAATTCCATGGATGACCGTATTACTTACTTGAGATTTCCGTGGAATCTACATTTATTATTGTTCCCACTTTCTCAATTCTACTATTTTTAAACTGTTAATCACTTCAAAAACCCATATGGGATCCATCGAACAAAAGACATAAAATTAACTATACTATGCAATCACATTGTACATGTTTGTGCCTCGCACTGTAGAGGAATAAAACGTTTATTTATTTATTTATTATTTTTAGGTACCAAACCGTGCCAAGTTCTAAGTCGTCACATCACTGTGCTCAAGAGGTTCGATAAGCTGATTCTAGCAGGAGCATATTGCCGGCGATTAGGTTTAGTTGCAGGTTTGTAGATCGATAACCAATACTATCACAGCTCTCTGGATTTTTTCTTGTACACAGTGGATGTGGAATTTGAGATTCTGAATGTTTGCAAGGTAGTCCAAAGTTTCGAGGGTCTTTAGCAGCTGTTTGCTCCATATACTTCAGACAGCCATAACTGTGGAGACTCATGGTGCGCGACATTGCTTTTCCGCTTAGAACCAAAGTGCCTGGTGCGAATGTACGACAGAAGCATACAGCAAGGAGCTTTTTGCTGAGAATGACATATCCGGATTGGTTAAGGTAGGTTTTTGGCTTTCCAATCAGAGATGACTGTGTTCATGGGATACGTTTCAGTAACATTGATTGTGCAAGCGATGCTTACGTCGACCGCGAACACATCTGGGACGCCATAGTGAATAAGGACAACTTTGTCGCAAAAATATAGCAAAACGTATGTTGGGCTGATTACACTACCTAAACTAGCGCCAAGATCAAAGGACTAATATGGGAAACTTGATCATTTACACTTTCCATTTGAGTTTTGTTTTAAGGTGTAAACTAAACTACGATGGCTTTTGGTCGCTGACTCCAAATTATGCGACTTTATCTCTAAGCTCATCTTGAGATACACAAGTATACCCTTTCTGTATGTCTAGGGAGAACACTATTGATGATTTCCCGCAGTCTAAAGAGAGATCGAGATGGTTGAGAAAGACAAATGAGTGCTGTGAGTAATTAAACAGGTCACATGTTTGCAGGAAATTCACCACCTTCGGAGGAAATTAGTCCCTCCATTTTACTGCAACTCATGGAAGTGTGGCTAATTAGTCAACCCTTTCTAACCTCATACTTGGGTCCTGCTTTGTTATCCGGTAAAACAGCGACTTTCTTGTGCGGGTATTTTACCGTCCTAAATCGAAACAGAGTATATATTTTCCTAAAGAAAAGAGGTCTCTCCTCCTTTAGTTTTAGTGCGATTGAAGAAAGCCATCAGAAACTTCGTAGTTAGATCGCTTGATAGATGTAAATTTCTTCTTTTTAACACAACGTAAAAAGTCCATATTATAAAATTGGTTGAAGGTCAGCATGTGTAAATCAAGAAAAGGAGAATAAAGGGCTTCGCTGAAGGATGAATAGAAATGTAGATTAAGAGCCTCGGTAAAGGAGATAGGGTCATGAACAGCAGATCCATCGGAAAGTGCGAAAATGTTCTTCCATTTGTCTTAGCAAATAGGTGTTTTACGAGATTGGTCAGTTACTGCTCTTTGTTCATTGACGGAAGGTGCTTGCTTTTCCTCTGTCACTTTCTTTGAGTTACGAAGAGAAATGTAGATGGATATGGTTAGTTGTTTTGGGCAAAGAGACAAATCATTCCTATGTTTGTGAATATTGAAAAGCTTTCTCTTTTGGCGGCTTTGAGTCTAAGGTAGTCGGTATACTTTTGTGTTTTATTGCACTTGCGCTTAACCGCTGAGATCATGGCAAGCTTCCCAAGTTGACATAATACTCACTCGAGTGATTTAAACGTAAGCACTTAAGAATATATTGTCCCTTGTCTAATGAAAGATGTAACTAGTTCTGTCATTGTGTACCTACCAATGACGACGTTTAACAGGTTTGTACATTGTAACGAAATTTGGCGGCAGTGAACTAAACGAAAACACAGGCACCTTTTGATCACAATCAGGAAATGGTCTCAGTATGTTAGCGGGTATAAATTAATACGTTTTGTGTGAATAAGAATTCCTAAATGTGATCCTTTCTAGTCGGCAACCGTGCGTGCTAGGTCAACCATGGGAACAGACGGAAGAAACAAAAATGCTGTATTTTATAAATGAGATAGAGGTGTCCAAAGGGCTTTTGGGCATGATGATCAGACGTGTAGTGAAATATGTACAATTGTTTGCGACGGCTGTATGATAGTTCGGTGGGTTGCCGGCGCATTTGATGGAAAATTCTGGTTGACCGCCACAAGCAGAAACGAAGACCGTGTACTTCCGATGGTTCGGCTACGAGTCTGTAGGTGGGCATGCAATAATATTAATCCAGCTGTATTTAAGGAATTCGCTCCTGCGATTAACAGCTTAAAAGTCACTCTAAGTGCAAGCGGATATATCAAAGCTTACACGCCGCGTATTTCCATCTAATCGTGTCTCAGTGACCAAGATAATATGCGAGGGGATAAGGACCTTATCATTTTAACATCATCCGTTAACCAGTTGCGGGACCTCAAGTCTCATTTCTTATACGAGCACATTTGTACGACCATGTTGCATTGGGCCACAAATTATATTTCCGAAGCCCAGGTGCATGTCGAGTACCTTTTAACCAATTTCAACATTTGGTTTTTGGTTGGAATACAAAAAAGCAACCTGAAAGTGACAACAGGAACATAATCTTGATTATCAGATTACCACATGCATTTCACTATACCCAGTTACATTTATTTCACAAGAGGTAAGATATCCACTGAAAGCTAGTCAAGATATTTAGTTATCCTTAGATTTATGAGGTAGCAATGAAGGACAGAAATCCAGAATTTGACTCGAAAGAAGTAATAACACATCAGTTATTCAGCATATCTACGGTAATTTTATCATTATACTTGTGTTCAGCTCGGCATTCTTCAGGTGCCCATGCATAGCTACTTCCTATCCAATACGAGCTTTCCTCCTTTCTCTCACGAGATATGCAAGTAGTCGGACAGTGTAGCGGAGCTCGTTTCGTGGCGGTGGAGAGAGTGCTTACCCATACATTTGTTTTTCAGCCTGTTACAATTCCATTTGTATTAAGCCGGATTCAGTGCCACAAAATACTAAGACAACTATTAATGCGGAGATATTTTACAAATTTACGATGTTATTAGCGATTAATAATCTTCCTCTATAAATACATACCGACACTGTCTAGATCATAACACCTGAAATAGCGTTACTTCGGTTGGCAGCGCAGCTGTTTTTATTCTGCATGTTAGATTTAGAGAAGCGGCATAGCCAAATTGTAGCTTGTTGCTGTTTAAAGTAGAATAGTCACACATCTACTGTTTTTAGATTTAAATCGGATCATGTCGAACTAAAAAACAGCTGGTACATCTAAGTACAGATGTTGGACTTTTGTAACCGTTTTTTGTAAGAATATGGATTAATGAGTATATTGTTTTAAAATATCATTGACTTGGAGAACCTCGATACAAGACCACATGCCATGTGCTGTAGCCGAAAGAAATGCTTTTAGGGTTTAAGATACTTAGCGGCATTTGCTTATTGTCGAAGGTCGAGCTGCGGACAGTGGATCTGAGAGATAATATAATAAAACCATGCAAAACGCCGATTTCTGGAGCCCCGCAGTCGCCACAACACTGTTTGCTTGATCAATGTTACATTTGTTGCTTTTGTATTGTTTTTGATCCACTCTCACAATGTAATCGTTCGTGCCCAATTAATTCTCCATGTCGATACAACTATTCTGCGGATAAACTGAAGGATACGACTTCCTCACCTGGGAGGTATTGATTTGTTCCACCCGAAATAGAAATAGTTTAAGTTTACTTTTTAGCTCCTACCTCAAGCTTTAAAGAATACATGTACGAAATACTTGACTTAAAGATCGAATGATGGCATGTAGGTCTCTGTGAGAATAACTCCAAAGATTTGGAGGCAAATAACGCAGGAGGACAGTTTTTTTGCGACCGCACTGTCTGGACAGTGCAATATGAGATCAACATTATTTCCGCCTCTGCCAAGCAACATAGGCACCTACCGGTCGATTTCCCTGACCTATCTCATGGCAAAGACCCTTGGAAAGATTCTGATAACAGCTTTCTGCAGCTTCTTTAGTCTAAAAGCTTCTTGACGATAGCACGTCATATCTGCTTGAAAACTCGCTCATGCATCACCAACCTACCTTTGACGAGGCACGAATGGTTGCAAGCCTTTAACCAAGGGAAATTGGTCAAAGTCTTTTACGTTTGAGAAAGGGCATCCTCAGGTGCTGCTCCACAGACCGAGGATGTGCGACATTGGCACCTCTATGCTGCTGTGGATCAGGGATTTCCTTGTTGTTAGAAAGTAGGTGGTCTAAGTTGACAGCCTGATATCCCTAGACCAGTGGTGTGCCCCAAGGTACTGTATTGGGCCGATTTTGTTCATGATCCATATAGATAAATAAATTGTGTATTTCTGGACTGTGTGAGACAAAGCCCGAATCAGTTTTCATCTTATTACGAAAAATATACTTAGATGGCGGAGGACATTTTCTCAAATTTCACGGGGGAGGACACAGAGAGGTTTTGTGGTGTTCAATTATTTAAAAGTAACAAATATGTGGAAAGTGGAGCGTATGAATCAATGTAGACATAGCAAGCAGTTTCCGTAAAGTAATATAACCATCCTTGGAAAAATCTCATTGGAATCTTCTTCCAAGTGAGGTAGTTCCTCGATAGGCTTCTTCTACAAATCTACGCCTCATTTAGCCATGTGCTAACGTGATATAAAGGCAACGAAGCCGCCACTAGATTGACTGGAAGTTTGGCCGCTGTTGTATGCAGCACGCCATCAACATGAATATTTATTCATGGCCGCTGTTATATGTAGTAGGCCAACAACATGTAGACTCGTTTTTAGAGTCTAGCACTGTTATTTCTCGTCAATGAGTTCTCGGCGTTTCCATTTGCAGCAGTGTAATTATTCATCTAGAAAGCTTTAATTCATCACCATAAGAAAGCGGTTCAGTCGTGACCAACAGAAGTAAGCTCAGTAACATAATGCAATAACATAGAAACCACAATGAGTAAATGTTATATGCTTCACTGGAATGAAGTGCTCTGGCAGTTGTCTGTGTCCGTTTGTGCAATCATTCGAATAGGGCAAGTAAATAAATAAATGAAAGAGGTAATTAAGTGAGGTTCTTCGCAGCCAGTTTCCAAATCCGATAGTCGTCCACATGCCCAGCAAAGCACTAGACTGCAGTTTCAGCCTGTTGGGCATCGTCAGTAGCGTGCATCCATCGGATCCATCAGGATTCGAACCTATGACCACCAGCGGAGTACTCCGGTAGTTGTAGATTTGCCAGATAAAAAACTTTTGTCGGTAAGTGCACCATGAACAAATATGTGGCCACTTTCAAACTGTGCCTCACAAAATGTGAAAGCAATGATCAATACAAAGTAGTAGTTATAAAACCTTGGTGTTAGTAACACGAGCTCAGTTTTCAAAATTCCGTTATTTTGAATCAAAATCCGTTGGATATTACGTGGGATAACTATTTGCAATTGAAATAACCGTCCACTGTTTCACAAATGGAATTTTATTTTCTGAAGCGTACAATAACAATCCCCTTTTTGTTCACGAAGTTGATATTAAGATCATCCTGCTATGACGTCATATTAAAAGCCAGTCCAAAGGAAGATACGTTCATTTATCGTTGCTGTATTATATTAAGCAACGTCCGAAGTAATCAAAGTGGAAAGTTAGGCGCAAGAATCTAATAGACCAGGGGTCAGAAAACGTTTTTCACCGCGGGTCAGATAACTAGGAAATTGAATGGCAGAGCCGGATTACTAGAAAAATCACAAACGCAGGCCAAATAACCGCTAAAACGGTCGGTGTGCGCTGTGTAGTCATTGAGTGTAATACTTGGTAGCGAGAAAAAAACACTTGGAAAGAAGGACAAGAAAAAAGTGACACTCAGTGTCCACTTTTCTTTTCTGTGTGGCCTTAGTAAAGGCTGATTTAAGTGGAGCTGAACAAGAGAAGACTAAAGATTTACGACTACGATAAAAAGTCAAGAGAAATATTGGAAACCACGGGAGTAAGGCATTGATAGGACATGCAATTGGCAATACCAAAATGTACGAGCCTCAACAATTTGCGGCAATAGCACAATTCAGTACAATCAACTTGCAATTTGTCCAAAATATTGACCTAAATTGACACCTGCATTAATTAGGGACGTTTATATGAGGTGCGCTTCAAGTGAGCGGAAAAATCCCGATATTGCGGCACAAAGGAGTGGTGTAAACCGAAACACGGTAATGTGCGCGAAGCAATGGGTTTCACACGTGATTACTCACATTAATGTTCCAACAATGTGGGGTCACTTATAGTACGTTAGCACGGTGGCACTAGTAACAACTAAGATATCTCTCGCCAGTGTTCAAACAGTATGGTGCGACATGCAGTGTCAAATGCAAATCTTATCAGAATGTTTCGTGTTTGATACAATTTAGCAAGCAAGTTCGGGTAGTCGGCGAGCGGGATAAACTAACATAGCGGGTCGGATCCGGCTAGCGGGCCGTAATTGGGTGACCCCCTGTATTAGACAATCAGACAGTTGAGACAGAACATTGAAGATTTCATACACTGTGAACAATGAACAATGATAGATTACAGGTAAAAAGCGACTGCTTTACAAGTCCCGCAGGATGGTTGAAAGTGAAAAGTGAATTGAAAGGTGCAAATCGTCAGTTTAAGCGTTTAATGAATTCAAGTGTCCCTTATTCATATAAACGTTGTAGAATGTGTACTGAATTGTTACTGTAGAGTAATAGGGGAAGTAATATGGAGAAGGCATGTCTTAAGAACAAGAGAAACGACAAACGCTTACTCGTGCGCCGCTTTCTTGGACTGAGATAAATTGATGAATGCAGTTGTAATATATCCGAAACTATATTCCACAACAGCAATGTGTGAAGCACAAAAGCAGAGAATGAACACCCTATTTTCTCGCGTTTGTTTGCCGTGGACATCTCTGATTATATAGTGTAATGTAGGTGGATAAGCGAATCATCCAGACGTCTTTTGAATACCGTTAGCGTGGGGGAAGAAACAGCGTATGCGGGAAGAGTGTTCCAGTGTTGATACACATAAAGGGAAAAAATTCTGGCGGCGTTCCAACCGGCTGTATTGTGTGTTCAGCTTTAGATGGTGTCCTCTGAGTGTTGTATTGCTATTCAGCTTTGATAAGTGACGACAAGAATGGTTTGGATTCCTCAGGATCATATAAGTCATTATCAAGTCGCCACGCAGGCGTCGATATTGTCCACTGTAGACCCCGAGGGTTTTCAGCCTCAATCGGTAAGGGAGATGAAACAGGACCTGTACGTTCTTGGTCGCCCTTCATTAAGACAGTTCAAGTGCGGTAAGGTCTTGCTTTTGTTATGGCTGCCATGCGGGGATGGCGTAATCAGAATGAGGCCGAATGTAGGCGTTGAGCATCTGAGAAAATATGGAAGGATTGAAGCGCACGAATGCCCTCCGCAAAAGGCCAAGGTTTTGGTTAGCTTTATTGTAGGCTTTCTCAGCCTGATGGGAACAGCCGAGATCTTCCTGCACTATCCCGACTAGATCGCATTCCGTTGTAGTGCGCTGCAATATTTGATCCCCAGTCTGTATTCGCAATTAGCTTTATGGCTTATGCTCAACACCATGCACTTTGTAGTGTTGAACTGAAGCAGGTTCTGAGTCGACTATTCGTAGACCCTGCGAAGATCATCCTGAAGTGCTGCATTATCTCTGGTTGTTCTAATGGCTCGCCATATCTTGAGATCATCAGCGAAGAGGAAGGAGTTGGAGGTGATTACTGTCGCGAGATCGTTTATGTAGATCAGGAATAGTCGTGGAACAAGTACTGAGCCCTGGGGCACTCCGCACTTAACCTCGATTGGGTCAGAGATGACGCTGTGAACTCTTACATTCAGATGTCGTTGAAGCAAGACATTACCTATCCAACCGAGGATTGGGTCATTAGTTCCACAACACTGCAGCTTGTGAAGGAGTATACGATGGTTCAAACGGTCGATAGCCCATGAGAATTCCAGATATACTGCGTCAACACCTACGCCACTGTCAACGGTCTCAGTCCGACTGGATCTGGTAAGCAGCAAGTTTGAAGTGCAAGATCGGTTCTTGCGAAACCCAAGTTGTTCTTGTGCTATAATATTGTGTTCTTCCAGAAACTTCATCAGCGCTTCGGCAACAATCGCTTCCATGATTTTGGAGAGCACCGGGAGTAGTGTTATCGGGCGATAGTTGGCCGGATCTGTACGACTTCCCCCCTTATGGGTGGGAGTGACGATGCCTTGCTTCCACATTGTTGGCACGCGCATCTCATCGAGGCATCGTTGGAAGAACTTGCAGAGTGGGTCCGTCAGGTTTACTGCAGCCAACTTCAATGCATTTTGAAGAATATTATCAACAAGCTAGTTGTTTAGCGAAACCTAGAATGAAAAATAATCTGCATAAGTAAAAGAAAAGCCTCATTCCAGAGCTCCAGGCTGGCTAGTAGCTGTGTATTGCCTTACTTCAGATTTGTAAATTGCAGCCTTGATTTAATCGAAACTTGTCCCCAGAACACTCCAACCAGTTTTGTCTTTTTTAATGTCATATCAGTAGATGCAATTTTATCGCTCGGCTAGCTTAATATAACTTGTCAATAATATCCTCAAGTTATTGCAGTAGTGCTTGGTTTATCAACTAATCCTTAAACACTGTATCGGGAATGAAAATCCAGAATGACACCTCTTATGTTTTGTTCGTCTCTCAGCTACAACAGTTGAGATTACATGCAGGTAAACTAGTAACCACGCCAAATCAAGATGAAATACAAGTGAAGCCTAGTCAACAATCTGCATTATGCACCCAGGAAATGTGTATAGTCAGATGCGACATTGATGTTCTGGATATGGATAACTAAATAAATAAAGTACTACCAGAGAATAGGCATGAATAGTAGTACCAACAAAGATTGATGGGGCAGGTGTCATCGATGTAAGTTGCTCACCAGTTCTTGCTTGACTAAACACGATCAATCAAAAAGTGTAACAAGCAGGACAAATTACGCATTGTATGTCCGTGTACGGAAATATAGATTTCGTACCTCTGGTCGTGGATTCATACATATATATTCGGACCAAGTCTTTGGTATTTGGTGACAACCGTCAAAGAGTATTTGATGAAATTGGTTGCAGAAGTTAAACTAATTTCGTACAATTGTTTTACCATGTTCCAATCTTGATTTGCCAATACATGGGGTAAATCTTTACCTATGCTTGCACTTCTTTGTTGGTCGTTAATCAGTGTGCCTAGGAAGATCATTTTAGAGTAGTGTGTTTACTGAGTCAACAGGCACGCAGTGATAAAACGTAGGATCACCAACGTAAAATGAACCATGATTCGTAACGCGTCTAAAAGCGAGTGCTTGACAAACACTGTAATATGACCGCAGTCTGGACTATAAAAATGCCTAAGATGAAGGAAAATATGGAAAACTTTGGATTATAGGGGACTCAACGAATTATTCACATGAAAAACCCTTCTGGTCTCCTCAACGCTAAGTAAAGAAAAGAGCAAATGAGCACACTGTTGGCTCGCATTGTTTCATCTTCCGATGGAAACAGACTTAGTTACCTAAGGTAAATAGGAAATGCGTTGTCTAGTCGTTCTTAAAAAAGATAAATGTAAGGGCGAAAACATCCTGAGTTGGAAGAGTGTTCCAATTTCTAGATACTGGAGTGCAAAAGACGTTGGCTTACAGTCGAGCTTACCGAAATGCATGGTTAGTTTGAGCTGGCAACCTCTCAATTTAGTATTTTTGTGAAGTTGCAACAGTTCGCGACAGGCGTGATTGTAGTTTAACACAATTTGGTACACCTTGATGAAATGTTCTTGCAGGTGCCAATGATCGCTATTGTACGAGCCCAGGTCATGCAGTCTGTGTTAATAGGTTAGGTAAAACTATCCACTAATGAGTTTCGTCGCTTTAATTTGCAGCATTTCAAGATTAGCAAAGTGTTTACATCGTGGTCGTCAGGTTTGGATCGCGCATCCCATGTACAGTCTCGCATAGGCCTTCAGCATCTGCGGACAGACAGATGGCTCGAACATCTCGAACGTCCTTCGTCAGAAGTCAAGTTGTTGCCTGGCACCTCACGTTGCCTTCTCAGTCTGTTTCGAGCAGCCAAGATCATTCTGCACTATTATCCCTAAATCGTTTTTGTGTAGCGCGTTACAACTGCATTTCTCCCGATCCAAATTCATGAGTACAATTATGTCGTGTGCTCAGAACTTTGCTGTTCGTCAATATAAACTGGAGTCGGTTTTTGGAGGACGTTGATAATACTTGTCGAGATATCCCTGCAGGACCATGCGGTTGTCCACTGCATGGATGTCATGACTGATCTTGTTGTCGTCCACAAATAGTAGCAAGTCCAACCGTAACACATTAGCATGATCATTGATGAATACTACGAATAAACGGTGTCCACGAACCAAACCTTGGGGCCCACCAAGCTGGGTCACAGCTGGAGTTACGTAATCTCATACTCCGCTGACGTTGCATGAGGGATCTACTTATTCAATGGAGCACAGTCGCCTATTCTATAATTTCGAAGCTTGTGAAAGTGAAGGCAGTACCTTGGGCGGTCAAACGCTATAGAACATCCCACAGATACGACGTGTATTCCAGCTCTGGCATCGACTGATGCCGTCCATCTTGCCTGTTGGTGTAGGAGTTTGTCTTCTCGCTCTACTTTGACGTAATTTTTTCGCTAAGTTATATAAGCGTACCAGGCGTGCGTACTCGATCAAGTTAAATATGGAAAACCATTTCACTTTGCAGACGAAATGAAGATCGTTTAGTTCATTCCCCATGAACATCTGCAGATAATTCTCAAAGCCATTAAAACGGATCTGAATTCCTTTGAACCCTGGTCAAAGGAGCGGTTATTTGAATTCTCTGTGCACAAGTCCCGCTTCCTCACCTATGTAGCATATATCCAGGCAAGTAAATTCTAAATGGGGTACAAATCCATATCACTAAATTCGGAACCTAGGAGTAAGTTATAATGTCATAGTAAACTTCACCACTCCTACTCAAAAACAGTTATCAAAGGTAAGTTGCGCTATAGGTTTAAACAACAACTTAATAATCATACCTAAAGTCAAGCTTGCACTTTATTTGATTTGCCTACGTCCATTTGTGAGTATTACGCAATTATATACAGTCTTGCACAAGAGTGATTTAATATCACTGGAATGTTTGCAGCAGTAACACATTAGAAGTCTCATGAGTGAATCGTTATCAGCAACGTATCACGATGACGGTAAGCTGCTGAGCATCAACGCTCTTTAATTACGAAGTTACAACATTTCTTTTACAAACTAACACATCATCTGAGGTTCAGCTCAGCTATCCAGTTGATGTTTAAGGAGAATGATGACTACAAGTTAAGGAACAGAAAATTTATTTAAAGCAGTTAGTTCCCTTCAGAAATTTGAGAAGCACAGTAAGAAGACGAAAACTGGTAGATGAATACATTTGGTATTGCCTCCTCAGTGCCATTAACAATAACCGGTATGCAACTATACACTTAAATATGCGTGTGACCGAATAAGCATGAGGTACAAAGTAAGTGACGGAAGTTCTACACCTATGTTTATGGCAGTCTTAAGCTGATAACTAATTGCTTTTGAACACACAGGGCCGGCTTCACCTGGCTTATCGCAACGGCCTCGCCGAAACGGAGGAAGCGGGGATTAGGGTGACGTAATACAAGTGTGAACGCTGATCCGAGCTCTATCCGGTGACGCGTAGTCAGTAGGTGTTTATCTATTGAGGAAGCTGGTGGTTTGGGCAAGCACGGAACTTCAGTGGGACAGGGATTCCGGTCAATTTCACGTTGAACCCACTTTGGTACGTATTCCTTTATTCGGGAAGTCAAAGACAGATTGGTTCTGCCTATGTAACTGTCTCCGCAGTCGCATACGAATTTGTATATGCAGTGTGAGTTGGCCCCTATCGGTTGAGCCCCCTAAGTTGGAGGCACCGGCAAGTTACAGGTTCTATTGATGACCACAACCTGAGCAGCACAGTAACTTCTCTGCGTAGCAGAGATTAAACGTTTCGTGGTTTTCAATACAGTAAAATCACCCTTGAATGCCAACTCTATATAGATCTTTTTTGGCTGCCGTATGCACCAAGTCTTTCGGGCCTCGCTGTTGGCTGTGTCTCTCTATAAATCTACGTGGATAACCATTTGAAACTAGGGTCGTTGTAATTAACTCTAGCTCGTTGGCTTGACAATCAGCGGAGCAAATTCGTCTAGCACGACTAACTAAATTTTCACAAGGGTCCGCTTGTATCGCACTGGTGTGGTGCTGGTGAAGTGCAGGTATTGGCCGGACCAGGTTGCTTTTCTGTAGATAGACCTTCTAATGAGCCCGTCATCTCTGCGACTGATGTGGATGTCTAAGAATGGCAGACAGTTCTTCTGTTCCACTTCGCAGGTGACCCGCAAGTTGGTATGTGCGCAGTTGAATTGCTGCACCAACTGGACAATCTGCTGCTCTGATGAACAAAAGGCCAATATGTCATCAACATAACGCTTATAGTATGGCAACTGAGCTATTTCTGTGGATATGCCTCTTTCTATCATCAGCATGAAAAAATCGGCAAGTACAGGGCCTAGTGGGCTACCCATTGCCACACCATCGATTTGACGATATGGGATGTTCTGAAAGTGAAAGCCAACATTTGCTGTGCACAGCAGTAAGGATTCCTTTAGAAAATCGACTGGAATTGGTAACGAATAAATAGAGTGCTCAGCTAGCTCACACATGTATTCAACAGTTTGTTGTAGTGGGACGTTGGTGAATAGAGATTCCACATCCAAGGAACAGATGATCTTATCCGAGATGTTGATGTCATCTAAGTCACCGATAAGTTGAAAAGAATCTTTAAGACTATATGGATTGGACATTTGTCTCAGAGGCGAAAGTATCTTCACTAGCCAGCGAGCCAATTTATGCTGCGGCGCATTTACCGTTGATAGAATCGGCCTAAGTGGTACTCCACTCTTGTGTGTCTTCGGTGACCCATATAACTGCGGAGTAGTGCTGCCACATGGCTTCAAACAATTATAGGTGTCACTATCAATCACGCGATGAAGGAGAAGCATTTCAAGATGGGCAGCAATGCTAGTTTCAACGTCGGCTACGTTCTCCATCTTATTAAGTCGTTCGAATTTGCGCGTGTCGTTGAGTATGTTACTCATTTTCTGAGCGTACTCGGCCTTATTCATGACCACAACTCCAGAGCCCTTATCCGGTTTCATCACAACTGCTTTCTTTGTACGCAGTTCACGCAGCGCCTGAAGGTGTCGGCCTGTTAGTGCACATTTTTCAGTCACTGGCACAGTCTTAACTTCGTTGGCAATGTCGGTCAATTTGTTTCTAAACCAAACTACACTGTCAGGACTGGATGGTTGAAGCTCCTTAAATTGATCAAAAAACTTCTCAAACTGAGCTTCTATAAACACCCCATTCAGTCTTCTAGGGGGAATTTTGTAATCAAGCCCATATGACAAAGCTTCTAACTGCAAAGCGTCTAGTTGTACGTCTGATAAATTCACCACGTACTTACTGGGATCACGAACGATTGGCTCCTCATCCTGGCTGTTCATAAGCGAGTTCTCCAACCGAGTATTCCGATTTCGCCTCGTACGGTCAAGGGTGGATTTGCAAATGTTAGCGAACACAACACGACAACACAAAGATAGATCCTCTACCACATGGAGTAGGCGTGCGTGAGTTTCCAGTAAACTCAGAAGTTTGGACACGGCCGTCTCCAAGTGAGCGGATGTCACACGTTTGAGGTTAGCCAGAGATGGTTTGAGTTTATTTCTACGCAGCAGTGTAAGAACCGAGCGGGGGTATCTACGCAGGAGAAGACATTTCCTAAGAAAGGATATTTCCGCAGCTAAATACGAGTCAGCTTGGTGACGACTTGTTAGAGGCCACGTCTGCACATGCCAAATGAGATGTGGATATGCGGGAGAAACCTTTTCGTTGGGTTACCCCGCATGGAAATGGGTCTACAGGAGACAGTTCGATGGATGGCCATATTAACTTACTTGAACTACCGGCTATACCCATGCTTATTCTTGCAATCAAACTCTACATTATTCACTATATTTGAATGATGACAGACTGCGAACACCTCACTGGAACCAATGAAGAATTCGAACAACATTCCCCACCATCCGATTATGTTGTGCAAAATGCTAAAGCCACGTAATCGGTCTGTTTCTCGCACTGTCGAGAAATATGACATTTATATATTTATATTTCTAAGCATGCTTTACAATTGCACTAAGTGGAAGCCCTTAAAGTTATAAAGTTTCGGATCCGGTTTATCATGAATGACCTCGTTACTTCGACTGTAGGACTTTGGTTTCCGTCTCATTTGCCACTAACCCGGTGACATGGATGAGAAATTCCTTCCAGTTAACATCAGGAGGCTGCTCAACCAGGAAGGACCAGTCCGTTGCTTGTTCGGGGTCATCCTATGTGCCATAATGGGTGATGAGATAAATTCCCTTGTTCTTTTCACAGATGTATTCCGTGTAGCAGTTGGTATGGAAAAGCAGCGTCGCATGTTCACTACTGTCAAGCGGTGCATCTGTGTTAACGCTACCAATCATTAGTTGCTTACTGGTGAGTACAAGACCCGATACAGATGGCTTGTCGCCAGTTCTGAATATCGTGGGTGTGGTGAAATAGTTAATGAGCGTTACCACTGCGCGTCTTTCCTATAAACCTTACTTGAATTGTTCGCTATACAAAGTTGGGACTTCGACTGCTTGAAGTTTGAAGTTCTCCAATATAAGGACGTGACGGTATTACTGTGTCAGGTTTCTCCTCATACTAGGCGGTGATCAATTTCTGGGGTGGACAGTGTAGGGCGGTGACTAGTGTTAGTTGACAAACAATACCAAATTTCAGTGCATACGGCACCAGCGAGCATCAATAACTTGCGCATCTGGATTGTCGATGTCAGCTGCGTAATACAGGTGCACTGAGACTCTTATGATTTGTCGATTATTTCGTAGGAGAATCATGCCGGGCAAGGTTATCGCAGCGTCAGTGATCTCGGTATTCCGCCGTTTCTTTTATCATAACATGTCCCAAAGAGTGGAAGCATGACGAGTATGAAGCTCAGCTGGCATACTACGAAGTGGCTCTGACATGTTACAAAAGCAGGTTAGCAATTTACTTGCAGATAGGTCTTTCAGTTTAGGTTCCATGTCGACAATTTTTGGATTTGATTGTCGGTCGTTTCCTTGTTGCACAATAATCACAGGTCCCGGGGCAATTCCGGGTTGCTATGTATAGTTCACAGTTTCAGTATGTGGTTGAAAATGTACATCACTTTCAGCTAACAAAGTGCATTAGCTGCATTCCCGGTTCTGAGCGGCGTGTTAACGGGTTCGCACTTAAGGTTCCTTTATCCAGCCTTATGTAGTCGATATGTGGCCGGGTGTCCATCGAATCTATACATAGTTCAATTGTAGCTTTTTGCGAATTTTAAGCCAAGTTTCCATCGTCTTAACTGCCCTCGGTTTCGTTTGCAGTGTTACTCCCATCACTCGAGGACCACTCACTTGGTATTTGGGCAATAATGGTAGTGTTGTTATAGAATAGGCGATACAGATTTCGAGTCAAGCACTTCACGAATGACGCGTCATTTATTCTAGTCATGTCATCATCAACAGCAGTACATCAGATATCTGAACTGATGCTTTGCTGCCATACAATCATAATGACCTACAGAACGAAGAATAATAAGAGGGTGAGAAGAGGGACTTACTTAATGCCCTAAGCAAACATACACTGTCGAGGCGTATGCCCCTTGTCAACTACATACCATCACAGACAGCTGGCTATCGTACAAACATAAGGCGACATCAGCGCGACAGCTTCCTTTCGGCTTTCACTGCCACGCGTCATAATCAGCCATTAACCCGCAGATAACGCAGCACCAAACGCACGTTAAACTGTCAGTTCGATTAGAAGACAGCAGACGCGCTACAAGTGCCGACTTTGAGCCATGTTCGGTAAAGTCTCGAACCAAGCACAAGGCGGGTCACGTGACACCGAGGTCACCAACTTTAGTCATCAGTGCGTTCATTTCATGCTGCCAAGTCAACTTTTGTACACCTCGTGCTTTGCGCTACCCTACATCTGACAGACTAGACAAGTCTATCCTGGTAAGCGTTGACCGGGCATCCGTAGTACCTGCCCAAGCCAACGCAACTTATTCAATGCTACCTGTTGTTCTAAGAAACTAGCCTTTGTATTACTGACTAGAACTTGTCTACACACATCATCTTTGCGGACGAGCTGGTGCCACCCGACACCAGCTATGCTTCGCAGATAGCAATGAGCAAATACTTGAAACTACCTCAGATATTCAGACAGAATAGGCAGTCTCACTCCCATAGAGTAGGACGACCATCACTGTGGCCTTGTAGACACGCCTTTCAGACGGAGGGAAACCATTTTCTGTCGCCAAACAGAGCGCAGATTCAAAAAGACAGTTCTGCTTTTACAATACTTGTACTGACCTCATTAGCTACACAAACCATCGTTGCTGAAACAGCCACCAACGTAGGTGAATTGATCAACCACTTTGAGTTCCTCGCTATCTAGGCTCAAGGGATCATCAAATGGCTGGTGGTCCTGCAGCAACAATTTGAACTTTGGAGGTGTGAAACGCATACTAAACCACTCTACACAGGTTATTCATGATCGATTGCGCCTCCGCAACATAGTTAAACAGCAAGACGATATTGTCCGCGTAATCAAGATCGACTGACGTTTCACCAGGCAGCACCTCAACGCCTGCATCTTTAGAATCAGCAAGGAAACACTCCATGATCAAGTCCACGACGAAATTAAAAAGAAGGAAATAGGACAACCCTGACGAAAGCCAATTCTTGTCGGAAAGACATCCGAAACATCACGTATACCCTGAAGCAGCCTGTAGTGTTTGGGTGAAGGGCATGTCAATTGTTCACATATTTCATGGGAACACATTCTGCACAAGTTGTTCGAACAGAATGCATCGCTCGGCTCAAACGAATGCACTCTTGAAATCAAAGATTACAGCAATTTTCCTCCTACAATATGCGTGGCGCTGCTCTAGCACCAGTCGCAGAGGGGATATTTGGTCTATCCAAACTTATCCTGGACGGGAAGCAGCCAGCTCTTCCCTAATTCGGGATTCCCGTGCCGCAGTGAAGCGAAGAATAAGAATTGAGGACAGTAATTTTGTCACTATGGGCGTTAGGCTAACACCCCGGTGGTTAGCACAAACTGTATGACTGCTATTCTTGTGTATTACAGCTTTGATCGATTCACTCCAGTTAGCCGGGATGGTTTGTTCTTTCCATACATGTTCGAACAGTGAGGTCAGAGCTTTGAAGAGAGCCTCACTATCCTTCAAGGGGGATCACGTAGCAAATGAAGTTGGTCACAAGCTCAGGTCCGCTCTAACGCGCACCTACTCTACCGCCCAACTACGACTTATCCACACTACACGAAGGATTCCTCTCTAGAGCCTTCCGAGTAGCTCGCCAATCAGTTCGGCCCCTAGCATCATCTATGAGTTTACTTGCAGTTGCGGTGACACTTACATAGGCAAGACTGGTCGCCGGCTGTCTCAAAAGATGGCGGAACACTTCCCAATATGGCTAAGGCAGTTGCGGTTTAACCAAGGCGGAGTGGACCAAAGAATGAACCGGAACCCTACCTCGTCTATCACCAAACATCTCATGACGGCTCGTCACCAGGTGAACCCAACCGATTCATTCAAGGTGTTATTGCGCAACAGGAACCCGAGGTCGTTGGCAATTAACGAGGCTCTACTGATGACGTTGAATTGTCCCGTGCTCTGTGCTCAGAAACAATTGAGGCAATCAATTAGATAGCCTTGGACCCGATTACGTCATGCTTATCAGTTTTATCTGCTTATCTATGTTACTAAGTGTAGACCCTATATCCTTAGAGTGTGCAGGTGGCCGGGAATCCGGATCAGCAGCACGAAAACGATTAAAGGTTGTGATCTCATTTCGGACCCCGAGCTACGATGAAGGCTCTAAACTAACTGTCAATGGCTTAATCTACATCACCAGGATAAGAAGAGGTCCGAAAGCAAGGGGTCAACTGAACTGATCTTAAAATTGCTCCCCCATGCAACGGGCTTCAATGTGAATCAGAGTACCTGCGCTGTACCACAAGGATATGTTCTGCGTCATGCATGGCGACAGAGGTCCTATTTCACTGAGGCTCAGTGTTATGAAGACAAGGAATTGAAAATTCGGTATGCTATGCAGCTTGATAGGCTTTGCTGACGGAGGGCTGAGAAACATTTTAGTTGTCAATAGGGGTGTAGTCCCTCCCAGTAATGTTCATGGAAAAACGACAGCAGCCCAAGGCATGATCAGAGTAAAAGAAAGTACTCCAGAACAAGCTGCACTCAAGAATGGAATAACGCCACTTGTAATTAATGGCAATGTGATCTATTTGGGTCCATCACTGGCCAGCCACAGGAGGACGCCAATTGGCACTTCGGCGCCCACTGTGTCTGAAAGCAGTGCTAGTAAGAAACAGCTGGTGCTGCGAATACACTTGTAATAGTTGCTCACGTTAATCCGTACGGTCGGAGTTAAACCCCTAATTACCACCTAGCTGAGCTTCTGAATAGCCAAGGCTACCTACTTGTGCATTCATATCCCTGCAATTACTGGGATGTCTGAACTGGTAGCACTGCGTACTAGCATGTCCAGTTGGTAGTAGAACGTGACCTTGGCAACGTCAGAACTGCACTGGATGGCAGCATAAGCGGAAAGTACAAGGGAACTGCGTCTTGTAACACTTCATGAACTAACCTTGGTCGATGTCTTCAAACAGACTGCATACTAATGACAGCCTTGGAGCTAAGTACTACACCTACTCAAGTTTGACGAGAGGCTCTGCTGCAGCATTTTCTGCGGATTGGTGTAACCAATTGCGAGAGGACAAATCTGGTGCATTTAATTCAATAACACCATGAGAGTCATTGATCCTAGTTTCAGATACGCAACACTCGTCAATACCCAGCGTGTCTAACCTACATGCGGGTGCAGCCTGTTGAGCAATTTGTCTTAGAGTGCGGATGTTGAACACTGCTAGGAAAACGGTACAGCGTAGTGTTATGATAGACTGTAACCGATGGGCTTACAGTGGGTGATTAGTGAAGGTAGAAGCAGTTGGTTCGACTCCAGTGGTATTACGACTGTTGTCAATTAAGCTGGGAACTATAGAAGAAAGGTTGGTATTGGGTATTTGGGAGGGGAGTAAGAGAGACAGATGAAAACGAATGAAGGGATGCAACAGCAGTAGCAATTTTTCGCTTATCTTTCTTGCTCTATGCACCAGTGAAGGCGACCTTTGATAAGCTGCGCGACGGCCGATGTAGAATGTAATAACGTTGGAGGAATTATTCATGGATGTATATGGGCTGAGATACTGCCAGGGTGTCCAGACCTAGATAGGAGGGTGATTAGGGTCCGCAAGTGAAGTCTTTGACTCAAAAGTGAGTCTGCCAGCCAGCGGGAAAGAGGCAGAGCTTTAGTTTTACAGAAATGCACGTCATCCCATTTCAAACTCCCAACCTAGAGGAGAAAGCGACTAAATTTTTCTGGCTATAACCAATGCCTAAAGTGGTAGGAATAGCTCTTAAAGGCCCGGGGCACCAACCAGTATAGCTCAATGGGTCTAAGAGGTACGCATGCCTTCGCACCATGTTGAGGTCCAGTCTTATTGTGATGTTGTGTCTGGTCATGTGCTCGAGCCTATAGTACACCTGGTGTCTGAAGCCCCGGGGGACAGCGTGGATAATGATCAAAACTATCTCTTTGTGTTTGCTGTAATCGTCTGGGTTTAGTTTGCTCTCCAACAGACATTCGAATACATGCAAACATATCTTTGGGTTGTCTGGAAGCGTGTGACTGATCTCTTAAATACTATTACTTGGGACAACCGTAACACACTATTGTGTAGCGAACTTGGGTGACCACTTCGTTTGGACAAAGATTAATTAAAGCATAAATGCTAAATGTTTCTGGTCGTCAGGCATTCCGCCTTTGATGTAGTTTGCCTCGGATTCATGCATACTGGAACATGTAATAGTAATGTAAATATAATGATATTGATGTCCTTATTTCGGAGCACATCGCAGCTGCTTTCTTTGGTCGGACAAGATATGGCCTATTGGGTGCTGTGATAGTTTCAGCAGGCCTAAATGCTCTTGGTTGTGCAGCAGTTTAAGGTACTGTGGACAGTTTCTCTGTCATGTGACAGTAAAGACTAGACGCTTGTGTTCTTGGTTTCTCAGCATTGTTGAATGTATCACGAGGCCTTCATGAAATATGCAGTCCGAGGGAATACTCAGAAACAGTCCCTTGTATAGGGACAGCGGTCAACGTGGTCGAGGTGTCCAACTCCTTGCTCTTGCACCTTGTCTGGCTTCTCTGTTCCAAGTTGGAGTTCGCTGTTGGGCATATAGTTCGAGGCGCTGATTAATCTGGGCACAGAAGGACAGATCTGTCAGAGGTTGATCGCTCTACAAGTTCTGGTAACCAGTCACACTTCTACATCAGCATAACTATACGTAAGACTATTTGAATAGCCGTACACTGTATACCTGTGGTCGAGTGGTCTGCACGCCTGGTTTGCAACCGTAAGGTCGCCGGTCCGAATTCCCTTAAGGGTAGGCACCCTGGTGGCATAATCAGCCCTCGCGCGACTGGTGGTGGCCGCGTGGCAGCAAAGCACCGTTACGGCGTACAGCTGGCGATTTATTTATTATTATATGCAGTACCAAACGGAAACGGCCGTAAGTTTGTTTTTCACAGTTTGCTTAGACTAAGGATGCCAAAAGTAGGATGAAATTGCTTACAGCACTTAGAGCATTCAGTACCAAACCGTACATTTCTAAGACAGCTTCCAACACCATAATTACTATTCAGTTGTAACGCTTTAGGCATGTCATTTTGCAGCCAGGCAGTGCATGCCACTGTGCTTCCCAATTCAGCTAGGTTATCATAAGTGTCATTTGTCACAGGGTTTATCCGAGCAGGCAAACCGCATCCGTTCTCTGCCACTGGGGTAATGACTTCCACACACGTTCGATGATGGGCACTTTAGTAATCACAAACAGTCTAGGGTCAGTCACACGTCCAATGCTATGAGGCTCACTTCGATGGCAGGGTGAAACATGCGTTGCGTTTGTGCGTACTCGCTGGCCTGCAGTCCCTACTCAAGTAAACACACGTGCTTTGTCAACTGGCGGTTCAGTGAATGTCCGCGCTGACTGAGCAGAAGCTCGTCTCTGAAGCTGAATGCAAGCCAGGACACAGGGAGAATCCAAAAGCACAAATTTTTCCTCATATTTTGTGAGAAACAACATATTAAAATAAGCTCCGAATTGGTAGAGAGCCTCGAGAATTCCAAGTCGAGTGGTTTTGCGCAATTGTGGATTGGATTCAAAAACAAGGATGATGTGCATGGAAAGTTAAGCATGAAAGCCTTTTCAAACAACGGAGGTTGTTAGTATCGTGATTCGTGGAAGATAATTCAAAACATGATGGTTCACTAAGTTGCACCAGTAACTAAGAACTGGAGGAGCGCAAGCTGATTAGGCGAAGGTTAAGTATGGAGGAGAAAAATCCTTACGAGATGGTGTTCAAGAACAACGTTTCTAGCGTCTGGTGCTTACGTTTACCATTTACGACTAAACAACTGGTGCTTTTTGAGTTGCTGCAAATAAATGCTGTTCGTCGACAGCAATTCTAAAGAGATGTTGGTAATCAGAGTTCTCTCTCCACAGCTGCTGTTTCTAAACTATCACAAACCTTCACCCAGTGACTCTCCTCCCTGTGCTCTCGAAGATCACGGAAGCAGTCGTCACAGAGGCTTTAACGGACTATCAGGAAAAATGAAACATCTTGGTACCGGAGCAGCATGGCTTCTGTCAACACCAGACATTCACCACCAACCTACTGATTGCACCATGTAGTTGGTCAGAAGTGGCCGATGATGGGCTCGGAGTCGACGTCATCTAGCTGCAGTTCTCCAAAGTTTCCGACCGCCTTGATCATCGCATCCTAATTCAAGGGCTACAGTTACGGAATCGGAGATCCTGCGCTTGGTTGGATTGGCAGCTTTCTTCACCAACGGAAGTTTCATGTACGTGTTAGGGGATCACTTTCTAATCCAATTGAGGTGGAATGTGGTGTCCCACAAGGCACAGTGCTGGAACCGCGCTTACTCCTGGTGTTCATCAACGACCTGACAAGAGTTAACTCCTCAAATTCCCTGCTCTTCCTCGACGACGTCAAGATATGGCGGGCGATTAGTAACAAGCCAGATCAGGATCTACTCCAGCATGAATAGATTGCATTTATGAATGGTCAAAGAGGAACAAGCTTCAATTGAACATAACTAAGTCCAAGGTGATACATCTGCGTCACCAGCCGGTGAGCGCTTACAAGATTGGAGACCACACCTTGTAGAATGTCTCTCAGAAGCGTGACCTTGGTGTATTGGTACAGGAAGATCTCGGGTGTTCAAAACAAGCAGAGAAGACGACGAGAACCGGAAATAAACACTTCGGCCAGCTTCGCAGAGCCTTCGGTCGGTATGAACCCTCAATCTTTCCCCAAATGCTTAAGGCTTTCGTGCGACCTCACGTGGAATATGCTTTGCAAGCGTAGCAGCCGTGGAAAAAAACAGGATCTCTGCGCTAGAGACTCCTCAACGATGGGCAAGCAACAACCTCAGGGGCCTGTTTCATCTCCCCCATCAGCTTAGACTGAATTCGCTAAGGATGTACAGCTGTCAATATCAGCTTTTGCGAGGGGATCTCGTAATGGTTTGCCAAATTCTAAAGAACCCAAACCACATTTGACGTCCGCTGCTGGAATTGAATCACAACACTAAGCTAAGAGGTCGCCCTCTAAAAATGACAATTCAGTATAGCCGGCATGAATGCCGTAGAAATTGCTTTTCCCTCCGCGTGTGCCAACCTTGGAAAGCCCTCCCTAATTATGTCGTCTGGCGATATTTGCAAAACGATTTGATGACGCATTGTCTCGTTTACATTTCATTTTCTGTCTTGTTAGCCAGGGGCCACAAAACGTAATCAGACGGTGTCTTGCCAACCTCCCAACCAATAGATTTATGAATTTATACGTTTAATACGCAAAATCTCCGCTATTCTACATAAGTTTATCGTAAATTCATCAAAATGCTTTTCACTCTACCAGGCAATTAACTTTTCGCAATAATTTCCATCCTACGGAACTTGTTAAGCCATGCTTTTTAACCCTTAATAGACCATTGTTCCATTAAATCGGCGGTCAACTTGACAAGAGATGTATCCGTTAATTGTTAGGCACCATATGCAATGTTGGCGTAAACCAAGGTCTCCTGCAGCATAAGGATACTTAAATTCACAGTACGTCTTCGCCAGGACCCTAGCTGCAATTCGACCATGCCAAAGTCCATTATCTTTGGCTTTCTATTGTCCAACGGAGCGAAGGAATTCGGGACTATTAGCTGGAGTGCAACGCCAATTTATAAAAGTTAAATTATTTTAACCTTCATAATAAAACTTCAACTGTATGCTTTAGTGTTTTGCATAATAACATGTGTCCATGTACAAGTTTGCTTGATTTGTGCATGAAATTTATTTCGAAGAATATCAAAGGTAAATAGTTAAAGTTAAATTTATGGTTCCATCCTGTCCAACATCTTAAGCATTTTGAGTAATTCCTCTAGATAGACACGGTCACGGACTGAGGCTAAAACGCACCTTTTCATGCTTTCCGTAGTAGGCAAACGGTTTTATGCATGTTCACTAAAAATGTTCAAAACCGGGGAAAAAGCTAATGTTCCATCGACGGAATTAACGGAAATGATGGGTGGTGGACGTGACTTCTGGTAAATAGCAACGCAGAATGTAGAATCTTCCATATAAAAATCACGAGCTCTACAATTCTAGAGGGCAACGAGATTAAAGGGTAGTACTAGCTTCGGATATGCAACAGTTTATTCGCCGTGTATGCGTTATGACGCAAACTTGCCTTACGCAAACTTACCTTATGTATCGGCCGGAAATTAACTGCTCATCACCACTATGTAGCCCACGACATTACATCACAAACTTTGATCATTCCCATCCTTTGATCTCGGAAGGATATTCATGAGATGATAACAATCCACAGACTTCAAAAGATTCCCAAATAACAACTAATCAAATGCAATACAAAAACGGAACTGTGTTAGCATTTTTGTGATTATCACACAGTGTGCTTCTAGCAATACAATAATAAAATTATCTACAAATGTAAACGATGATAACCGGAAATCCAAGGCTTAAAATGGATCAAAACCTAGGTTATTTTCAGCATCATTACATATTGTTGGGCCGTCCTTATGACTTAAGGAAAATAGTAAGTAAGTAAAATGGATAAAGTGGCACAAGCTTAACTGGTGCAGTAATTTGGTAAATGAAGTAATAGCAAATTCAAATATTTCATGTGTAGACCAATTAAAACGTGCATCTATGAATAGATTGAGTAATGGTACACTAATGATAATACTTTGCCATGAGGTTGTGCTGGCAGCATGTAAAACGGACTAACACGTTGAGTCTTATGCTAATAGGAAATTATAATCCGACTGCTCTACTCTTTACGCATAAATATGCGCGTCACGGTGTGTTGTAATTCAAAAGAAGCTACTAAGTCAGAATATAGACAGAATGTCCTATCATGTAAAAATGTGCATGGAGCTTTATGTGATATTTACTCATTGTTTGAAAATAACTATGGGGCACAGGCAACTAGTTGTGAAGGGTGTTTCAGGATTAGCAGGCCCTGAAGGAAATAAAGATAAAAATAAAAAATGAAACAAAATATAAAAATTGACAATCTGGACTAATGTATTGTTGACTACGTTTCAGACTATTTCCTCTAACCTTGATGTTTGCGTTGAGTTTTCAAAAGTAGTAGGATACATGACTGGTGCGCCGGGTATTTGGTAAACTGAGCTAACATCTCCACGTGCTGAAAGCGCTGAGTATATGCAGTCGTACTTGGTGGGAAGGTGGCGCTGACCGTTGACATTTTTCCTTCCTCGATGTTGCAGGGTACCGAACGCTTCGAGGTCACGCTTTATCCAATTTTGCCACGCTTGGGTAACGAATTCAACGTGAAGGCGCATCTAAGCATTGAGCAGAAGCAAGAAAACGGATAAATCACCAACTCCCGAGTTCCCTCCACACTAGACCAACATGCTGGTTGCCGACTTTTGAAACGGACAATGACTGACGGAAACCACCGAGATCGTCCTGTACTAGTATACAGAGATCATCTTTCTGAGTAGTGGTCTTCATACCGTGCACACCCAAGCCTGTAGGTATATGTGTGTCGATGGCGGATGTAGAAAACACCGCATTTGTCAGCAGTGACTGATATTGTGTTCCTTACATACCAATTTGTGGGTTCGTTGAGGTCGCGCTAGGGTATCTCATTGTCGTTCACTCCCTTGACCTCCCGCCAAGTCATAACATCGTCTGCAAAGATGTGATAACTCTTACTAGATCATTACTTAAGGCTAAGAACAGACAAGGACCAACTAACGAACCCTGATGTACCCGCACTCCACTCGATTCGGGTTAGACAAACTACTTCGGACTCTAAATTACAGCTGCCGTTCGCGCATAAAGCTATCGATCCATCCTAATACTAAGACTTTAGTAACGTCGTGTTGACGGTTGTGAAGCAGGACACCAGAATTCCATCAGTCTAACGAGTATGAAATGTCCAAGTGGATAGGATCTGTTCCTGTTTCCTAATAAATGTTGTCGGTCCAGTTGTCGTGTGTTGTCATCATGTTCGTGGTACATGATTGATGTTGTCATATCCTTTGCTTCTCCAGGACATTGATGCCCTAACTTTCCACGTAGCTCCTCAGAGCGTCTGAGATGACCGCTTCCGTGACCTTGGACAGCGCAGGAAAAAGCGTTACCTGGCAATAATTAGCTGACTCAGATGGACTCCCTCCGTTGACAATAATGGTGGTGATGCTCGTTTGCACTTTGACATAACTATGTTTTTGTCTAGAGGACACTAAAATAATCCATCAGTTGGTTAAGCTATGTTCATTTCTGTTGTCTGCCGTGATTTAGGGTAAAATTTATCCGCATCAGAATAACTGTATGTGTGCAAGAGTAGCAGCTTTTACAGCAAATGCGACGCCGAACATTATTGGTGGTGGGTTACTAGAAAAACCAATAGAGTTCAAGCGTTGTATATTTTAGAAAGTAGGTGACTACTGGGCTTTTAAGAAGTTGGCCAAATCACACGCTCTGAGTGGGTGCATACCAACTGTTGTAAATGGTGGGATTCCGCACTGCATCTTACGTAGTCTATTGACGTCTTCGTAGAACCTTGTGATTTAAGGCAGAATAGTTTCGCCAGATCCTGCTAGTGGGCTAAGTTTTACTCATGAGCCAACTGTACACATTGGTTTCGTTGCTCAACCTAGGTTTGAAAGTGGTGGTTGCTTTTGTAAAAGTATCATGTCCGACGCCTTCGTTCCATATATTTTCTTGTGCTGCTTCTAAAAAATGATTTTTCTTTAGGATACAATAGAAAGCTTTATGCCCTGATGCTTTTGTGACTAATAATCTGAGGGTCTTTAAGTGTTTCCAAACAAGTTCTGGAGTACAGTCAGTCATGAATGCTCAACTAGCGTTTTCATCGAATGCTGTAAATAAGTGGTACGTCGTATGATATTGTATCATTTTGGGTTCTACATCGGGGTTTACCGCGTAGCAAATGTACTCGAAATGTAGAGCCAAAAGGCTGCACGCATTTAGCACACCAACCACAAGCGCCTCATTGGTGAACACTGGGTCTGACATTGACGACATACTCGTTGTTATGAACCTGGTTGGATCGGTGCTATGCTTATAAAAGAATGTGCTAGGGATTAGTTCTTGCAAACAGAGCATCCAGATCATGCATGTTGGAATCTCTCTAAATAAGAATATAGCCATATATCTGTGTTATCACAATAAAAAGAGCTGTTAGTAAACTTTAGTCCATTTTTTGAGTGGTTTTGCCTGTCGGTATCTATCGTCGTCCTTCAGTTGCAGTCTGCACAAAGCAGATAAGCGACATGTGTATGGGGGTTATCGATAAGTTCACAGCGAAGGACTGTTTTGTGACAAATGAATACTTCCCCTCATTTACCAGTTCTTTCGTTCCGGAGAAGTGATATACCGGGTAGAGAGACTCAACGTTGCAAATATATCACAGCTCAGGCACGTTTAGTTGATGATTATGATATCTCGAGGCGTTGAATTTTCACGACGACGAAGTTCGACTATTTTACTAATAAGGCATTGGTTGTTAACATAAAAACAAGATTGTTTCTCGATAACCAAAAGCGAATCAGTGAATTAGACTAAATAATGGAGATTTTGCCGAAAATTCATGGGTGGGCCACTAACCATTTTGAAAGAGTAGTTGGTGCCTGGTGTTTGCTTGGTTATGCAACTGCTCTAGGCCATCTGGGTCTTGATGATCACCCATATCTAGCCGTATTTTGCTGTATGAGAAGATTCACCACTTTGGATAGTAAGTCGTCATTCACTCCAGGCATTGTAGCCGCTGCTTTTAATCGAATTTCTGTTCGCCGCCTCTTGAGAAATTAAGACCGGTTTTCCAAAATAAGCCATGTCATTGACTCAGACTGATGCATTAGCTTCATCAACTTGGGAGTCTTCCCTTTCGTAGTTGAGTGAAATAAGAGCTCTTGGCAACCGCTACGTAACGATATTGTCGAGGGTGTGTTCCTGCAGATTTAACTTTATTGCAGTTGAAACATTAACACGAATACTATGATTTCCACATATCTTTACTTATAACAAGCCACCAGATGTACATGCGAAACATGATTTTGCTGCAGTCGTGTGCATACACGTAGGTTTCGGCATCAGCTTACATAGTTCTAATTGCCTTAGTAGATTTATACATTATGCCTTCCATTATTTTTACGAGGAATTATTTTAGACCTATGCAGCATACTGTATTAACCTACCCATTAAATTTATGCGTACTGCATTCTGGCTTTTCTATAATGGCGCATAATATAAGATTGAAATGAATCCTTCCAAAAGTATGCAGAGCCCGGTGCGCAGAAACTTTTGGCGAGTGCAAAACTTTCAAGTGTGGATGGGAAGACGTGCATTGCCAAATATAGTAACATTAAAATAAAATACAAATGTGTATACTCAAAGTTACACAAGGCGCACCAAAGAAGGCATGATCAGTCGGTCTAATCAAACCACTGACGCTGCGAATAATTATCAGCAAAGGTTGTTTCGCAAGTTCTAAACATCACTGTCAAGGCCATAATAGCGCCTCTTCAAACAAGTGTTCATATACACATGTCAGCACCGGTATCACACGATACCTGTGTAAATCATTGGGCACTTCGGCTATGAGCTATTAACCAGACATCAAGTCAGTCACGGGATAGTCGACTCAGATTCAGGTTGTCAGATCGATAATGACTAAAACGTGACTTCTCCGTAAGTCACAATGTGTGCTGACACTTCATGGAGAAGAATCAAACTGGCATCTGACAGGCAGCGTTTCGTGGGAATACAGTGGCAACAGCAACTCTGTTGCATGTAGCACACAATCTGTATATTTATGTGCGGTGCGCAACTCTGTGCAACTTCAGTTAATACCTCTGCTTAATATCACCGCTAGATAAAATAAACAAATTGCTGAATATGTGGGTATAAGCATTGGCTAATTATGACCGTCAGACATTTCTTTACACTTGTTTCTGGCGCTGACGAGGTGTGTTGTTCCTCATGGGTAAGTTCGGGTTAAACTTCACAAATGAACTATGCTGAACTGATATCTTTCCCGGGATCATGTTTGGTCCAGCTGAGCTGGATTTTGAGGATGACAGATTGCGTGCATGACTGATGGTACAAACGCTGTTACTGAGTGTTGCTGGGCATTGCAGTCATAGGAGATCTGGTGTACGATATTCGTGTGTTCTGGATCAAAAGAGTGGCTTGAAGGTATAATGGACTACAACCCAGCCAGCGTCCCGATTAAAATAGTTCACATGCCCCCGCGTCTTGAGCCCGCAGAATCTGTGTTGAATAACTGTAAGTCCGTTCCGAATTATTCTCAAATTCGATTTTGTTTACCTCCCATCAAGTTCGTTCAGCTTATTGATGAAGGTCTGTAGTTTAGCAAAATTCACCCAGGGTCTTGGATAACAGTAATTGCTCTGTATAGAGGTGAATGCTTTGCTCACCAGGCATGTGCATGACCGTGTACATTACCAAAACAGCGAACGATCGAGTGCAATTCGAATAAGTAGGATTTTGATTATGATGTGTAGTTCAATTAGTTAAAAGCTTTTGCACACAAGGATATGTCTTCGATCGTGGCTGACGGTCACAGTAATGCTGTATCACCTCGATGACTTTTAAATCAGCCCGCTATGGTTTGCTCGGTAAACGGCTTTCCTGTAAGCACAATGTAACGAAGGCGATGAATAAACGAAAAGAACTAGAGAATAAACAATAATTTACTTTTTAATAATTGCGTGATTCAATTCGCTACCACAGTGTGCCCCATTAATACCGACTTCCGTATGATATTCGACGACTCCTAGAAAAAAGGATAGACTTTCAGGGAAAGTGAGGTTTTGGGCTTTAGTCAAAGCGCTTCTCTTTCTGTACAACTTAGCAGCCATAACACGAGTCGCTATTTTATCGGAAGGTGAAGTAATTGCCAGATCATAAAGAAAAGCATAGGCCAGGTCTCGGTAAAGTGAGTACCACCTGATAACTACGTCGAGAAATGCGTCATGCTACCGACGACTACGTTCTCTGAGGAAGATAGTAGGTAATTGTGATATAAAGATATCATCGACAGCATACTGCGTGAAAGCCACGTCAAGGAAGCAAGGCATAGTAGAAGGTCAAGAAAAGGCATTAAGAGAAGTACAATTGGAGTAATAACGACAAAAGACACCTGTAAAAAGCTTTCAAAAATTGTACATCTCGAAAAGTTATGTTGTGCGCCTCACTATATGCTTATACTAAGTACCCTAACTTTCAGGGGTCGGTGTGCGTAAAAGAATACGTACAGAAATTACATATTCTAATTCTTCCATTCAAATGGTCACTTTGGGCAATGATTGGATTAGTTAAGCTAAGTTTACAAACTACAAATTTTTGATCGATGATATGAAAAAATAAATGGGCGTTGAACACATACGTCCCTGTAACAGCCTTTATCTAAGTACAAAACTAGAAGAATTATAAAATAAATTATCAATCTCGGTGACTTCTGCATGCTGAGACCATGCAGCACACGCGAACGCAGACACAAACTTGTCGTGCCTAATGTTAAACATGTTCCCACCCACTGTGCTTCAAACGGAGAGCGGTAAATATTTGGAACAGTTTGCCTAAACATGCGATGAAGGCAACAAATGTGCAGTAGTTCAAAACGTTGTTAGATGTATATTTTCCAACTATTCGAATAAGAGAACGATTGCCCACTTACGATGACGTGTCACATTTTGAGTCCGGCAATACCGTGAGTCAGTTAACTTAAATGTTACATGAGAACGATAACGATATTCACGGTTGACAACTTTTATAAAGTTTCACCATCTTTCGGAAGAGTTGTACATAATTCCTTTACACTTGCCATATAATACAGTATTCAGTAGTATTCAGTATGTTAATATTAGCTACCAGGACACAGAAGATACGTTGGGGTTCTAGACCATTAAACAACGGGTCTGCAGTAAAAACCTAGTGACCAGGGGTATACAAATTACTTAAAAAGTGATACAAAATACCAATAGTCCCATGTATCAACTCCAACATAAAATCGGAAATGTGAACCGTGAGATAACCCAGGCATTTCCTTCATATTTATCAAGCAAAAAGGTGCAAATAATTTCCGCTATATGAAACACGGTCATGTGACCTCAGTAGTTAGGCAATCGTTGGACAGTCGGTGCACTTCACAATAACATGAGACGTTCCGAACCGCAGTAAACAGCTCCTGCAAGCGTGGCATTGGTAGTTCTCAATCTATGACAATGGATCCCAGTGGCGTGAGAATGTGGGGCTGCTGAGTACGTACGAATCAGGACGGTGAACGGCTTATCTGATTTGACTTGATGGCCCATGGATTGGCAACTTCCTTTACCAACGAAAGCTTCAAGTACGTGTTAGAGGATCACTTTCTAACCCAACTGAGGTGGAATGTGGTGTCGCACAAGGCTCAGTGCTGGGACCGCGCGTGTTCCTGGAGTTTATCAACGACCTGGCAAGAGTCATCTCCTCAAACTTCCTGCTTTTCGCAGATGACGTCAAGATATGGCGGGCGATCAGTAACAAGCCAGATCAGGATCTGCTCCAACATGACCAAGATTGCATTTATGAAGGCTCAAAGAGGAGCAAGCTTCAATTGAGCATGGCTAAGTGCAAAGTGATGCATCTGCGTCACCAGCCGGTGAGCGCTTACAAGATTGGAGACCACATCTTGGCGAAGGTTTCTCAGGATCGTGACCTGGGTATGTTGGTACAGGAAGATCTCAGGTGTTCAAAACAAGCAGAGAAGGCGACGAGAACCGGCAATCAACACTTCGGCCTGCTTCGCAGAGACTTCAGTCGGTTTGAACCATCAATATTTCCCCAAATGCTTAACGCCTACGTGCGACCGCATGTGGAATATGCTATGCTGGCGTGGCAGCTATGGAAGAAACAGGATCTCGTTGCTCTCGAGACTCCTCAACGAAGGGCAACCAAGAACGTCAGGGGCTTCTTTCATCTCCACTATCAGCTTAGACTGAATTCTCTAAGAATGTACAGCAGTCGATATCGGCTTTTGCGGGGGGATCTCATAATGGTTTACCAGATTCTGAAGAACCAAAACCACATTTGTTGTCCGCTGCTGTAATTGAACCACAACACTAAACTAAGAGGTCACCCTCTGAAATTGACAATTCATTATTGCCGGCTTAAATGCCGTAGAAATTGCTTTTCTCTCCGCGTGTGCCAGCCTTGGAACGCCCTCCCTAATTATGTCGTAACTGCTCCCAATCTGGCGATATTTAAAAAACGTGTTGACGATGCATTGTCTCACTTACATTTCATTTTATGACTTGTTAACCAGGGGCTACAAAACGCAATCAAACGGTGTCTTGCCAAAAGCCTAACCAATGGATTGAAGGATATGTATGTTTAATACGCGAACATCTCCGCTATTCCAGATAAGTCTATGGTGAGTCCACCACAACGCTTCTCACTTTATTACGCAATTGATTTTCGCAATAATTTCCATCCCACGGGACCTGTTAAGCGATGCTTTTTTACCCGTAATAAACCATTGTTCCATTGTTCCATTGATGTACAGCTAACGTAGGTGATTGCCGAGGTAGTTGGATATTTTAATTCATCCGAATCCGCTGTCACGGTTTCCATCCGGCTGCGCAACCAATTGAGAAGTTGTTCAATGTTTCTGCCATCTGAACTTTGTTTAATGCACCGTACATAGCTGATTCATCACCTACAGTAGTATTTGTATAAGCAAGGAGACACGCATTGCAAGTAAGGAAATGTCTTTTTGATAAAAATAGTCGCAGTTCATCTGTGCTGTAGGCAGTTCTCTTTGAATCCCTAACTTGTTTATCATTGATGCTGAGAATAATGTTTGAAATGCAATTCGATAAACTTCCACTTTTGTGATCCATTGGTGTCTGACTTCGCTGGGCTGTTGTTGGGACGCCATATAAAGCAACGGATGGCTGTTGTATTATCCTGTGTATGACAGTAAATGGTTCCCTGACTCTAACTTGTCCACCTGCAACTAGTTTGGGATCGATAGCACAGTGTCCGAACGAGTAACCTTTTGTGTATCGGGCAGATTCTCTTAAAATGAAAAAACTAGCCTGCCCATTTCGCTTTTAGGTAGATTGATAATTGCTGAAACATCAAATCGCCATGTGATCAGTATGTTCAAATACATGAGACAATCGTTTCGCTGAGTGTGACACGTTCCAGTAAGGGCCGAGTGACTATGCTGAGGGTCCTTTTCTCATTCACGCCGTCGATGGAATTCAGTATACATTGTAAATCATGGACAAAACGCTTTGTAGAGTAGCAAGCCATCTGATAGCATATGGCTTCTATCTATTAATGCCCATGAACAGTGCACCAGCAAGGAAGCTGTTTTAGTGCCCACCACAACACCGTGCGTCTGTCTGTTTTTGTCCCTTTGAATACGAAACTAGGTAGTTCGTGCGTACACTAAGTATGCGCCTCAACAATGTCATGTTGTCCTGCAATCATACGTTGTTTCGAGGTGAACTCACGTATATAGTTAACACTCTCGTTCAAAGGCATGATGATGAAAAGGAACATCTAATGTAACATATATGCTTTCGGGTTAGTTTTACATATTACAGGCAGGGAAACGATTGATAGATAATGTCTAATTGTAGATTTGCAGACGCGCTCAAGCATATAGATCAGACAATTCAATTGCGTGATGCCGCGTACTGACTATAGAAATAGTTGTTTGAAGATACATAACTGATGTGTGTAAATTGGACAGATTATACATTTGTGGATTATAAGAGATCATCAGTTGTGGCGCATGTATGCATGTACACAACTTCTGAGAACTGCAATGAGATTTTCAGGAGTATGGGGAAGGAAAAAACAGAGGGCTGCCCAAATAGACAACAACAGCATTTGTCAACAAACAAACCGAGAAGATATTGGATAAGTAACGCTTGTGTTGCCATAACGCAATGCGTGACCAGGCTCCTACCTATTTGCAATCTTCAAGTAAATATTGGCGGAACTGCAAACCCGAACGGGAACTGAAGGGCCGTCAACCGAAGCAGTGACTTTTTGTGTCGTTTCTTTTCCTTCACTATCGTTTGCTGTATTAATAGTTTTAGTGGCCTTTGGGCAAACAACAAGTCTACTTTACCTTTACGTTGTGTCCAATACCCAGCGACGCGGCGCGGTCATACAATACGTGCGCCAACCTCATTGTCCACAGTTCAGCTAGCAGCGACGTAGCGCAAGCACCACTATGCATATTGATCTGGAGAAAAACATGCTCTTTGGCAATGACCAGAGCCAGAGGGACTCTGACATTCAAGGACCCACTGTCGGGATAAATCGCAACTATCGCTGAAGAAGGACCTTACATAATGCGGTCCAAACGAGTAATCCATCTATTTCAAAAAACCAAACAGACATTCCGTGTTCTATTTTTCTTTAATGTGTTAAACTTTAACCAAGTTAAGTGAGTCGCTGCAACTGGAAAAGACGCCGTCTGTTTAACGTAATACGTAAAATCATTCAGTTATTTAGATCTTAGATAATCACCGAAATAAGTATGACCAGTACCGGCGATCGAGAAGAGGACAAATGACAAAACTGCTGCCATGTAGAAAGTATGTGATACCTACGTATTAGAACGGAGAGTTGCTTTTCATGGAGAATTAATTTTAGACGTATTATTGGTTGTCAGTTGGATAGCATTTCAGTCAGTCGATCCTTTCTATGCGGACGAGATTACCACTACACAATTAAACTTATCATTACGAAACCCGATCGTCTTGATTACGGCGGATTGGGGTGGGTTACGAAATCCAACTACCTCGACAATCACCTAGCGTTCGCTGTACATCGGCCATCAAGTCAAATCAGATAAGCCGTTCACCGTCCTGATTCGTACGTACTCAGCAGCCCCACATTCTCACGCCACTTGGAGCCATTGTCATAGATTGAGAACTGCCAATGCCACGCATGCAGGAGCTGTTTACTGCGGTGCGGAACGTCGCATGGTATTGTGAAGTGCACCGACTGTCCAACGATTGCCTAACTACTGAGGTCACATGACCGTGTTCCACATAGTGGAAATTATTTGCACCTTTTTGCTTGATAAATATGAAAGAAATGCTTGGGTTATCTCACGGTTCACATTTCCGATTTTCTTTTTTGCATTAAGTGCGATCTATTAACTGGCGTTTGAGCAATTTGCAAGGATCTTGCATTACTTTACGGCCCGCTGTCGTCCTTCTGGTTGTCTTCATAAGTTGTCGGCATATCAAGCCAACAGTTTTGTCCATAGTTTCATTTATTGCTTCTTTCGGCGGGCGACTACAGCTTTTAGTACTTAGAAGGCGGGACATCTGGATTGTGTTACTCCGATCCCGTATGGACCAAGTCAATGTGAAGCTACTGCGAAATAACTGATTACTGTTGTGTGTGAACTATTTTCCGAGCGCTGTCTCTGGTTTGTTCTTTTATATACTTGGACACCTGTTAACTCGAAACTCAAATGTAATACATTACTGATCTTGCGATGTCGAACGGGAAGGCAAATTGGGCCAACAAGTTGAAAACCAACATCCACAGATTGCTCTCTTAACGCATTAGATGTAGTGTATTTTATTTTGTATCTCTTTTAGCGTTTGTGTGTGGTTACATCATGTGGTTACATGGGGAGGACCTATTGAGTGGCCTGTACTGTCTCCTGATTTGAACCCGCTAAGTTTCTTCCTATGGGGATACTTGAAATGTCGAGTGTATAAATTCAGGCCAACATGTTCGGAGAAACTGAGACGGAAAATGGTAAACGAATGTTGCGGTATATTGCTGGACAGTTTGCAAAAAGTGCTAGGCAATAGCATCTTGTAAATACTGCTCTGCAAACAAAACGACGGTGGTCATTTTGAACATCTACTTTGTTGAGATTTTGCTCTTGAAACATACTTCATATAAATATATGTACCATGCATAACGATTGAGTTCACTACCACGTTGTTGTGATGGTTAATGGTGCGAATACTTTGTCGGGGTTGAATGAATGCTATGAGAAAATAGAACAAGATGGGTACATGGGCAACGGGCTATCGCTCAATTGCCCGACAGGGTGCAGGCGTCGCTGTTGATGTTTACTGTAAAGTTAACGGCGTTGGACAAAACAAATGAAGCTCAGTGGGCTGCGTTATGTGCTTCCTGCAAGCCAGAATCACGTACTTTCATTGCCCATATAACCTTAACTTCGTGTTTGCCAAGTAATTCAATTATGATTACCACCATTCCTGTACCAAGCATGGTTCTCACATGGTAAGGGAGCTGTCGCTGACAAATTACTTAGGCGCTACAGGTGAGAGGTTTTTTCCTCACCTATCATCGTTGTCTACTTCGGCATTTCGTCTCAGTCTTTATAGCTTCAATATGGAGCACCAGCCCATTATGCACAAAGAGTGCGGCATTCTATTAACGAGTTGTTCGGTCGCCGGTGCATCGGTCGCAGAGATCTAAAGGATTGGCCTGCCCGGTCACCAAATTTGAACCCCTTACATTTCTTAATATGGGGTTATGTGAAAAGAAGAGTTTACAAGAAAATGCCTATTTCACTGGAACAAGTGAAAGGCAGTACAGTCCACGAATGGTGCGCCATCAACTTGGCAAAATGTTATATCCCATTGCCTCTGGCGATCTCCGCAGTGCAAGCTGGACGCCGGCGAGCACGTTAAGCAGCTTCTTTGTTGACAAGCATAACACCGTTTTGTGCTGTTTATGTTAATATACATATTCACTGTTATCACTGATTTCTGGTCAAATGGTGCCAAAGTTGCGTCGGGCCAGAATTCAGTCCTTGAGCACAGCTGGTTCCACTGCGCTTAGACTGCCAACTTTTTTGCAACTTGGTTCACAAAGGTAACACTTGTTTTTCATGCTTATTCCTAATGAATAATAGGTGGATATAAACGAGATGTTGATGTAGGAATAGGCTACGCGGTTTCTTACTTACATAGCGTTCATTGTCGTGCAGACTCTGGCGGGGGATGAGTACTTCCAAACAATAACATACCGGTCACACAAACAAGGAACAAAGATGGTCTAACAACTTTTCAATAATGTTACTCCTGGAGAACTGGATTTTAGGTATCATTTCCAAAGTATTCTTCTCAGTAATTCACAAGCTATATAGCACAGCCAAGTCCGGAAAAGCTTCAGACGCGTTTCGCCCTATTAAGGCTTGTCGGTGGTGCGCATTCCCTCGGTCCTATACTGGGGATTTTACCCACGACTGCTAGAGGCAAATGCCAACTGGCCAGTCGCTTAAGCCACTGAGCCATGGGGAACGTTGGCTGGGCTACATACTTTGAAAGCCAACAAGGACACAGACCGTGAAAGCTTGGCTTATCGATTCTTTTGAATTTAATATTCGGAGTTCACAGCGTAATGTGTCAGCAGAATAAGCACAGGAATAACGAGCTTGTGGTGCACAGTATGCGTGAGAATCCAAAAGCGTGTGTTTTGGTCCCATGATCTGGCGTTCATATTTTCGTGCCAGACCTTCGCGCTTTTTGCCATACATGCTTCTTCGTATCCGCGAGGATTAGATATTGCCTAGAAATGCAGCTTCTCAGTTCCGTGCCAATGGGATATTGTTGCTTTGATGGATATGTTGAAATGAACGCCTAAGAAATTCGGGCAGCGTAAAAACTTGCTTGCTGCAAAGGCGATCAATACTGCGATGGGAGAATAGGCTATGCAGCAGTGAGTAGTCTTTAAGCGGCATAGATTTTAAAGACTGCTTTCTCGAAACGGCACATTTCATACTTTCAAGTCCTAATTGTATGGGATGGCTGTTTTGCTAAGGTAGGTTGTTGGAAGGTAAAATTCAGTCTGCAAGAGCGTCGCTAGTAGCCCTTTTGTCTGGGATAACACCAAACACCTATTACACACTCTTTGCTCAGGCCAGATGCGACTGTCGAAGGGCCACCACAATTCTACCGCAGTAGCCGGGTAATTAGGCACTGCTGTTTCGATTTTGTACGCCTGTATCCGTGCTAACCAGCCCTGCACAGCATATGTATCGATCGGTGAACTTGTTCTGTGGCGTGCCATAGGTTGACTCCAACTCAAGCATCCGCGCCTGATCCAGCGTTTTCACGATGGACGACACTGGCAAGTACACATGTATCCACCTGCATGAATACCGTCGTTCTACACCCATGTGTGGATGTGATAATTTGAGCTAGACCAACATCTACTATTGGACAGTCGGCAATTTAGTGCGTTCTACCTCGCACCCGAAGGAGTGGCACTTTGAGTCAGATTAACAGAGTAGAGGGACCAGACTTTTGGGACAAATCAAAACTCAATTTCCTATGGAGCACCGTTCGCGGGGCCTAGTTACTTTGTACTCACGGAGATAGTAGCTAAGCACTAAGCACCAAGTTCCACTCCCAGCTGAGTTGTCGCTACCTGATGCGTCCAAACCAGGACGAAACCTTCGGTCGTGGAATGCAGGGATGGGAGACAGCCACACAGCAACCATCCACTTTGGTGACAGTCCTGGTGATCCTATTGGCAAAGGATGACTTCAGAGTCAATCGAGACTACGATTAAGATTGCGTGTCACGATCCAGGACACTTGACTCCAAGACCGGAAAATCAACTCCAGCGTAAACTTCATGTTCTAACCGCTTCAACTATTTGCGTCATAATAGTAGGAAGGTGTCGCCAAGCGAGCTAAATCTATAAAATAACATGCCGGGATCTATGATATTCAGAACGAATTGTGCAGACGTTCTGTTAGGCAGGACAACATTTGTACTATCACAGAAGTAGCAAAAGCAGGCAGAAGCTACGACTTTGGGGTGAACAAGTAACTCGTTGAAGTGGAAGCAGGTACTGCAAAATGTGACCTAGGTCTCACTTGAACACAGCTGAAAGTGTATTGCCTTAGGCTCGGTGTTCTACAAACAAATTAATACCTGCAACCAAGGTAAACAGCCACTTCACTGACATTCCAGACCACCAAGCCATTCCCGACTTGGCCATCCAAAGTCAAGCTTAAGTAATTCAACCGCAGCCCATTTCTCCCAGCAATGCTTTGTCGACACCTTGGGAAGAAGATAACACCAGAGGCGGCTAGGTCGTAGTTGCATACAAAATCACTCTGAAGATTGCAGCTGCGGTTTCTTTCATCTCATCTACGACGAAGGTGGGATTCCATGCTGCGAATGTATGTAGAAGCTCGCTAGGTTTCCCAGCCATGCCATACACTTATCTGAGTGATACTAAGATGCAAAGCGATGCCATATCCATGATGTGCGCTACATTGCTTGAAGCAGCGTGAATTTAATACAAGCAAAACGAGTGCACGATCAAAAAAGGAACATCGTAACCGTAATAACCTAAAAAAATACCTATTAGTCGTTATCAAAGACCTAAACTGGAGCCAGACTACTATTGTATCTACTGAACTTGTTAACGCTGTAATAACAATCAACCGTTCGACAAGTCTTCTGCACAACGGTTCCTATTAAATGCATGTCCTTCCAGTGGTTCTGTGCAACAAGCCTAAGCGAGTGCAGCGCACCCCAGAAGAGCAGCACGCGAAAATAGTTGCTAGAACCGGTGTGTTTAAAAAGTCTCCCAGTAACACAAGCATGATGACCGCGAAGCGGAGATTTAAGAGCAGAATCAGTAAGTTTTATTCGTGAAATTATGCTCACGAACGACGTCATATTCACCTCTATCAAGATTGCCACGATCAGTAGGCTATAAGACGTCCGGTCTAAAGATAACGAAAACAGTGCTTTTAAAGTAGCATATTAATGAGCATATGAAATATGTTGTTTACCAACGAATACGAGGTAAGTTCACGAGGTCAGGAAGTTTATTTTATGGAAATGCTACAAACACGAAATTGTTATCGAAATAACTACAAGTGGCTTAAGCGACGTGTGTAAGTGTATAGAAGAGGGTATAAGTAGGCATTTATATGGGACAAAATTGAAAACCCACCACCTGAAATAAAGAGACTTAGCATGCAAGCACGCGGTTGGTAAATCAAATACAGCGTACCTACAAACGCTGCACCGGTTCTGCCTACGCTCTCTGCAGGACCAGTCGTTGCTTCGGTAGTGGTCCCGAGTGGCCTCGCTCATGCCTCACTAGGCCTGCCTGGCTCATGCACTCGCGACCGCATGTGCCACAGCACCATGCGCTCGATGTTCATGGAGTACAACCCATCGGTGCTTGCCGCTTCCGCAATTGCCGCTTCTTCTCTGTATGTGCGTGGTCTTTCTCCCGCAACTGCCTTCGGCAACTGCCTTCGTGATTAGATCTCGCCATGCACGCCGATCAACCGCCTTCGATTCCCATGATCTGCAATCAAGATTAGAACGTGATCGGCTTACTCTGACCATGTCCTGGTAACGTAACTTTGGTTTCCCCACACGCCGCTTCCCAGTACTCAGCTGACCGTATAAGAATTGTTTCCGTATCCGCGTTGAATCCATACGGTTCATATGACCGAGCCACCTCAGGTGTCTCAGGAAAAGTATGCAGTCCACTTCATACATTCCAGTTTGTCGCAACCCTTCCGTGTCAGCAACTCTGTCGCCCCAACCGATGCACAAGATTCGTCGCAGACACTGCTGATGGATCCGCTCTAGATATCGCACATCCCGACGGTACATCGTCCACGTTTCACTGAGGTATAAAAGAACGGACAGCACCATGGATTTGTACACCATCAGCTTCATGCCAATGGTAAGCTGATGGTTGTTTCACACTCGGTACTCAAACTTCCCGAATGTCGCCGCTACCTTCGACACACTGATAGGTAGCTCACTGTGTAGCTGCTGATCAGTCGACATCACACTCCCAAGGTAGCAGAAGCGGGAGGTGGTTACCAATACTTCGGCGCCAATTCTGATTCGCGGCAGTATAGAAGATTGCACCTCCGGTGAAGGCTGAAATAGACAGACAGTTTTGCTTGTGTTGATGGTGAGCCCAAATTTGGCCGCTGTCAAAGCCAGAGTATTAGTCATATATATACATATATATATATATATATGTATATATATATATATCCCATGCTGAGGCTGATGTTGCATTCTTGATGCTTCTTCACCGCAGTTGGGCTAAACAAACTTACACTTAAACTAGGACTTTTTCATCTGGCTAAATTTCATTCCACTTTATTTGGTTTGTTCTGCCTACCAAAGTAATCATCTATTAACTGGCCACCTTGCTTACACTAACTGCGCTTATCTTCGGTAATGTTGTTGCGTTTGTAGCATTTTTACGTAACCTGTGAACAGTTTTCCCTTATCGTAAATTCTTTGCTAACGAACTTACTTCATATGAAATGCAGCGAATAGTTATGCCGCGGTATCTGTTTGCATAATTGGATTTGTTTTATTTCGTCCTAACGTTTCACGTTATTAGCTGTTGTTTGATGTCACCGGTGTGGCTGTGCTTGATGTGCATGTTGACAAGATGCCTACCTGTCTATTACCCACTACCTCGTCCATACTGGCTCCAGGAGACAGTTGGTCGTTGCTAGAGGGGACGGGGTGCACGGTCGTTGTGGCCGTGTTAGGATCAAAGAGTGGTTCCATGCACTCAGTGTGGAGCGGACTACGGTCCAGCCACCGCCATGTGTGTGCTTGATTCCCAAATACAGCGTGCTTGTGTTTGCTTGTGAAGGAGGTGGGCCGGCGCCGTTGATGAAATGTGGCTCCCGTCCACATGCCTCCCGATCTTATTCCTTCGAGTTTACACTGGTTATGGAGTGTGTGGTTGGAGCTGTGGGTGGTGCAGCGCAAAGCACCCATGGTCCCTCTGTTGGCACAGGCGTCCCGTAGCTGGCTACAGTGACAAGCAAATCCGAAACCGGATGCCGCCAAACACATATATATATATATATATATATATATATATAGCCAGCAACATGAATCAGCTTTTTACTAAAGCACTGTTATTAATCTCCAGGGAGTTTATGGCATCTTGCCTCGCATGCATTCATCTATTGGCTTGATAGCTAAAATCCAGCACATCAAGAAATTAACCCAGACGTGGCCAACAATGGAGTATAGAATAATCTAAAGTATGAGGAAGTAAAAATTGTAATAACAGGAAAGATGATAAATAACCATTTTTTGTATGTAAATAGCGCCAAGAAATGTCGACAGATTTCTCCATCAAATTGTGCGGTAGGATGGCCGTAATAGTTGGGTGCTCGGATTATCGATATCCGAGGCAGTTCTTAAAGTAATCTTCAGGTATATCCAACAGTGGCATACCTACTCAAAGTAGGTTATTAGCCATCGCGGAGCACTAAGAATTGCTACCTGCTCTTGGGCTGTTGCTCTCGAGAAATGAACGAAATATTTAATATTACAGGAAGTGTAAAGAGAAAAACCGTAAAGGAACACATGAAATCAGTTTATAGCTCGACAGTGTAAGATACGGATTGTGGTTGATGTGGTCGAATTTTATAAATGGATGGTTAAAATGGATTATGCTATACTGACCACCAAAGATAGGTTCCTGATCGATGCTTCACTGCCAACCCACATGTGTACGAATTAACATTGACAAATCTCAACAGCACTCCGTAGTTTTGTGCTGATACCTCTGGACAGCAAAGAGAATTGGTTAGAACTCCAGGAAACGGGTCAATCATAAAGCAATAAATGTTAACGTGGTCGCAGAGCTAATAGGGTATGTCTAGATCTATAGGTTTTGTTTTTCAAGACAAAATGTGGCAGTTTCCTGTGTTGTTGCGCCGCAGATCAGAATGGTTTATTACGGACAACAGTTGGAGGGTGTCAAAATGTTGATACGGGAAATGTAAGATGAAGGTTATTTATTCCTGATCCCAGGGATCTGCTAGACCTTCTTCAAATGCCATCCTTTCCGTGACATTTCACACCAGCAACTCGGTGACATTGTGAACAGTTACCCAGCTGCAGGTCACATTAGGAAACATTTCAGGTGATTTATATTCGCACAGCTTGGACAGCAGCCTGTTAGATATTTTGATTAATGGTTCAAGTGAATGTTTGAACTTGACTGTGTTATGGCCTTTTCTGCTTTTAGCAAGTGGTGGCAGCCGCGAATACTATAATTTGGCCCATCTTTGCATTTCATATCCAGGCATGGGCATGAACTCACCTGTAAATGGTATCTAATAAGAGACATACAAGGGGCTTATTAATCTGCTTCGGAGATAAGAGTGGCTGCAATCAGCTGCTAACCATTACCGGTACGCTGGATTGTTAACTCCCCAATGGCTCAAACAATTTTCCAGCAGCGGTGGGATGAGATACAGAGACGCAAAATAGGTTCGTGCGATCGCACAGCAGAAAGGCGCCGTTCGGTTGTAGGAGGTGAACGTTGGCCAACACCTGATCGGCACCGGACCGGTCATGAGCGGATCGCAGGGCAAGATCAAGATAACGCAGGCCTTTCGGCTGTGAGCAGTGAAGGAGAGCTAACAGCACATCCTCACTCGCCCTACTCTGCATGAATCCCATGGCTAGGCAAATGTAACGCACGCCGTTCGCTGTGAACACTAAAGATTAGCCAGACACCACAGCTGCAAGGAATGCGTCCGGCGTCGACAGCAGGACAAGAGCAACGAAATGCACGCCGTTCGGCTGTGCGCAGTGAACGTTAGCTAACACTCCAGACTCAATCAACCTTTCATGCATGGATGGTAGGGCAAGACCAAGGGACCGCAAGTCGTTCAGCTGTAAGAACTGGACATGAGCCAGACACCACAATCGCACTGAAAGTGTCATGCTTTAATCGATCGGTAGTCGGCCTTCACCCAGGTTAAAAGCGGCAAAAGATTTCCTTGTGAAGTGGTTAGCGGGTCGCTGTGCTAACAACTGAGAAAATTAGCCTTGTCGTATGTGATGACCGGTCGATGGGCGCCGTATTGCTATCGCCACTAAAGCTGTTATCGCCTCATGACTGGCTTCCAACAAACCCGTAAGCTCTTAGTAGGCTGCTTTCGCTGCTAAAGGGAACCATACAGCCGGAAGCACGTTGTAAGTTTACCGTGTTGTTCGCTTTACCATGTCGATCGCGTGCGTGGTACAGCTGAAAATTCACCTTTCTTGGGTGCAGAAAAACAATTTCTTGACTTGATTAGATGTAACAATGCTCTTAGGTTTCAGTCTGCCTCGAAGCACAGGTGGCAATATTAGACAGCACACCAATTTAGTCATGAATGCAAGTATGATTCTCACAGTTAGACAACTACTAGTCATACCTTCGATGGTGTTTATTGTGTACAATCTGGAATATGCCTTTATTAATTTCTTTTCGTATATTTCGATGAAATGGGCCAAATGGTATGTATCATCGAAATAGATCTCAACATCTTAGAAAATACCTAGAACCGATGGAGAAAATATGATTTCAGAAAGATTGGGAAACTTCCGGTTGGTATAGTTTGTGGGCAACTTTCCGCTTTTGACATGAAATCTTCATCAATCCGAGTGAAGTAGCCGAGGATTAGTATAGGAATTATGGCGAACTAGGATGATAATCGCGACGAATTGGATGTAGGCCGAAGGTCAATCGCGGTACAGGTCAATGCATCACTCCAAGTAACGCATGGAACGGTCACAAGTAGTCCGCGTTACAATGTCCTCCACGTAAGCCCTGTTAACGATGGGTGCGGATAATGGTGTGATGTTCATTCTCTGCCTTGGATCCGTCCGCAAGCGCTCATCACACTGGTCGGGTCAAGACAGTTCGCCACACGCTCAAAAGTTCTGCCCCGTCATTTCTGTTCACGCAGCAGTTCATTTTGTCAATCTCAACTGCCTCAGCAGTCAGCTTCCGGAGAGTTGATCGCAACAATTTCTAACGATATTAACCAAGTCGATCGCAAGCTCTGTGTCTATCGTGTGCATCGCTACTACCGAACTCCCTAGTAGAGCCATGTAGCCAAGCTCTTTTCTCGGTGGCCGTGTTATGCGTCTCTTGTGTTCTGCTATCCTTGTGCAAACAGAAGGCATGGTTGCAAGTTCTTATTATACATTGGTCCTAGATAGCTTACCAACTTTTATCACTTCTTGCATCTACAGTGATCGGATGATGCATTTGGCTTTCCACCGATCAGTCAACACGTGCTCTGTCACATGTGTATTTAATCGACTTTATTGTTCAAGTCATTTAAGTTCATTTTTTCGTGATTACACCATTCCGACCTCTTCGGCTTAATCACCTATATGTGCTCTACCCTTTCAATTTATAATTTTAAATGTCTGAGGCGATGGTTCAAAATGCGTAATTTTCGCAAAATTGTGCTTTTTTATTATGTGTTTGCAACATCAAACAATACGGACAGCCTCGTCCCGACAAGGATGAAATTTCAGCTTCCGCGGTTGAGCAAGAGGCATGCAGTAACAGCCATTTCAACATTGCTAAACTCGCACAAAATTGCGAATCCATCGGGCATTGAAGGAACAATTTTCCGGCGTTACAATGGATTGCAGGTCCAAATGCTGAACGCACGCGATTCACAGAAGCGCCTGCAAATCGCCCGTTTGTTTGTAGACAGCTTGGAGCTGCATTCCATTTTGTTCACCAATGTGTTCCCTCTGCGTGGCAACGATACACAACATGTATAGACAACAATCAACCCATGGCACTGTAGCGCTTTTCTTGTGTAAGCTAGTGCAATTTTCAAGGCCTGGACTGGGTTGCCTGGTCGAAAACTCATTGAGCCCTTGTTATTTTCCAAGTGTGTGTCCAGTAGCTTGTTGTTTAAATGTACCAATATCTGACATTTATTAGCATCCTCGTCAACAGCATCTGGCGAATGCTGCAATGCAGGCAAAACGAGAGAGGGCACTTCGAACATGTAATTCGTTGATATTTAACGATATTTTACAATTTTCTTGCAAATATAAATAAATAAAGGAATAAATGTATATTCTAGATTGTACACAATAAACACCATCGAAGGTATGACTAGTAGTTGTCTAACTGTGAGAATCATACTTGCATTCATGACTAAATTGGTGTGCTGTCTAATATTGCCACCTGTGCTTCGAGGCAGACTGAAACCTAAGAGCATTGTTACATCTAATCAAGTCAAGAAATTGTTTTTCTGCACCCAAGAAAGGTGAATTTTCAGCTGTACCACGCACGCGATCGACATGGTAAAGCGAACAACACGGTAAACTTACAACGTGCTTCCGGCTGTATGGTTCCCTTTAGCAGCGAAAGCAGCCTACTAAGAGCTTACGGGTTTGTTGGAAGCCAGTCATGAGGCGATAACAGCTTTAGTGGCGATAGCAATACGGCGCCCATCGACCGGTCATCACATACGACAAGGCTAATTTTCTCAGTTGTTAGCACAGCGACCCGCTAACCACTTCACAAGGAAATGCTTTGCCGCTTTTAACCTGGGTGAAGGCCGACTACCGATCGATTAAAGCATGACACTTTCGGTGCGATTGTGGTGTCTGGCTCATGTCCAGTTCTTACAGCTGAACGACTTGCGGTCCCTTGGTCTTGCCCTACCATCCATGCATGAAAGATTGATTGAGTCTGGAGTGTTAGCTAACGTTCACTGCGCACAGCCGAACGGCGTGCATTTCGTTGCTCTTGTCCTGCTGTCGACGCCGGACGCATTCCTTGCAGCTGTGGTGTCTGGTTAACCTTAGCCTCTCGCGGCCGAACTGCTCGGTGTGCTCTGAGATTGTAGGCACACATATGGCGTCTGTGTCCCATTTCACCCGTGCCAACAATCAATTTGCGCCATTAAATATTTAGCAATTCAGCCTACCCGTTTACATCAGCACCTGAGTGCAGCCGCTCTTAGCTCCGAACTAGATTAATAAAACGTCCGGTAGATTATTTTCCATTTCCAGAGCAACACCAGGCCGTGTAATAAGGCTGTGGTAAGTAGGTTTTCGAGGCCGACCATGGCAGACGTTTAGTGAAACATCTGCACTTTCTCCAGTTTTTGGCGATTATTCTTACTTGAATTGCTTTAGTTCATTACAAAGAGCCTAACAATTGTCATGCGTTTATGTTTTACAGGGTGGATGTATATTCGTGCATTGTGAATGTTCTGAAAATTAGACCATTGCTTAGACGAAGTTTAACAACGATATTTGATGTGTGTTTCCTAAAGCTTAGCGGAACAAAATAGTGAGAACCTAAGTATTTTACAGCATAGTTGCACGTTATTTGTTTTCCACGCGGAACCAATATGTCAGGCGCGATCGTACTGCGTAATTGTAGGGTACTGGGTAGTTTATTTGAGAATGGCATATCTCATTTGGTGCACCATGATTCAATGGATTTTAATTCAGAGATAATGACGTTCGTGGTGTTGCGCGTGTCAGCAACACTAGGGGTGTAAACGATTTTCTTATTGTCAGAAAACAAGTATAAAACATCATGGTGTATTGCGTCAAGTATCTCGTTAAAATGCAACAAAGAGACTATCTGGTCGATAACACTATCCTGAACTAGGCCACTCATCACTGGACTAGGCTGTGAAGTTCAATGATTTTATCTAATCGCTTGCGTTCGGTTTGGAAAATATGACTTGAAACACGATAACAATGGATCGATGATTTAAACTGATGCGATTTTGTCTATAAACTTATCACGATCCACACGATCATATGCTTTCCGCGTGTCTAGGAAGATCACTACTGACAAGTCCCCGCAGTCTAAGGATAAAGCACGTTAACATGTCACATATGCACGATTCTTCAGAATTCCATCTTAGGAATTATTATGCTGGCCGCTTGTTTGCAAGAAATTTAGCACTTTTAGGGCAATTAGTTACTATATCATGCTGTAAATAATGAAAGTATGGCTGATTAGCCGGTAGTTTCCAAACTCACTTCTAGGTCAAACTTTGTGACTTGGCACAACTTTGCTGTCTGTCACTGTGCGAGTACTTTACCGGCCTTCATTGAAAGCAAGAATAGATTGAGCAGAAGAAGAGCTCGTTTAGAGATGGGAACGATAACATGTCTCGTATTAAGTTCTCCTTTCCCTCTAGGTGCTCGGTTGTAAACATGAATTCTTGGAGCCGGTACGCCCACCGTGTATGCCGTCCCTCCGGAGCTCTCGTCGTCATTAACCATGATGGCGGCTTGTGTTCAGTAACGATCGGATATTCAGCCGCCAGAAGGTATATGCTCTATTTCTCCAAGGACCACACGATAGCAAGGCATTCTTTTTCCTTCGTGGAGTACTTTTGCTATGTGCTGGTCAGCACTCTGCTGGCGTATTCGATCACGCAGGCTGGTTGGGACAGTAAAGCCCGATTGCAATGGCTTGCATCGACCACCAATGTGAATTTTTACCAGGCTGGCGTAGCCGTAAACATGCGGGCACCTCTGCAACGTAGCTTTTTAGGTAGTTAAAGGTTCGATCCGCTTCAGTTGTCTATTCGAAGGACTCGTTGTTGTGCAGCAGTTTTACTAATGGACTTATCTCCGCAAAACAGGAATCATGCGCCACCATTCAGAGGACCGACCGGAGCTGACGTTTAGTTTTCAGGGCTATGAAATTATTGATTGCTTCGTGTCTCTGGAAGCGGCTGAACTTGGCCATTTCTTACAATGTGTCCCCAACACACAATATCCTTTTGAGCAATAATTGACTTCATGCGAATAAGCTTCAGAGCGGCTGCATCTAGTCGTTGTAGTACGGCCTCGAGTTGGGGACCAAGTTCTTGTTCCGTCTCCGAGTAGAAAATGTTCTTGTCTCCATAGACAACCACATTATTGAGATTCTCCAGGATCATCAGTAAAAGGCGGCTAAATGTCGCCGGGGTGTTGCACAATTCAAACTACATTCTCAAAAATTCATACTGCTGGCTGTTCATACTGAAAGCTGTTTGATGACGGTCTTCTTTTGCGATGGGAAGTTGCCTGTATCCTGAAGGGAGATCTATCAAAGAAATCAACTTGGCATCGTGAAGACTGGAACAATATTTCTTCTATTTATGGCGCCGGAAATGCATCATTTCCGGCCAGTCTGAGTAGCTCTCTGAATTCAATGCAGAATCTGTAGGTTCAGTCCGCCTTTTACGTCAGCAAACCTGGTAAGGGATACGAACTGTTTCTTTGTCTTTACCCCTATCTTAGCCACCTGCTACAGATACAGATATATCTCCGCCAGAGAGTTCCGTTGTATCCGCCTGAAAATCGGCTTGCACTGCAAATCTGGCATTGGGAGTATCCGGTGTTCTATCCTTTGCATCTATGAACAACTACGCTTACTTATGCGACACATCCCGTATTGTGCGGTTCGGGCACGTGGAAAGGACTGTCATGACAACTATCTGGTAGCATTTCTCTGTGCACATCTCGTTGGCTTTGCTACCCACCAGCACAACATTTTTCTTCAAATCAATCATGGCACAAATTCGCTTGAGGATGTCCCTACTGATTAGTGCTTCCAATTCCCCCTCCATGGTAAACATGGAATGGATAATGACCATTTTCCCAATTCCCACTTGCAATAGCTGTGCCCCTGTCACCTTCAAGCGATGTCCTCCACACCTTACATCGCGATGGTTGACCGAGCTAACGGGACAGCGACAAATATTTTTTTAATGCAAAAGCTTGCTTCCTTGTCTACTTTCGCACTGATCACAATGCCCCCAATTGTTATCTCAAGGGAGGGTACACGCCACAGACCCAACATAGATAAGGAAAAACAAACCTAAAAGCTTCTGTTTGTACAAAATGCAGCATGACGACAAACTTGGTCGCATCGGAAACGGCGGCGTCTATCACGTCTTCCGGACTCATTACATTGTGTCTCCGTTCTCGGTATTTCACTCAACAGCCATTCCAGCATTCGCGATAGCCGGTTTACTTTGCATTCGAGCTCTGCTGTCTAAATCGTCTGCTGTCTAATCGTCACAGGCACTGAAAAATTTTGGGCTATAGCCAAAAGCTCTTCTGCCTTTTTGACCCCAACCATGGATGCCAGCTTCATCTTGTCCTGTATGGGTTTGGGCAAACTTTGGACGAACTGTACTCTCGGCAGACCATCTATCGCGTCGCCATCCAACTCCGGAAGCACAATCTCTATGTGTGTGTTCAGCCTCTGAAAGAACACCATCAGGTCTTCTTGTTCCTCCCCTTTTCCTGAGTGAAACTGTTCCAGTGCTTGTTGTCGCTTGATCTCCTTCCCGAACTCCGCTCAAAGTGCCGCTTTTATCTCAATAAACAAGCAACCAGCCTTGGCCTTCCGCGTTTGTAGATAGGTCGCCTTCGCTCTTCCCATCAGTAGCGCGCCTAGGGAGGTCGGAAAGTTGGCATTTCTTCTGACTCAGTCATACGCCGAAAGTACCTCAAACTCCTTCAAACAAGCTTCCAGGTCGCCGTCTGCAAACAACGCTGGTCAGGTCTGCGTCACCCAGATTGGCCACTGCACAAGTGTAACATGAACGACGCGACAATGAAGATCGATCTTCATTGACTCGATCACATGCTATACCGCCACGCACGCAGGTGTAAATTAATGAGTCACGGCTCCTTCTCGCGATGCACCATCTCTCTTGGCTTTCGATCACAACACGCCCATGCAATTTGGGGCCTGGTGATGGAATATTCCCCGCCCTCCGTATCTCCGCTACTAGGCGTCCCATTCTGATCAGCTCGGAGTCGTTTAATAGCTCGTGGTTTAACCTCTCGGAATATGCTTGGAACCGACTGTGATTTCATGATTTCAGAAGGTTTGAATACAAATCGGTTTTGCTAGGGTTTTATTGTGGCAACGTTTCGCCCTTGACACAAGAGCTTCTTCAGGCCAGGACCATGGATGCATCACTCTGCTTGGAGTCGGTCCGGAAAGCGGCAATAATAGCGATTTTGTCTGATTTATTGCGTTCTCATCGAAGACTCTCTTCGTGCTGGCTGGCTCAGATTCACCAACGGACACTGCTAGTGAGCCGTTCACGTCTCGTTCCACCAGGCCAACATGGTTTCGTCTACTCTTCCACATTTCGCTTTTTCCCATTTACGTCCGCCCGCGTTTTCTGTCCTGCGGGCAATCACTGACTGCCGCCTCCCTAATACATGACCTTTTGGCCATGGGAACGTTGGCAATCATTTTGGAGCAAACTGCCTTCTGATGCCCAGTTCGAAGCAGCAAAATGCATGGTAGCCTAATTTGAAGCTTCGCCTTAGGAGTCCCACAATATGTTTAGCCTATTCAAAACACACACTAGTAGCTGGTTTAAAATGATAAGGATTCACTGTGCAATCTTGTAATCGTACCTATGTGCTGCCCCGATTGGATTGCCAGAATAGATACGTACAACCCAGCAGAACCCAGCTCCTTGGCAATCACTAAAAACGAAACAAATCGACGACTAGCATTTGACAATACAACTGTTCTTTCGATTCGCTGCCAAGAAGCGAATGGTATTCTAAATGTTCACTAAAGCCCAAGGCCTTCTCAGTAAACTTGCCACGCCTCGGATGCGTAGACAGCAAATTTTGAGATTTCTTTTCCAAAACAGAGATCTGGTTGTACTTAGAACTGAGAAAATTTAAGAGCATGATTTGGGGAGTGCTACTTTCGGAGCATCAGTTTTGTGATGTGGGTTTTTAAATCAATAATATCATGACGATATAGAGCCGTTGGACGTTTCAGATAGGTGAGCTACCGACTCGATTATATTTTGCGCCTTAGATACAGCGACATCTGCTTCGTTGCAGTTAATCATTGTCCCCCCATCGTGCACTTCAGAGTTTAATTCCCGACTGATATTCGCCCTAACAAAGGCTTATTCCCAAGTTACAGCCACATTCATATGAATTATTTTCAGCATACACGGCTTGGAAGTCTCAGCGTTCACTAGCAAAAGATTTGTGGTCAACTATCGAAGGAAATGTCGCAAACATTTTACTTTATGATTCCATCACCTTAATATCCAGGTACGGAAGTGGCAACAATCCATGCATAAACTAAATGAGCAACATAGGGTCAGGAAGCTATTTCTAGAAGCCCAGTATTAATAAGCAATCCTGCTATCATAAGCTACAACTATATGTTAAGCTGACCACTCGGTTGAACACACTACACCAACACACGCTATCATGCGTTAGGATATCCTAACGGTTGTGGTTGGAGTGAATGATGGGGCTTCTTAGAAGGCAGCCACTCAGTAGCAGCTGCAGTAGGCTTGTTAGATATTTCAGTCATCTGACTGTAACTACTTCAGAAACCAAAAGGACTCCTCCCATTAACAGTTTTTGTGCAGCCGAAGCAAAACTAGATAAACAATGTCATTAAAAATGCTACATGTATGCTCATATTGCACCTCCTCGTCCCAGATTCTAGACCAGTCAATTTACCCGGCGCTTGTCCATGAGGACAAAGCATCACACCAACAACAACTAGCTTGTAAATGTTCCAGAGGAGAAAAACGCCTTGCAAGCATTTTAGCAGTATTCGCTAAGAAAAGCACAGTATTCTGCACTTCAACCGACAGCAGGAGTGGTAAAACGTGTTGAAGAGGCAGTCGTGGCTCTGCGGATACAGTATGCTTCTAACATTGCTTACTTACTTCTATCATTCAGTTCAAGACTAACCTCCAGCACATGCAGAACATGGCAGTAATAACGCTGGCCGAGCCAGTATCGCGTTGATTACAGACGCACTTGGATTTACCAGTGGTAGTTACCTTGTTAAGGCAAGGTTCATGCACGTTAATTATCGAAAGCAGTAGTCTTTTGTAACCTGCAAACTATCGCTAGTGGTCTTCCCCTTGTACTATCAAAGTTGCTGGAGGCTGTAATCGCTAATGTTCAGTAGACCATCTCGAACGCCGCAGCATTAAAGTGTTAGAGTTGCACGATTTCTGTCATCACCGATCATGCCCGACAAAACTACTGACTGAACGCAGTGGTCGAACAGAAAAGGCAGACGGAGAGGCAGGTGTTAATGTCATTTGAATTAACTTTTCCAAAGGTTCTGAGTGCGTAGACCATCGCGTTCATCTTTGCAGGCCCGAAAGCTACGCAGTCGAGGATTCTGTTCTTGGGTGCATCTTGAATCCCCTGCAGCGGCAGTAAGTGAAGGTTAAAGATCGGTGTGTGTTGTTTGATCCCACTCACGTCGAGTACAGGGCCCTAAAATGCTAAGCGCTATAGCCACGTTTTTCCTTGTGTTCACTTAAAGATTACGCGCATAATCGTCCCAGATATCTTTCCCTTCAATGATGATGCTAAGATGTGGCGGATAAGCGCTGGCCAAAACAGATCTGAGTGATCACTCCAGAATCTGCACAGTTTAGTTCTTCATAATGGAAGGTTTTACACATTCGTAATTAGGTGAACTGAAGACAAAACTTCGTTGGTCTTATCTTGCATGCTGCCACTTAGAAGCAGGTCGTAGTACTTCAGACTGATGCAGGTTGCCCAAAACGATCTGAGTTGTCAAAAGCTCGAAGCCAACACGCTGATCTTCTGGGACAATTAGTTGAACTGTTTGATCCGTCTATGTGCTCAAAGATGCAGATGATATCTAATACGTTGCCCAGGCTTGGCAAATTGACCATTGCCACCAAGGAAGTCAACGAATTGTTCCACCTTTCTTCACAAGTTCGGCTGAGACCCCTAAAGTTTTGCAGCAGTCAGTATCGGTGCCAAGGTGGCGACCCCAATATTCATCTACCAAGTTAAGAAGGAGTCCTAACAAGATAAGCCGCCAACTACTGAAACGTTATTACAACTTGAGTCTGAGAGGCCACCAGTTCAAACTGGCTAGAACGTCGCCAAACTTTCTACGCTCTTTTTGTGTTAGTGGTGGGATACCCTCCCTAATTAGTGTTTCCGAATCTACAGCGGCTTGACAATGCTTTAACTCAACTACACCACGGTATATATGAAGTGACCAACTGTGTTTCATCAAGCATTATTTTACTAAATCGAGGTGGGCGCTTGTACGAATACTTCACTAGAGTGAGTTCTTAACAGGCTGCTTTATTTGGCACTAATATTTTCTACATGTGATTTGCTTGCTGGTTCTCCCATTGGAATATTTAATTGACCGCATGCTCACCCATAATTCATTATGGTTCCATGATCAAATCTTGAGCTTTGAACCCTACTCCGTTACCACGGTGCTGTAACCAGCAACCTGTCATTTACATTTCCCAAATAAATAACTCAAATTTTTAGTTCTGGCCGTTTCAACCTCCGGACCACAAGTGATCTAACAGATACCGACATTTGAGACCCAGTGATTGTATGATATACACCGAACGTCTAGCAAGGTAACAAAATGTTACTTTTCACAAGTTAGTCATATTCTATGTAGGCACTATGCACTTATCAGTTGCTGTTGTTACTTTGTTGCTGTTAGACCAGCATTTGCAAATTTAAATAACAACCTTCTGTGTAACGGTGTTTAGTAAAATATACTTCCGATTATATCGGGTCACAAAGCTGCTTACACATTAGTGTGTGATGCCGAATCCTAATATTCTGCATACTGCGCAGCGGGCTTGGATTTTCCTGACTTGTAATCTGCTGTGATGCGAATACTTTCATACAAGATCGTATACTAAAAGCCTTAGCAGCCAGATTTAAGATAACAACATGCACAATGTAATGAGAGCAAATACCCGTCAGTTTAATTAGTAGATGACGGTAATGACAAGAGTTAATTTAGCAAAAAGCTGCAACAGAAAAGTTCAACATCAACAACCAAGTCGTCATCTCTACAGTCAGATTCAAAGGAAAAATATTAAGGTCATCTCAGTCCTGTCTTATATCTAAACTAAATACATCAGCATAAGTTTAAGTCTGGATAGTTTACTCAGAAGTGAGTCACCAGAATGTTTGTCAAATTTTTTCATTCCTTAGTCCTGATGCTGATTCACATGGATTCGTAGCAATTGGTACAAATTAACCGTTATATCTTGGAACGACCGCATTAATTTTATGCGTATAAAAGCAATTATGGTTTTTTTCCACTATCGCTTGCTATATTGTTATTTGGGTAGTTGGTGGTAGCATATATATGTCTCCGTAAAAATAAGTGACCAGTAAAGGAAAACTTGCTGAATGAAGTAATGAGCGCGAAGAGTTAACTAAATGCGCTTGCCGTTTTTAATATAAATGATTTCTCAGTTTATTCAACATACGATTGTTATACCAAATGTTTCGTTTACTCACAAAATTAATGGAGACATATTGAAAATGAAAACGACTTAGTGAATTTAATTGCTACATTTAAAGAGAAATAGTCCAACTTCGCAATATACCTATTGATCGGACGCTATTTTGCATCGATGCTGATGGCCCGGGAACCTACTATTGTGTGCTGAGTTCGAAGAGGAAGCTTCGTGCAACCATAACCTGATACGTTAGCGCGTTGTAAATCCGAGCGTTTAACTACGCAACTACTTTCAAGTTTTCTTAAAAGACTATCTGCTAACTTCACTGTCAACTTGGTGACATTTAACTAATGCAAGCCTCTAATTGCTTCACTACAAATGAGCATAATTCTCACTTCACAATATAGGATCAGAATGCCGGAAACAGATTCCTCGTTAGTTACACAGTGATTCCCTCGCTTAGCTAAAAACTGGCAAGGTTAATGTTCTAATACTATAAGAATCTACAGCGATACACTTGTGTTCTCGAACCATAACCATTCAAAGTTTGAAAAATGGTTCCTCAACTTAAACTCACATCGAAAGAGCACATCGTCGGGTAAAGAGAAATACTAAGAAATATTCATGTGGTAAGCAGTAAATTGTTCTCACTTAAATTTAGTTTACTCTACTTCACTAAGTAATGTGCGTTTTTAAACGATGCTTGACGCCCGGAACCGGAAACAGAATTTCCGCCCGAGAGAACATTTATAGCGTTGAGTGATTTTACTGGACCGCCCTCAAGTAATTTTAAAGCAGCGGTTATACGTGAAAGCGTCTGTGTTTGCAATGAATGCCCTAATATGCGAAGCGGAATACATCGTGGTTTGGGGAGAGTGTAACTGCATATCATTCAACCGGACACTGACAGAGTGGGTTGTTTAACTAGAATCAACACCACGTATACAGGAATGAATGGTTGATTCCTTCATAGTTCAGTTGCACTATGACGGCAATCCCGATGGCCAACGCAACTCTAAATTATTTGCTTCGTTTAAGCTGGTCTCTTTATGGCAATTACCGACATTAATTGTACACATATACATAGAAATCAACATCTGGGACAAATTGAATATGTTCCTTGACTTACGGAGAATTCATAGTTTCACAATTTTCCAGTGCAGCACACCAATTTTTATGAATCGAAAAGTAAAGCATCCCTTCCTAACATTCCTTTTACTTAAAACGATTTGATACTAAAGTACAATGAAGCGGTATTTGGTTGAGAACTGTTTGTTGACTAAGATAATCAAATAAATAAGTTCATTGATAAAATTTTATCCATGGCTATGCATAGCACCTGCTTACAGACATGATCATGCAGGCGTAATACTGCATATTACATCGGTCGAATGCTGGTCATAAAGGGTTATAATTCTATCCGGTTGTTGCCAGCTGGAAGGACACCGGCGTTGGTTAACGGTGTTAAGGTCTACGTAGCATCGTCCGATGTTTGACAAAAGTAGTCAACAGATCTTGCAGTGAGAGCGCAAAACCCAATTACGTATATTCGACCAGGTGGTGATAAGAATTAGTGTTTTGCACTGTTTTCGCAAATGGAAAGAACACTTAAATGAGAACTGGAAGTTAAGTTCAAATGTGTACCAGCTATTAGTAGTTGTAGAATTCCCCAACTTATCATGTTTTCTGTCAGTTTATTCATATGCTGCTGGAGAAAAATAACAAAAGCCTTGTTGTTTGATGGTTGAGCAACTGAGATTATTTTTCCGAAATCCATCAGTGATGATTTGCAAGGTCGTATTGGGCAAGAAAAGCTGAATTCGTCAATATGATCCTTGCTGAAGGGGTGAATATTGCCTTCACTTTATGGGACGCTGATTAATAGTAAACCATTTCCAGGATTAATAATTTGTGTGTAATCCACATAATGTAAATTGAAGAGAATCCTCTTCAAAGTTTAGCCGGCTGGCAAGCAGGCATTTATTTGCGCCAACATAACGACAAATAATTCTGGAGATTTTGCTCGATTTCACAGTTAATTTCATTTCAATTGAGTAGTACACACAAGAAGATTAATAGGAAATATTTCACTTAAGGTTTTGACAACTGACGAGGTGGGCATAGTTGCGATTATGCTTTCACCTAGTAATTTTTAGTAATCACGTTCCTCCGAAAGTAGGTAAGGTCCAAATTAATCTTTAAGACACCGTAGAAAATACGTCCAAAATTTCAGTGCTTTTGATAATGTAAACAGTTGTATGGCCAATCTTCTATCCAGCGTCGACGGATTGTGCCCTTTCAAATTGTGAAAGTGGAATCATCGTTAATCCATGTACGATAGCCGTTTGATATTTCCGGTGATTTAGGATGAGCACTTGTGTTCTATGGACACCTTTACAAATCTCAGGAATGAAGGTGAAGAAGAAAAGGCAGACAAAAATATTGACATATGCACTCAAGTACCGGGGGCTAATGTGGTGATGCCGGAATTGATACCGAATCAGATAAGTGAGACTTGCTTGATTTCTTCGTCATGTACACATATGTAAGGCAAATACGGGATGGGATGCTGCTAACTATACGGATTTTTTGCTGCTCGCATTAGATGCGGATACTAGGTTGCGTCAGCAGTTATAAGCAAGGCTAAAGGACGTGGACTGTGTAACCTAGGCTTGGCAGGGTAAAAGTAAGCAGGAACTAAGTGGGAATGGACATGATGAAGGCGGGATTTTATACTGCTCACTGGGTGAGATAGCAACTGATCTGATAAGGAATCTGCTATGACGTAGGGTTCGTGAGTCAGGGCTTTAATCTCACTAGAGCCATCCTTAACTGAGGGTTTCGTGCAGGACGTAAATTAGTAGATTCCCGACTAGGTTGCTGACTTTCCGAACAAGCTCTTTGTGTTGCCGGCTGGGTGGTCCAGGATTTTCCCGTTCCAGCGAATGGTTCGGCTGTAGTGTTCCAGGATGTGGTGCGTTTTCGCCTGGCAAGCATTCATCCTATAAAAAGCCACATATTTCCGTTTAAAAGCACTGCGACTGCGCGGATGTGACTCGTCACTAAATGACGTCACTACCCCTTGATTCACCCCAGGGGAGCACCGTAAGCCAGCTGTTAGCTTCTGTCATCGTGGGGAAGATAGGGCCCCAGTTTGTTACTTGACCAAACGAAAGGCGTATAATCCGAGTAATTGGTCATCGGTTCTTAGTGGGTGCGATTTACTGGATTCGCCCAACTGCCTTGCGGGTAGGGTACTGAGCGAATGGCTCGGGGTGGCGGCCCCCTAAAACAACTCCCTAGTTCTGCATAGGCAACCGGGCATTATCTTGCCTACTGATGAACCATAGGGTCGAAAGTACTGCTGCATTGTACACTCTACCCTTCAGGGCAAGAGTGATGTCGCGCCGGCGCCATAAGTGGCGAAGGTTAGCAAAAGCGCCCCGAGCTTTTGCTATACGATTCGTGATTTCATCTTCAATCCCACGGGCGCTGATACAACTTCCCAGGTAGTTGAATTTTCGGACGACTTCTAGCTGATCCCCACCAAGGGTCAACGTAGGAGGTGGTCCAGACCAATCTTGGGGAAACGCTTTGCACTTCGAGGGTGCGAAGCAAAGCCCGAAGTGACGGACAGCTAGTTCTAATCTGTCCAGTGCCGCTTGGCCCCTTTGTGAGCTGTCACAGATCAGGGCAATATCATCAGCATACTCTAAGTCAAGAAGTCGTTCTCCTGGGAGTAGCTCCACACCTTCTAAGTCGTGTCCTGTAAACGCGATTTTCATGACTTCGTCAACAGCGAAGTTGAAGAGGAAAGGTGACAGCGGGGAGCAGCCTTGTCTCACGCCGCTGGTGATATTAAAGGGCGACGACAACTTGCCGTAAGCCCTCACTCTGCCCGAGCTACGCGCATATAATGCTCGGATAATATTCACATATTTCTCAGGTACACCTTTCCTGAGTAGACAGTCCCAAAGTGCATGTCTATCCACTGAGTCGAATGCACCTTTGATATCGAGGAACACGACAACGGTGGGCCGCCAATATATGTGATGGTGCTCCAACAACTAACGCAAGGTGAAGATGTGGTCAATGCAGCTACGACCTCGACGAAATCCAGCTTGCTCTTCACGAATCCGGTTTTCACGAGTGCCAGTCAGTCTGTGAATGATGACAGAGGCAAGCAATTTGGAGGCGAGGGAGATCAGACTGATTCCTCTATGGCTGCCCGCATTCCGATCGTGAGCCTCCTTTGAAAATTGGGACTATGATGGAGCGGCTCCAATCGGTTGGGACAGTTTCCTGCTCCCACAGTCTCACTAGTAACTCGTGTAAATCATTCACAAGAGCAGGTCCCCCGAATTTGAAGAGGGCTGGAGGAAGATTATCAGGTCCCGCGGCTTTATTTAACTTCAACCGTTTGATCTCATGTTCGACTTCTGAGCGAGAGGGTGGATCCAAAGGAACAGCCCACGGAGCAGGGAGATCATTGGTCGGCGAGAAATCTAACAATTCCGACCGATTAAATTGCCTTTCAAAGTGCTCAACCCAACCTTCTAGGCGTTTTGATAAGTTGTGGATAGGCTGTCCACTCTCGTCACGTACAGTTTCGCTAACACTAGGTCTCCTGCTGCCCATTTCCCGTATAAGACGTTCGACCCTATTGTACGGTTGTGAAACCTGACCGCTTAAAGCAGCAGACCTGAAGAGGCTAGTTACGTTCGACCACCGGTGCTTTCGTAATTTAGCTCACATTTGGTGGGAATACCGCATGAGCAACGAGCGTGTTCGACGCCTTGTTTATGGCACAGGAAAAGGAAATGAACCGCTCAGCACCGTTATTTCACGCATCAGACTCCGATGGCTCGGCCACGTGTTACGCAGGCCAGCCCACCGACTCCCGCGACGTGCGTTGTTTGGGCGCCGGGGGTGTGGATGGAAGAAGAGGAGGGGTGGCCAAGCGATGACTTGGTCCAGAGGAATGAAGACCCTCACTTCTGAGCTGGCCTCGGTTGGAGCGTCTCGGCTCCCTGGTTGGGGTCCGAAAGACGATGAACACGTTTGGTTGGACACACTTGCTGATATGGCTAGGAGCCGACCTCAGTGGTGTTCGTGCTGTGAGTTTCTTTGCCCCACCCCATCCCCCTTAGCCTCCCCTCCCAACCACGATCTCATTACTTAGCCTTATATAATTTTGCATAATAATTACTTTGGGTGCACAGCAGCCGGCTGGTAGCTTAGCGGAACTATGCCCATCCGTTACAGGTAGCTCAGCCAGGTTTCACCAGTTGTTTTTTTCTCTCTCCTTTTTTCTTTGTATTGCGGCACAGTAGCTGAGGTGTTCCCCACCTCTAGCTAACGTGTATGATGATGATGATGATGAACCATAGAACTGAACCGCACTCTTCCCCTTACTGATGCTTTGCTCTCATGCTACTACTGCAAACACCCTTCCAGAACACTCCACTAGCTTATCTACTCTCCCCTGTATCATTTTTCCCCTTTTCTGTCTAGGCAATCAACGAGGAACAGCATTGTTTCCTCCGATATCACTATTGCGCTCTATCCTCTGACATAAAATCACACAGCGCCAAACCGAGATTGAACAGTCCCGGATTATCCCCTGTCGGCTTCTGCAATCGAAGACACAGTCCAACTTGAAGGCGTTCAATTTGCGCACCTTAAAACAGATTGGGCAACAAGCCGGTCTCCCACGCACTCTAGAAACTCTTACACTTGATGTCTGTTGTTTGTCTGCAACGACTTCACGATTCCATTACAGATTACCAATTGTCATCACCAATTCACTCTTATACCTGTTTCCAACTTCGATTTTCTGGAGACACCGGGGCTACCGCTTCTGTGCAAGCTGGTGTTGGGGTTGCCCTTAGTGTCGGAGCCGAAGCCGCCCGTCTCGAATGGATTCTGATCAACAGCCGCCTTGGTGCTGTCAGGCTGCATGGCTAGTGTAAGGTTAAAAGGTGTCGAGAAGACAAACGTACTCTTTCTGTAATCTCCGCCCATGCTCCTACGGACTATAACCCAGATACCGTCAACGACCAATTATATCAGAATCTTCATGATTTGTCCTTAAGGGCTCCCAAAACGGACATCATTATTATGGCCGCAGATTTCAACTCGTGTGTTGGTTGTTTGTTACCAAGCGAACGTCTTCTGGGAGGCCCACATGAATACAACTTTCGCTCAGACAATGGAGAAAGACTACCCAGTTTGTGTGTTTCCAGCAGCAGTACCTCTCCAGCATGAACTTTTGCCACCCTAGGCGTCACTAAGCCACTTTTCATCGTCCACTATCCCCTCAACCTTGGTCACAGTTTGACCACAAGACCATGTCATCGCTGGCATGGCAGTATTCGGGACTGCAGATCCTAATGGCCAACATGAGTGGAAACTGATAATGCTCTAGTATGTGTGTCCATTTGCATGGGTATCGGTGGCTCGCCTAGGAGTAGACAAACTCGACTTCACTCTGGTAAACTGGAAGACCCCGGCGTGCATTTGGAATACCAAAAGCAACTTCTTGAGAACATCACTTCTCCTCCTCCTCCTCCTCCTCCTCGGGAGGTTGATCAGCATTGGTTGCGATCGCAAAATATTATGTTTTCAGCGGGTTTATCCAGTTGCTTCTTGTTCTTTGCACAATTAAAATTTGGATCTTGGCCACCTCAGCGGAACTCCTTGCCTATCGGCGAGTCTTACCCCTCAATGTGGAGCACGCTGAGCTCCGTCGCTCTATTTCCAAACAACTAAAAGCGTATCTTCTCCGTATCCATGAATTCTGGTGGTCTAAGCATGCCAACGAAATGGAAGTTGCTGCATCTGATGGTAACAGCAGCAGGTTGTTTCATATCACTCGATCCAAAGGACGCAAAATTCAGGTCACCAGTCAGACCATCTTTGAGTTAGACGGTAAAAAGATCACCAACTTATGCAGACACCTGGATTCCTGGGCAAAGCACTTTGCACTACAGTTTGCTTGCCCAACACAACCTCCGATTACACATCCACTACCATTATGTGATCCTTGGTCAGTCTGCATAGATCCTCCCACTGAAGCAGAAATACAGAGAGAAATGCAGACTCTGAAATGCCACAAAGCTTCTGGGCTTGATAGTCTTCCTCCGGCCTTATTCAAAGATGAGGGAACTTAATTGTCACCAAATTTTATCACTTCACAAAAGTACGAAGCAATAAGAAGGTTCCTAACTCAAGGGGAGAATCTGTTGTGGTTCCGATCCACAACTAGGGCTCTCGTACTGGATTCACCAACTACCTAGGAATCTCACGTATCTCTGTCGAGTCCAAGCATTTTATGTACATTCTGCTGCGTAGGCTCTCAGTTACCCGCGAGACTGTGCCGTAATGAACAGGCTGGCTTTCCTTCTGGCTGTTGTTGCATTGACCAAAGTTTCACGTTACGTCAAATCCTCGAATATCGGCATGCTCAACGAAGACCAACAATAGTGGTGTTTTTTGGATATATGAGCCGTTTTTAACTCAGTAGATAGGTCGTCACTGGGGAACTCTGCTACGGAACGGTGCTCCGGACAGATTTGTCATATTCTTGAAAAAGCTGTATTGCCACAATTCTGGCAAAGTTAGAACATATGGCAAGCTTTCTTCAACGGTTCCTGTTATTAGTGGAGTGCGTCAAGGTTGTCCTATCTCGCCGTTTCTGTTCAAATTTGTCATGGAAGATGTCTTACGTCACGTGCTTGTAGGAGTCCAGAGCTGCGGTGTTGAGCTTCTACTCCGGAGCAGAGTTGTGGATATGCACCAAGCTGATGACATCGCTTTGCTGGGGGACGACACGAAAGCCGTTCAAAATATTCTGCACCGCTTAGCGATAGTGGCATCTAAGTATGGTCTGTATTTTGTTTCATCCTAGTGTAAAGCTTTGCTCCAGGATTGACAGGCTCCTGTGTCTACGCTCACCAATTCCGTAACAGCTTTACTTACACTGCAAGTTGCATTACGGCTGTTGGCGGTATTGTCGACAACATTTCACAACGAATAGCCAAAGCTCGCCTCGCATTTACTAACCTAAGACACTTATGGCGTCGTCACGATGTCAGTCTCAAGCTCAAAGGCCGAGTGCACAATGCCAAAGTTCGTGCTGTCCTACTGTGCAGCTGGAAGACTTGATGTTCGATCGGAAGATTTGAGAAGATTGTCTGCTTTGACAACTTCTGCCTGCGTTCGATTGCTCACGTATGGTGGCAGCACCATGTGAGCCATGCGGAAGTTCAAAGCAGAGTAATGGGAGCAGACAATCCTTGTCTCCAGAAAATAATCATGCAGCACCAATTGTCATTTACGCGGTCACGTAATGTGCATACCGACCTACCGCCTTCCACGTCGCGCATTATCTGCACTTCTTGGACACGAATGGAAAAAGAGCCGCGGCGGACAACCGATAACCGGAAAAAGAAGTATGAAGGTTCTAAATTCGTGTCTAACGTCAGTTGGATCCGGGTGTCTCCCAGGTTGGGGACCAGGTGAATTGGATTCCCAATGGTTGGAAGACTTGGAGGATATGGCCCGCAATAGGAATAAATGATGTCAATAAGGTTCTACCATATCTGCATCCAGTGACTTTTAACGTTGAACAAAACGCGGAAACAAAAGCGAGAAAAAGCAAAACGGCGTGTGTGAAATTGAAAAAAACTTTTCTCTAACTGTTACTCTCTCTCTCTCCTCGTTTAACACTATACTCTCCATTCCCTAGCATCATGTTTTGGATGACATTTGTCTACTTATAAATGTGAATATATATATATATATATATATATATATATATGTAATTAGGTGAGGCACGGCGCAGATAGGTTGGTCCCATCAACAGACACAAAGAAAACGCAGCATGGTTTTACAAACTGATGTACAAAACCACTTGCAGTTCTAATTCCATTAATTATGTGCCATTGATTTAGATTCAAAATTCATTGAAATCAACGACAAATGCAAAACCTTCTGATACGTTTAGGTGGATGGTTTTGAAAAGAAAGCAAAATAAAAACGTTTTGGGAAGTGAGTGAAATATTTAAAAGAAAAAGCAATTTAAAGTTTGATAGCATTGGTATATAACAATAATTTATAAATAATGAAAGTGTGTAAGCAGACATGAAAACACGACGAACGGTTAAAGTGAGAACTGCATCCATCATGAAACATAAATCAATTAGAATTAATGACACCTCAAACAAGAGGTGAGGTGTGATAACACAAGGGGAAATGGAATTGCGTAGATAAATTTGATGGGTTAGTTGCGGCCATCGACAGTTCCTTCTTTCAGTTGGTCCATGTCTTGCAGGTACTCATGATTTTCACCTAACTGTGTAATAGAAAGGAAGCACTATATGAAGGCTAAGGAAAAAGCTCGCTTATCCAACCCATCAAGGTGCACAAGTTTTTCAAATGATGTGCTGATCGGAAATTTTTCGTCGCTCCTTTCCAAGTTTTCGGATTCAATTTTTTTCGCACATCGGCCTGGGTACTTTCATTCAATCTGGCTCGATCAGGCCTATCCATTGCGCAAACGTTCTCGAGGATACTATAAACGGATCAACGTCAAACGCCGGTTTTCAATTTTGGCTGTGTTTCAGCACAGTCGTTCGCCTGCGAGTGCATCACATTTTCCTTCATCAAGGTTTTTGGAGTTATCAGAAGTTTATTGCTAGGCCTATTTCAAGAGAACTAAACCAACCCTGTCGGTAGCTGCATAAGGCAACTAGAAGCAATTATATCCGTACAATGTCTTGGTTGACTAGCTCTCACGCCGCATTGTGAATCACGTTACATCGAACGCACGCAAATCTCTTTTCTGGCCGGATTTGTTAGTGTGCGCTTGTTGGAACTGGCGGCATGACGAGACGCGGCACGTCACGGAGTTGACCTCAGGGCTATCTGTGCACAGAGCGGTCAATTACTGAAGGACAGTCCAACCTTGGCGGAATTTGGACAACTGAGGGCTCTTACAATGGGTTGGATTGTATCGATCGCCGCATTTGAAACAGTGGTCTGTCTGTACCTGAGATTCTCGTGCACTTTAGATAGGTCATATAAGCCCTAAAATCCTAGTCTGTTTCCTCGGCGGTTTGTCGATAACTGTTTGATTCGTTACGATCACTGTAACAGAAACGCTGAAATTAGTTCCCTATTTTCTTATCCTTGTCCACATAAAATAGCTTTTACAAGCCCTAAATCCGAGTGACCAATGAGTGAAAATGCTCGTTACCTCAGTGCAAACAAGAAACTCAAAGAAGAGGCAGGAAGCCAATGAAAGGCTGGCAAAACATCTGCTTATAACCAGTCCGTCAGCATGGAAAAAATGAAAGGCTCATCATCTAAGATGAATCTAAAGCCAAAATCGCGCGTAAGAGTGAAAAGCAATCTAATGATAGTTCTCATAAGGTGTCTCTGATAGAGCATAGCGCAGTTAATGCAGAATCGCCCTCTAAAGCGATTCAAACGATTGCCGCGCTTGAACTACAGCTGAAGGACTTGAAGGAAAGGTTTGAATATCCGAACCAAGTCATAGAACAATTTAACTCGATTAAGTATCATTTTAACACTCCAGATACACCAAAAATGGAACATCGATCCGTTGGGAATTTCATACAACATCTTGCATTTGAGATTCATGAGTGTATTAAACGCATTTCATTTACCAGAAAAGTTATCTCTTGGGGTTATCTCCTCTGCAGTGGCAAACGATTGTCATATTGAAAGACTGCAGTTTGCTTGCCAGAGGCTGCCAAAGAAACCTTCGAAGCAGGTCTAGCTAGTACTTTTTAAATTATCAAACAACATGCTGAAAAATTCATTTGTAGTAGGAGCGTATTATCCCTTAGGAATGATTACATATCCATGGTACTGAAACCGGATTTAACAGTACTATAAATGGAGTGCAAAAATGTCTATTTCCAACAAACAGCCTGTGACCAATATGTTCCGATACCCACGGAAACTCAGGAACTTCCCCACCTGATCGATCTAGATGATAATCTGACCGCAAATGAATCAGCCCTAACGTTGAAATCAAATAGCAACTGTCTTAAAAGTATCCCTTCTGACTCCACTCAGTGTCATGTTAACCCAGCGTTGCTACGCAACTCGTCCCCGAACATAGAAGAAATTTCCATTGCGCAAACGGCTATTTCTACTCACCCTTTGTCGTTCACCAACCAGATGCATTAGCACTCTGGTACGAAACCGAAAACCTCTCCAAAAAGCTATATACCTCTAATAGATAACACACTGCTGAACAGCCTTGCTGTAAACTGGTATCAAAACCTCACGTGGCATCTATACGGGTGCACATAAGCACCACAAAACACAGCTATTTTAAACTTTCCACCAAACGTTGTTATCATTGGAAATTTGCAGACAATCGGCATACCACCAACCATGCAGCATTTTAATATGCAACCTGTGCGCTTCATAACCTGTGAGCCACTTGCTAGTGAACTTCAAGTAGCTGAGAGAAATTGGCACAACCAAAATCCTCTCAAACTATCTCAACATGTAAATAATCTTAACTGACAGGTAGATTATTTGCAACAGCCAGAAAACTGTAATCTCACAGTGGGTCGACAATTACCCAGTATTTAACCCTTCCGACCTATTTTTTAGGTCCAGTGGCGTTTTACCCGCCACACCCCCACAAACCACAAAACGCAATGTTTTTCTGTCTACACTTGGTCAACTGGGATGGGTACGGCACATCAAAGAACCTACACGGTTTGGTAACACACTTGATCTAATATTTACTATGGGATGTTAGCATGTGTCCGCATACACCAGTGACAAGTTGCCGGGTAATGATCATAACATCTTTGGTTGTTCTTTCCAAATTCTTTCTAAACCGATAGAATCAGTGATCAATTACCGCCCATTCTCTTCTGTGAATTGATCAATTTTCTCGGATCTTATAAGGTCTTCATATTGGGATCCATTCTTCTTAGCACAGAGTGTACAAATTGCTTGTAATGCGTTCTACCACTGTATTCAGATTTGTGTTGAAGTCGTGGCTCCAGAATTACTAGGAAGTTGAAAAGGACTGCTGCACCTGCAGGCATCTCGAAAAAGTTAGCCACTAAACTTCATAAAATAAAGAAAAAGTTTAGGAAAACAACGATTTTACTCTGCTGATGCTCCACACCAGATTGCTAACAGCGTTATACCAAAATCACCACAAAATGTTTTGCTCTGAGGAAGTAATGTCACTGAAGGGCGCCAACATGGTAGGCTGCATCCCAAAACCTTTGGACCGTAGGCAGAATAGTAAATCAAGTTGCATAAACTCGATTGTAATCTCTAATGGAATTGCCATAAATTATAGCGCAATCATAAATTCGATCTACAATGACTACTTTATGTCTACTGATGGCACTAATGCGAAAGAAGATCCTCAGCTCAAGCTGATACACAGAGGCTGTAATACACTCCAAACCGCTGAATTTACACTTAGTGACTTATGTGGCCAACTCAGATTAGTTCGACCATCATTCTCACCAGAACCTGGCAACATCCTGCCAATTGTAGTCAAACACGGAGTTCCAGACATCCCCCAGTTTTGCTTAATTTACTTACACTTTCCATGCTCAATGGGGAGTATTCTATGCACTCGCAACAATCAGCTATAATACCATGACACAAAAGCGGATCTATGCATGATGTAAAAAATTACCGTCCAATGCACTACACATCTATTATCTCCAGAATCACGGATAGGTTAGTTAAAGAACGCATAATAGAATATTTGAGTTCTATGGGCCCTCTCGGTAAACACCAGCACGGTTTTTTGAAAGTTAGGTCATACACTACCTGTCAGTTAGATTACTTTGATTATGTGGCTAGAGCAAGAGACGCCGGAAGTGCCATCATCGTAATATTTCGACCTCCAAAAGGCTTGTGACCGTGTTCCACACAACTTATTGTTGCGGAAGCTTATATCCTATGGTATCACAAATTCGCTTCTAGATTGGTTATCTTCCTACCTCGAGGGTAGAAAGCAAGTAGTCAAAATCGGTAAGTATACATCTGAAGTCACCACGATTTCTAGTGGAGTGATTCAAGGTAGCGTGCTAGTCCCGCTTTTATACTTAATCTATTTCAACGATCTCCTTGATGAAATCTCATACAGGAAGCCATTCCTCTTCGCTGATGATGTTAAAATTGTGTATTGTTCTGCCTCTGGGCAATGAAGTCCTAAGTTAGCCTTACTAAGTCTGAGTTGTCCTCATTGGAGCACTGGACTAACTCCTGGAAGTTGTACTTTGCCACGGACAAGAGTAATCTATTGTACCACAGCTGTGGCTCTTCTCTGAACATCCTTACATTAAACGATATCCCAATTCCTCTGTGTGCCACAGTCCGAGACCTTGGTCTAAGATATTCTGCCTAATTTAATTTTTTAGAGCAGGTTATATTCTTGCAGGCTTCTGCCTGAAAAGTGATCTCCTGCATAAGTCGAACTCTTATCTTGAGGGATTCCAGGCTTCAAGCCTTTAAAATGCGTTTGGTCGAAGCTTGAGTACTGTACGATAGTTCATAGTAATCTAACAAAAGTGGACATCATTGCATTAGAAAACATTCAACGATCATTCAGAAAGTGGTTTTTGAACATGCCTAATACCATGATATAACGTGAGCGTTGTGAGACTCTAAAACTGGAGCCGCATTGGCTGCGCAGACCCAAACAACCTGTGCCTTCTATACCGCGTATAATTCGGATTAAGCTTCACTGCTCAGCTAAAACTAGAGTTTCAGAATCGTATGCACTATGAACTAAGAAACAGCGAGTGCATATTGCAAATACCAGTCTCGCACAAAGCTCCGCTCAAAATTTTTCTCCGTAAAATATGCGTTAATATGGAACAAACATCCATCGAGTGTTAGAAACTGCACTACTTATCCGCAATTCACACGCATGATTATTCACCTGACTGTTTCAAATATCTGTTCAACACTAGAAGATTTGTATGAGAAAGGTCCTGGATACATTTGAAAGTCGCCATATCCTCTATTCGTTTCAATATTATAAAATTACCTACATATAGTTAAATTTTTGAGGATGTATTTAGAAACGATCTTACTCCTATCACTCCGTCTATCTAATTCTGTTTTCTCCTTTGACGCACTGTTTCGAAGATGCACTACGTCTTTCAAGCTAACGTCTCTGCCATGGTCCTCACTTGCCGAGATTTTCTATCAAATTGTGATTGGCCTATCGGAAAGCGATTGTATTCATTAGTATGCTTTTTTAATTCCTCATACTTTATCTTCTTCTTTGTTTCATTGTTGGCCATGACTGGGCTGATCTCTTGTGGTGACAGATTACAGCTTCCAAAGTAAAAAAGTATGCCTGTGCAAATCATATTGCTACTGACTCGCTGGCTTAAACCAACAAGGTGCCACACTTGATTGATCCGCTTGACGGAACGGGCTGAGGTTTCATCGCCCATAATGTATGCAAAAAACAGCCTTAAAAATATTTGACACCCATTCTGATGGCCTGTTTACAATTTTGCCACACCGGCACAGAGCCAATTAGAGCATGGAAGTGCGGGTGAAACACATCGTGGGAATACCCTGCATGGGAGCAAGTCTCCTGGAGACAATTCCATGGATGACCGTATTACTTTACCTCAATTTTCCGCGAAAGCTACATTTATTGTTGTTCACAGTTTCTAAATCTCTCTACTACTTTCAGTCTGTTGCTTACTTCAAAAACCCATATGGGAAGCATTTAACAAAACAGGTAAAATTAAGTTTATTTTGCGATCACGTTGTACATGTTGATAAGACCACTAAATTGGTCAGTGCCTCGCACTGTCGAGGAATGAAACGTTTATTTATTTATTATTTATTTCTCCTTTGGTCTTCAAGCTAAGTAAAAGTACAGTGAAAAGAAAGAAGAAGAAGAAAGCGAAGATAATTCCGATCCATTCAACTCAGCGGTGTGCTCATGTTTTCATAGGTCATCAACTGGTCATCAAGCTGAGAAACACGAAGAATAGAACAGTATCGTCTAAGAGAAAATCAGTGTTGTATCTCATTTATCCAACCTATGGATATACAAATGTTTTCATAGGCCACCGGTGGGTCGTCCATTTGAGTAATACCGAAGAATGTGCTAAAGTATGAGGAAGGAATGCGAGAGAGGATATTTGATTAGAAAAGCACGTGTCCTGCATTGCAGAACAAGCGTGTTAAATTTTTTGTAACTAAGGTCCCAAATAGAACTCTGTTTAAATGCAATTATGAGTAGATTGCCATATGCATTGTCATGGATCGGGGGGAACTGCAGTCCATCTTATGTTTTAGCATTCGCGGCCAAAGCGAGTCGACTTGGAGTAGATGGCACTGTTCTACATAGTCCTTGGTAGAATATTTTCCTAATATGTTTTTGGTAAAGGGCAGCTGTGTGTTTTTTAATCTTACTCTGTCAGAGGTCCTCAGACTGTCACTGTTACAGGGTCAGGTTGACTGCAACGCTGCTCGTTACCAGTAAAGTCATGTGACCGACAGAAACTGGACTAGTAATCCCGTACAACTGGGCTGTTATACGAGGAATAATCAATATGCCAGCTGCAAAATATATTTTCTCTATCGTCGGACATCATCCTCTGATTATAAGTAAAACACTTCCCAACTTCCCTACTGGAAACTTGTAGCCGCCCTTTAACCAGTACCCTGCAAGTGTTAGCAGATCTCAATCCTATCACCCTGTTCATCTACCGTCCCAACTGCTACATCCACAAGGATTGTAAGCAGAAATGCGTTCTATCTGCCAATGGTTGAGTACCCTAGAGCCGCAATGCGTCATCAAACTAAACGTGCTAACATAGTTACTTTAGACAAACCACAGAAAGTGTGTCCGGCATGGGTGCACGATTTAAGCTTACTCCAAATACAGACCATGACCCAACTAACACGTTAACTACTACAAACCCTTGCCGATCCCCCTTTCGATGGGACATCAGTCAATAACACTGCGTCCCCTTTAGGTATAGTAAACTTCATGTCCCCTTGCGGATCGCTGACAATGTTGGAGTCACCACCATAATCCGAGAGGTGCGAAGGTGGGTGAAAACTCCATATGAATACATCAGCTCCGTCAAGACACAACAATTTACTCCCATATTCTCTAGTTAAGAATGTATATTTTCCCGTCGATCGCACCCTGCCACAGAGTATTTTTAATCCCACGCCTCCACCTCCCCCCTCGAGAGCCACTTAACACACGACAGTCACAGTGGAATAGAGCGTCGCTTAAATGCAGGATGGTGATTTTTTTGATACACACAAACTGGTGCCCATCACTGTCCATTCTATAGTATATAAAATGCAGTTGCTCCACTGCTTCGTCAACCTTCATCAACCCCATATCCTCCCTATTCCCGAATCGTGGTGTACTAGTTAGAATGCGGACCATTTTATTGCTATCCAAGGTTATTATTACTTTCCAAAGGACCGAGATCATGGTAGTGGAGATGGGTGTATCATTTACTGTATTAACGATTTATGTGCCTTACAGTGCAGTGATGTGCAATTCTCCTCCCTCCATTTGGATAACAGTGTCCTTAGGTTGTGTTCATTAACCGCCGAACTCTAGTGCCCTTGAAAACGGATTGCTTCAGAATGCGATGAGGCATACCACTGCATTTCCTATTTGCTTTAAAATAGTTGGCGATTACAACTTATCAAACATTTCATCCATGGAGTGCAAAGGTAAAGGAAAGCAAGCTAAAATGTTGAATGGCCTGCTTTAGGGAGGCTAGACAGAGCATGAAACGTCTCCCCCTTGGTTGCACAGTAAACTCGACCTCATATTCACTACCGCACCAAGAGTTGCTATTGTCGACGTAATGGACGGTCTACATGTTAGTGACCATAATGTTGTCGTTTGCGAAATGAACATTGCATATAAACCTAAAGCTCCGTTGAGACACGTGTGTAATTTTGGCATAATGAACTGGAATAATTTTGCTACCCGCTAGCATACTTCTGACTGGACCGATGTCTTCCCGTCTTCTAATCCAAAGGTGTCATTTCAAGCATTTTATGAGGATATAATTCGATGCATCGGAATACTGTCGCCTTCTCTGGCTCACATTCGAAATACGTGACAGCCGTAGGAGACACAGTATGAACGTAAAATTAGAGTGTTTTCCAAACAGTTTTAACAGACCATTGACTTCACAGTTCTATTCAGGCTTCACAGCAAGTTGATAAAATATGAAAACCTGAGAATTCTTTGTCACAAGAAAGAATAGACTGAAATCATGGAAAGTGCTAATCCAGTGTTTGAAGCAACACGATTACTAAAATAACGGTGTCGCACATAACGAAACCCACCGTTACATCTTATTACGCCTGAGGGCGTACTTATCGATATTCCTGCAGCTGTAGCTGAAGGTTTTAACAATTATTTTGCCGATTCTTTTACTACTGTGACCGGTATATTTTGAGGTCACCCCACACAATAATGTGGGACATGTAGCTCTAAGGTAGAATTCAAACAGGTTTAATCAAGGGTCAATTTAACGCTTTAGAGATGGTATACCTTCAGTACTTTTAAAGTCCGGTAAGAATATTGTCCCCTGCTTACTACGGAATTTCTTTACTACATCAATGACAAGTGGAATCTATCCCGATCATTGGAAACTAACGATAGTGACACTAGACCTAGGCATAAGATGAACAACTATCAGCCCATTAATCACACTGCTATAATTTCCTGAATCATGGAGCCCCTAGTTAAAAATGAAATCGTTAAACTCCTAACGTTAAACCTTTGTCATATTTGCAGTACGGATTTCTTCAAAAGCATTCAAGTGTCAGTTACCAGATAGATTTTTTTTGATCCCAAGACGGAGTCGACAGACTGGTAAGACCTGCGTCGTAGTTCAATTGGACCCACAAAACGCCTAAGACAAGGCTTCATACAGAAAGCCTTATACACAAATTGTGCCCCTGTGGCATCACAGGCGCACTACTATCCTGGTTAGAAGGTTATCCTCCTGGTCGAAAGCAGACATTAAAGATAGATGAGTATCTGTTGCAAAAAAGAGATATTATTGGTGGCGTGCTACAAGATATTTCACTAAGCTCTTTTCCTTTTTAATATATGTAAATGATCTTTTCCCCGCAATAAGGCGTCGTAGACCTTACTGCTTAGTAGACGATATTAAAATTTTTATGTCACTGATTCTTAATCTCCGTCTTTTCTATCTGCGATCTAAAGTGACCTAGTTTTCCTGGAAGATTTGTGTGTCGGATCTTCCATGCAATTTCCAACATCTAAATGCAACATTATGTGTTATGGATGCTTGGTTCCACCTGAATGTCTTTTTTACGTAGAATACCGCTTCCTTTATGCGGATCGATCTGTGACTTGTATCTCCATTATTCAGATTCGTTGAATTTCAATGGACAAGTTGAGTATACGGTGGTTCAAACTTGACATACTATTCGGAATGCTAGGCCGCTTTTTATAACAAGAGATGTTAAGCTCCTATCATTCAAACCGTACGCCACACCATTATCCGAATAATGTGCCACCACCTTTAGTAGCATTGAAGATGTGACACGAGTGCAATCGACGCCACACAGCGGTCGATTACAAAAGGCTTCGTGAGGCGCCCCTCTAAGCTCCCGTATAAAGATAGATGTCATTTGTTTAAAATCGATGATTACCTGTCTATGACCATCCTACAGACCTGGCCCCGATGGGATCTCTTCTGCTTTAAATAAACACGGTGGAGATTATATCTCTCTCATATCATTGAATATCTTCTCTTTGTCTCTCTAGTCTGGTCACTATCCCGAACGTTGGAAAACGGCTATGGTTATACCGCGACAAAAGTCAGGGTCGAAAACTGACATCCGGACCTACCGCCCCATTAGTCACACAGCCATTCTCTCACGCATTCTCTCACGCATGCTAGAGAGAATTGTTAAGAAACATTTGGTTTCATTCCTATTATCGCACAAACTTCTCTCACCTACACAGCATAGCTTACTGAAGTCCCGCTCGCGTGTTACCTGTCATGTTGACTTCCTTAACGATCTAACTGAAGCAATTGATTCAGGTCTTCAGTGCGTTGTCACCTTCATCGACATTAAAAAAGGCGTTTGACAGAGTCCCACACAAGAAGCTGCCATATCAATTAAGTAAGTACGGTGTTAAAATTCCGCTTCACTCTTGCATCAGATCGTACCTAGTAGGACGGTCGCTGGTTGTGAATATCAATGGTTGCATCTCTTCACCTCGTCTGGTCACCAGTGGACTGGTACAGGGTAGTGCCTTAGGTCCGTTACTCTTCCTACTGTAGGTGAATGACCATGTTTCTGTTATACAATTTGGGAAGTCTAATTTGTTTGCTGAAGATCACAATTTGGTTTACACGTTCCCAGATTCTCAGCGTACAGTTGAACTTAACAATATACAAAGCGACTTGGAAGCAATTGAGAGATGGGCTGAAATGTGGCAGATGACCTTCGCAACGTCACGGGGTAGTATTCTGGCGTATGGATGTCGGATTGTAGAGGAATCGTTCAGGCTTCATGAGAAAGTCGTTCACATCAGCCAGTCTGTTTTTGACTTAGGTTTAAGATACACTAGTACGTTAAACTTTAGCGAACATACAAATCATGTCGTGAAAAAGGCTAAGCAGTCGGTCGGGCTCATATGCCACCTGCTTATCTTGGAAGGAGTCAGACTAATTGCTTTCAAAATCAGTATCAGGCCTTTGTTTGAATATTGCAGTGTTACGTTCAGTAACTTGCGAAAATGTGACTAGAGAGCCGTTGAAAACTTTCAACACGCCTTTACGAAGCGCGTATTTGGTTCCTCAATCGCTCTTTCATACAGAGATAGGTGCAAGGACCTGAATCTTGAACCTCTGTGGTTACGCAGAATGCAACTAAATCTGTGCTTCCTCCACAAACTCGCGTGGCGGAAAGCATATGTTCGAACCTATCAATTGCACTTTCGGGATAATACTATTTATGAACTGCGAGATAGTGGATGTATATTCTATTTGCCTAAATTCAAGACCAGCCTAAGGAGAAATTTCTACCTTCTTATGTATGGCTCCGTATGGAATAAACTGCCAAAAGTGATTAGATATATTGAAGCTTTTTACTTGTTTAAGGAAATGATAAAGGTTTATCTGGCAACTGACAAATTGAAGTAGATGTTAAAAAATTAGCTTGATGATACAAAAAACTGTATGGTGGGCCGGAGAACATAGAATGGAAACATATCCAACAAATGTATTAAAGCAAACAAAAGCTTTTAGGATGAGCTGTTACAAGCGCTTCTTTTGCTATTCTTTAATGGTACCTCCTGTGCCCATTTTTTCTTTTCAATCTTAATTTATATCAACTGTTTTCTGTCTAAAACCGAGAGCAAAATGATTTACTGGTGTGGTGCCGGGAACTATTTGCTTAATTCTCCCCACAAATTGATTAATTCGTAATATTGTTCTGCGATTCCCTTCGCTACATTTATCCTGCAATGCTAACCAGTTCCCCTTCTTTTCTGGAGTTAACAGTTCAGAAACATAAATTGTAATTCAGTGATGGCGATAATCAATTTCCTATTTGACATTTTGCCTATGGAAAACTTGTAGAGTTATCAACCTCCGGCTGTCACGCCGCACAATTTGATCGTATGATCGCCTCGATCCATGTCTATGTCGGTGTAAAACACATACCTGCCTATTTTTTATATTGACGATATAGTGCCTCTTTCACACTATTCTTTCTTCTTCTTCTTCTTCTACATTCTCCCTTATTTCCTTGTTGGACACGACTGAGCTGATCTCCTGTGGTGACGAATTATAGCCTCCAGATTATAAAAGACTTTACCTGTGCAAGTCATATTACTAGCAACTGACTGGCGCATAAAAATTGTCATAATTGAATGATCCGCATGATGGACTGGGCTGAGGCTTCATCGCCAATAATATATGTAGAAAAACAGCCTTAAAGAGGACATAATATTTGATAAACTGGTGATGGCTCATATGCTACTTACTATTCCAAACCGGCACGCCGTCAGGTATAGCATGGAAGTACGGGCGAAACCTTTCGATGGAATAAATTGCGTGGAAACAGGTCCCCCGAGAACGGCTACACGAGCGGCCGTGTTACTTTACCTAGACATTTGCTTAAATCTGCATTTGTTATTGTTACTGGCTTTCAATTTCTTCGATACTTTAAACCAGTCAAGTAATTTAATACCCGTTTTGGATCCAGTATATAAAGCGTGAACAAATTGAATATTTGTTGCTATCCTGCTGTACACATTGATCAGACCACAAAGTTGGACTGCACCTAGAATAACCGAGGAATACACCATTTATTAATTTATTTCTTGAACAATGAACAATGAATTTATACGGGTTAGAAGCTTTGCTTTACAACTCACGTTGGTTAGTTGGTGGGGATATTAACATAACATGAATGATGATAAGGATAGTAAAATAGTTAATACTTTACTTCTGAAAATGAGGACATATCGTTTGCTCCACAGTAGTCCTGCGATTCTCTTAGATCCACAGCACCCACAGTTAACAACAAATACTTCCATGATAAACTCCAGGTGTAGGATGAAGACGTAGTGCTAAGTAACAAAGTGTAAGTGGATGAGTGCATCGTCCAACCGTATTTTAAATACTGTTAGTGTCGGTGCAGAGACGACCGATTCTGGGAGAGCATTCCACGGGTGACAGACACGAATGGAAAAGAAATTTCTGCTTCACTCCAGACAACTGTATGTTTCTGCGAGGTTTGATGAGTGGCCCCTTTAGGTTACATTGCTGCTGAGTTGAAGTAAAGGACGGCACACATGATGTGGGTCCCACAGTATCAAGTATGCCATAATCAGTTCGCCTCGTAGTCTGCGATAGCTTCCACTGAACAATCCTAGTCGTCGCAGCCTCTCCTGGTAGGACAGATTGCGCATTCTAATTACGTTCTTAGATGCCCGAAGTTGTGGTTGCTACAATGCATTAAGGTTGTGTTTCAGCCATGGATGCTAGGCTTGAATTGCGTATTCAACATAGGGACGAACATACGTACTGACCATTTGTCGAAATACGGAGCTGTTTATTTGTCCAAACACCCGTCGCAAGAGCCCGACGTGTTGGATCCCGGTCTTCGAAGCCTTTTTGGATTGCCTGGAGCAACCCAAGTCATCTTGAACCAGGACACCAAAGTCCCGTTCGACAGCTGATTGTTGTAGTATATTCGTTCCGAGCCGGTATGAGTAGCTGCCCTGATGTCGGATGGAAAGCACCTTGCATTTACTGACGTTGAAATGCAATAAGCTTTGGGTCGACCATTGATACATCGTATCTGGGTCACTCTGAAGCACATATTGGTCGGCGGTCGCCTAGACTCTGCGCCAGGTCTAGATATCGTCGGCAAACATTAGGAAGTTTGAAGCGATTCCCTGTGCAAGGTCATTAATAAACACCAAAAAAACGTGGACCTAAAACTGAGCCTTGCGGCACACCATACTCAACTTGTATGGGGTTCGATAAAGAGCTCCGAACTCTGACCACTAATTGCCGTTTAAATAGAAAGTTGGCGATCCAGTTTTAATGAGGGTCGCCGATCCCGTAATGCTACAGCTTGGCGCGTAGTATCCGATGGTCTAAACGATCGAAAGCTTAGGAACAATCCAGATGGATCACATCATCACCTTCTCCAGCTTCAGCTGCCTCAGTCCAACTACTGCGTGCAATTAGTACATTCGTTGTACATGACGGCTGTCGGCGGAAACCGTACTGCGCAAGAGTGATGATGTTGCAGTTTTTCAGGTAGCATACCAGGGCATCGGCAACAATGAATTCCATGACCCTGGAGAGTATAGAAAGTAGGGACACCGGGCGGTAGTTGGTGGGATCAGTGCTGCTTCCACCTTTGTGAATCGGGCTTATTATTCCAAGCTTCCACATGGCGGGAACTTGGTTCTGGTCTAAGCAGCGCTGGGAAAACTGAGCTACAGGTCCTGCCAGTTGGCCTGCTGCTGCTTCCAGTGGCTCTGGACGAATAAAGTCGGTACCCGGCGAACTGTGTTTGCATAGAGACGTCAGCTTTTGTAATACATCCTCAGTGGTAAAATTGATGTGGGTTAGTCCTGGCGAGGAGACCACAAAGGTTGGTAGATCGCTTGATGGCAAAACCCTTTGCAACGTGTGGGCTTATTGCATCTACAGCGCGTTTGCTGCTTCCACAGTCGTTCTTGTTGGGCCATCAGCCGTCCTAAGTGGAGGAAATCCTTGTCTCACCTTTCGTAAGCTATTAACGTGTTTGTACAGCAGTTTGCTGTTAGCACTGAAGGTTTTTGTGATGTTGTGCTGATAAGCGCCTTTGTCTTCTCTTAACAGTTGAGTGCAGTGGTTACGTTGGGCTACGTAGTTGTCCCAAGTTTCTAGTGCTGGAGCTTCTCTGTACACTCGTCATGCTGCGTTGCGTACTGTCATCCATTTTCGAGTTCTGCTCCTAACGTAAGAATCTGACTTACACTTATAGCAAACTTTTATCTCTGAAGTCTCTGCAATCAGCTGAGTGAATTTTTGACGAACTCAGGGGAGGGGTTCTTCTTGGAGAAACGATCAAGTTTTGGCGCTGGTGAGCTGGAATAATCGATCGTAGCTTGTGATGGTCCGCACAGTCTCATCGTTCTCATTCCGAGATTCCGCATAGCAGATTAAGTTTAAACTGATGACTACGTGATCACTGCGACCCAACGGGCAGTCTACAATCAACACATCAATCCTCCTCGTTGGTAAGCACAAAATCCAGCACAGATGGCCTATTAACCGTTCTGAACCGTGTGGGCCAAGTGATGTGACTGTAAAGAGGAACAGTAGTTACTAGATCTTGTAAATCGATTTTGAATTGTTCTCCGATCGTGGCGGGAGTTTCTGAACAATGTGCGTTGATATCACGCATGATAAGTATGTGAGTGTAGTTTTGTTGTAAACTGCATCCTAAAGCAGCCCCTAGATGGTAGTCTTTTTCGAGTGTAGAGTTAGGGGGGGGGGCTGTACACCAAAACAATAAGGCAAGCGTCCCTGCCATTTAACTGCAGGCGATACCAAAGAGCGTCGGGGAACTGCGATTTTGAATCCTCCAGGGCTTCGCACTGTAAGTCGTTTCGGTAATACAGAATTACCCCTCCTCCTTTTGTGAGCCTGTCGTTCCGGATCAGCGACATGCCTGGTAGTGAAACTTCAGCGTGCATCATTCCCGTGTGCAACCACGTCTCGGAGATACCAATGACATCATATAACCCGGAAGCTTGACGATCTTTCAGTTCGGCCAGTTTGTTAGAAAGACCCTGTGCATTCGTATACAAGCAGGCCAATTTCTCCGTCTCTAGGAGCCTACAGAGGGATTACTGGGTCAAGCGTGGGAGAATGCCGACCGATGGGAGGTCGGCAGTTACGCTGTTTTTGTGGGATAATGATACCTCGTTTGCAACTTGATTTGGCCAAGGTGCGTCCCAGCCTTCGTTTAGACCTACGTCAGAGTCAATTAAAGCAGCAGTCAAGTTACACTTCTGTACATTCGTCCGGATGCTTGCTGCTTCAGTTGCTTTAATACTTGAGCTGTGTGAATTGTTTGCGACCTTTAACCGAATTTCGGAGGGAAGATGTTTCCGATTTCTCCGCCATTGATCCAAAACATCCTTTGCTTGTTGCTCTGACTGAACCACAAGTTTCAGGATTCTAGGGCCGCATCCTCTGTAATTTGGTGAGAGAGGTATGCTGGTGAGCGTTAGTGCCACTATATTATCCAAACAAATTGTTTCATGAATGAACGGCAGCTGTTCTAAGTCGTGCTTTCCGGTCTCTGGAACATCGTTAGAAGAACGTTCTGGCACGCCATGTATGCAGATTGCTATTAGGCGGTCTTGCTTGCTGTGCCCCTCTTCGGTGTTTCTTTTTGTTTGTCGCGCGCTCCATGGGACATCAGGATAGATACGTATCCCAAAGAATCCGTGTTTTAGCGCGCTTGCGGAGCGCAAACCGTTTTCTATCTCGGTGGTGGATTCTTGTGTTACTCGAATAAGTCTGGGTTCACCATAGTGTGGCGAGTTCGGATGACGAGTAATTCGTAATAAGTTTATGGGCTTGGCTTTGATACTCATCTGCATGCACAATGAGTTCCATTGGTCTTGGTCGTCTGATAACTTATTCCGCTATGTGATGGCGGTAGATTCAGGGACATTTGAGCTTACAACAGTCCGGACGCTATTGTTGGATCCGTTTTTCGTTGATCTACAATATATGGTACTCGTTTGTCCTGACCTGCTGACAAGTGTTGATTATTTGCTGTTTGTCCCTCTATTCGCGTTAACACTGTTTTCAATATAAGAGACCGCAACGGCGGCCTCTCAGTGGACCTATGCAGCAATCTCTGCATAGCTAACTGGTGTTCTTGACGGCTTAGTCTCGACAAGAGTTTTTTGAGCTACAGGTACCGAGGGTTGGTGTTCGGCTGCTTTATCCTTGTTAATGCTAGATGCCAGGTCTAGTGGAAGTTTCTTAACCAGGCGTTTCTAATGGTTTGAACAACGAAAGGAGAAGACGAATATTGGCAGATGCTAGCATTTCGTATTATCTCGTCAGTACCAATACAATAACAGGGAAATCCTTCTATATATCCTACAGGGCACAGTCAAACCAATCAAATTTATTGTTGTGGTCATTGTTGTTGGGATTAGGCCCACGGCAACCGCAGGTTGACAACTAATTGTTTTTGGACACACAAAGCTAGTCTAACATAGCCAAGTTAGACCGCCCAAGAAGATGGGGTTGTCAGCCCCTAAGAAGAAGGTGTACCTTGTGCTACCATTCAAGGGTGACACGGCAGCAAAAAGGATAACCAAACTCATTGTCTCGGCCATTCAGCGTACATACTGTGCTGCGGAGGCGGTAATTATTAACAGAACCCGAAAGTTGCCGTTACCTTCAGTAAAGGAATATGAACCCGTCGGCGCCAGATCACATTGTGTCTACCCATTCGTGTGTGACTGCGGTATCAGTTACATCGGCAGGACCGAACGTGTTTTAGATTCCCGAGTGAAGGAACACTTAACAAACTGGGCTCAGCGCGAAGTTACCCAATCCACCTCCGATGATACGTGTTCGCGTAAGCCGCCAGCATCCTCCATAGATAGACACACCTTGGCGACTCGTCACCGGGTTAAGCGCTTATCAGCGTTCTGGATCTCGTTACGTCATACTAATGCACGTCTTTTACGGTTTGCCGTGGCTCTCGCCATAAGCCGAATTAGACCAGCTTTGTGCGTCCAAAAGCAATTAGTTGTCAACCTGCCGTTGCCGTGGGCCTAATCCCAACAACAATGACCACAACAATAAATTTGATTGGTTTGACTGTGCCCTGTAAAATATATAAAAGGATTTCCCCGTTATTGTATTGGTACTGACAAGATAATACGAAATGCTAGCATCTGCCAATATTCGCCTTCTGATTTCGCTGTTCAAACTACTGAAGGGGACTAACTGTTTTAAGTTTCGAATGGTGCCTGATTTTCGTTGCCGTGAGTACTGTTTGACTCTCGAAGGTACAGCCTGTTTTCCCCCAAAATTCTACGAAAGTTGGAGAAGACAGCGGAGATGGAGACGTGACTGATTGTGGTCTAGGGGAAGCGGATTGTTCAACATTCCGTTGCTCATAAGCCGTTCGCTTCTGTGATGCATACTCGCTTCCATTGCAATAACCTTATCGTTTATCCTCTGCTCTGCTTCTGCAGTTAACCGGTCGCATTTCTCAGCTAGGATAAGCAAGCACTTGCCGAGAGGAATTGTGGAACAAGCAGTGCAGAAACAAAATGCATCTTGGGAGCTATTTCGCTCCCGTACCTGTGGTAGGGACACATTTGCACATTTCTTATGATACCATTCCAAACAGTGCGAGCAAGCCAGACCGATTTTTACTACCCGATGACATTCTCCTAACCCACCAAATGCCAATCGCTTGGAGTCTCTTCGGTTTCGCCTTTCTGCCATTCAATTTGGTGTCGTTACCTGACCCAGTGGGTTGGTTAGCGTTCTGTACTTTTGCAGCTTTGAGAGCGGCGCACATCGGTCAGGCGATCGTGGTGGTTGCAAGATCAAAGTAGCGGTGGGCGTGGCCGCGCGGTCCGTGTGATGGGTTATGCAGGCGCACTGGTTGACAAGTTCACAAGGAATGGCGAGTGACTGGAACCTGAACAGAGAGCTGAACACAGATTGACAGATCACAAATTCTGTCACAGCTGTGTTGGAAATTGTGTATCGGCATAAGTTTACGCTTTTCAGTCTGCCTCGGGAATTCTGTATCGAATGGTGTCACACAGAAAGGCAATCGGCTCAATATGATTGTATTAAGCGCTTGCGCTTAATCACAGATGCCAATGAAAACGGTTATTGATGGCACAGTCTCTAATCGTAGAAGATATCTCCACGTATGATGGATCACTGTGTAGGGCTGATAAATCCGGTTCGAATTAGCATACAGTGACAACGCTGCGAGGAGATGGAGAGAGAATAGAGGGGAATAATTCAAATGAACCTAGAGCACGCACGTCACGCGTGTGTGGGGATGAAATATTATCGCTCTGAAGATTAAGGCTGAATAATTTTTTCTATTATTAAAGACTGTCCATTTACTGACATACACTAGTTACTATCAGCCAGTGTTCCAACAAGGTTCAACGTAAAACCCAACAAAAACTACGTGATAAAACTACCTCGTTGCCGCACACGTCTGCAGTACAACAGCTTTTCACACAAATATCTCATGTTATGCAATAGATTGCCTCAGGTCATCAGAAGTACATCGCTCCGAACATTTAAGTTGCAGCTAAAAGAGTACTTCATTGTTAATAAAGTTAAAGGACGGTTTCGTGTCAGTTTCACAGACGAATGTGTGTACGAGAACGGGACTGATAACATCTAAGTACTTACGGAATTCGCAATATAGGTGTCTAAATAAATATGGCGAGAAGGGTTTGCCGAAGCAATGTGAAATACTGTGTTCTCTTATCATGAACATTTTGTGCTAGATATTATAGATTTGACTCGCATTGCTTTCTCCTATTTTAGCACATCCTTCGGTATTACTCAAACTGATGACTCATCGGTGGCCTATGAAAACATCTGTATACCGATAGGTTGGATAAAGGAAATACAACTCTGATATTCTCTTAGTCGATACTGTTCTATTCTTCGTGTTTATCAGCCTGATGACCAGTTGATGACCTATGAAAACATGAGCACACCACTGAGTTGAATAGACCGGAAGTATCTTCGCTCTCTTCTTCACTGCTTCCTACTGTGCTTTTACTTAGCCTGAGACTAAATGCTGGCATTTGAAAAACCTGTGCACCTTGATGGGTTGGATAAGCGAGCTTTTTCCCTAGCCTTCATATAGTGCTTCCTTTCCATTACACAGCTAGGTGAGAGTCAAGAGTGCCTGCAAGACATGGACCAACTGAAGGAAGGAACTGTCGATGGCCACAACTAACTCATCAAATTTATGTACGCAATTCCATTTCCCCTTGAGTTATCACACCTCACCTCTTGTTTGAGGTGTCATTAATGTTAATTGATTTATGTTTCATGATAGATGCAGTTCTCACTTTAACCGTTTGTCGTGTTTTCATGTCTGCTCACACAGTTTCACTATTCATAAATTATTGTTATATACCAATGCTATTAAAGTTTAAATTACCTCTCCATATAAACAATTCACTCACTTCCCAAAACCTTTTTATTTTGCTTTCTTTTCAAAACCATCCGCCTAAACGTATCAGAAGGTTTTGCATTTGTCGTTGATTTCAATGAATTTTGAATCTAAACCAATGGCGCATAATTAATGGAATTAAAACGACAAGTGGTTTTGTACATCAGTTTGTAAAACCATGCTGCTTTTTCTTTGTACCTGTTGATGGGACCAACGTACCTGCGCCGTGCGTCATCAAATTGATGATATATCAAGTAATTATGCTGCAATACTCCAGGATTGGACGCGTGAGGATTTTGAACTCTTTAACCATCGCTGTGAATGTATCAACCTCAAAAGACATGCTAACCATTTATCTTCCTACTGGTGCTGTATGGTAACCAACCTGCTCAGAATGTTTTTAGGTACAGGACTATCTGATTTTGAGATCGCATGCGGACAGTTGTACAAATATGTATTGGCTGTTAATTTCGATAGATCCTTTGGGTATCGATCAAATGTGAAACATGATGCTGAGGTTTTTGCTGAGAACTTCGTCATCCACTTGCCCTACCATGTTTCAAGGAAATTAAATTCATCAGGAATGAGTAGTAGTACGTTATGAAGCTAACGCCTTGGAATTTGTAAAGATGGTCTATGTTATCGACCAATAAGAACGACATGCCGTTTGATAACCATACTGCGCCTATGCGGCCGAAGCCCGGATGTCAATGAACAATGATATATTACAGGTAAAAAAGAGATTGCTTTACAATTCCCGTAGGATGGTTGAAGTGAAAGTAAACATATGTGTAAATCGTCAATTTAAGCGCCTAGCGATTCAGGTGCCCCTTATTCATATAAACATTTTAGAATGTGTACTGAATTGATACTGTAGAGTAAGATGGGGAGTAATATGGGTAAAAGAATGTCTTAAGAACAAAAGAAACAACAACGCTTACTTGTGCGCCGCTTTCGTTGACTGAAGTAATTGATGAATGCAGTTGTAATATATCCGGAAATAAATTCTACAACAGCAGTTTGTAACTGGTGAAGCAAAAAAGCTGACAATGAGCACCGTTTGTTCGCGTTTGGTTGACGTAGACATCTCTGATTGTATAGCGTAATGTAAGTGGATAAGGGAATCATCGAGACGTCTTTTGAATGCCGTTAGCGTGGGGGAAGAAACAAGGTATGTGGGAAAAGCGTTCCAGTGTTGACACACACGAAGGGAAAAGAAATCCGTTGTAGCAAGGAGACAAATACATCTAGGAGAATTGTGAATGTACAAGCTGCTAAAAGTTAGGTGCTGGATCAACCATAGTATCCTGAACATTTATGTAAACAACACCAGAGAAGAGAAAAGGAACTCTAATCCAACTAAGCTTAAGAGTTGAGTGCAGTATCGTGGTGAATTATAACAGTAAAGGAAGTACGAGTCATAAGATGAAAGTTTTTGTTCCATATCGGGGCAGACAGCGAATTTATGAACGACAGAGTAAACAAGACTCTATGCGTTATGCAAATATCAGGAATACAGAAGGTAAAATAGGATGTACAATGATACACAGGTACAATGCTGAGTAACGCTGTGCCACAGTGACTAGCTAGGATGCTTAATCTCCAGGTCGAGTCTTGCGAGGTGACGGTGGGACAGTAGTCAAAGAAAGTGGGAGATGATGAAGCGATGGTGGTAGATAAAGGTGGATGTAGACGTTTGTCATTAAGATGGAGGCATGCCAATGTATGCGTTCTAGCAGGGGCATCACTCATCGCAGTCAGACTCGAAATCATCACCCTGGTAGGCAACTAACAAATATGTTTATGCGTTGATTACCCTGTTACTAGCATGTATCAACTACATGTGGTAACGGCGAGTTAGCGCACTAAATTCATTGCCAGCGCGTAACGTTAGAATCGGTCTGTACCTCGTTCACTTAACTCGTGATCAGACAACAAAATTCTGTGTTAAGTTATCTGCTTGACGTAGTGCGAACATTTGCAACTTCCGAGAGCAATATATTTGCCAGTACTAGCATATATAATGCGAACGCGTATCAATAAACAACTTAAAGTGTATTTTAGTACTAGCTATCTGTAAGACAATCGAACACCTTCTGGTTCGGAGACGACTAGGCGTACTCTCGTTCCTCTAAAAATGAACTCGATATTTATCTTTGAGTCTTTCAATATCTGGATCTAGCTGGAGTTAATAACAGTTACTACGACGGTAAACTGAAGATGCTCCCAGAGAACTCAGCAGCAGCCATTTCGTCGTCGTTGGTCAGGAAAAGATATTACTTTTTAGAAATCTCAGGAGAGTTGCAAGCGATTCTAAGTGTAGGGGAACTGTATCGAATACATGGGACTTCAGCTCCTGTCGTGGTAGGATCAAGGTCTGGCCTTTGGAAGGAAAGAGGAAATCTCATGTGATCATTGCAAGGGGATTTGTCAAGATAACGGCTGAAGATTTGGATAATTCTAGTGCAAGGAATTACTTAAAAATATGTTTGCCGCTAGTTTGCGAATGCTCATCTTGTGTCCGTACATGGTAAGTAAGTTGATTTTAGACTCGAATGTTTGGTAGTTGCGGCGCGCGATATCTATTTAACGTCAGGCGTATTGGCGTCTCCCCCACCAAGGTTTTTACAGTCGACGTGTAGTTATGCTAAAAAGCAAAAGAAGTGCTCTAGTTAGTTTAGTTTATCTGCACTGGGATCTGGACGTGAGGAAATCTAACCCAAAAGTATCGAAGTACTTGCTTTAAGGATGGCACATGTCATTGATGCTTGGAACTTGTCGGATAAATAGTTAAGAAAACCGCGGCCAGGTAATGCGTTTTGACAGGCGGAAAATGTGTTGTACTGGTCACTAGGGAAGTATGACGCGAGAGTATCGTTCTTAAACCGTATCTCTGTGATTCAATGAGTGATGCCATAAAATGAGCAATGTGCATCATATTACGAAGTGAACGGTCGTTAAAATGTAGTGATTTATGGATTGTGTCTGAATAGGCATGCGTGCCATGTGTTTTCATACCTTTGGATGCACCTGTGGCGACTAAGCATTTCGATTTGAGTGGCAAGTAATGGAGTGCATAGGGTTAAGTTTGGTAATCGCAGATAGTCAGGGCTGAGGAAGGAATTATCAGATATTGTCAGCTGTCGGCGGGCGACGGCAAGGGGTAATGGGGCTCAGGTAATCATGAGCAGTCGTATAGGCAGTTGCGACGGGCAAAAATTATTCGTACTAATGGAAAGTGTCAGACTTACATTAGGACAAGTGCAATTGATAGGAAAGATTAGGTAAGGAAGGTAGTTTTGAATCACGTTGAAACAGGAAAATGCCGAAGAGTTGGTGGGGAGAGATAACATTAGGTTGCCCAAAAGTTCATTCATTTTGTCTTTCGAGGGTGTGAGTGAGAGTGATAGCTCAGAAAGGACCACTGGGCGGGCGTTGTGCACTTCAGAAAGAGACAGCAGATTTCTCCTGAACGACGGAAATATAAGGTTGAGGCAAAACCTACTGAAGAAGAATTTTGATAAGTGAGGAATTGTTCCAATGGGATTAAACGCTGTACTTAAAGCTTCCAACGTTGGTTAATCGATAGAACTAAGTTTGTATGGTGTCGGATAAGCGGGTAATCTTGTAAGAAATCTAATGGCATCACTCGTGAATGCTCCATATAAGGTATTCACCGAAATTTGTAACGGTGTCCTGAAGATCAGTCGAGACAGTGACATTGAAAACAAGAGCACTGTGAACTCTCGGCAATTTGTTGGACTGTTGTGGGGATCTAGTAACTTTGGTGAGCGATGTTTGCTTGAGTTGGTCATATGTAGAGAACTGTATACCACATGGACGTGGCTGAAATTTGTGGGGAGTACAGTGACCAGAAGGACCTTCCCACAAAAGCTTTAGGTTTCTGTGTATTCAGTGGAACATAATTGCTGTTTAGTTAAGCGCTGGGTTCGAATTATGACCCTGTTAATGGCCTGTCTATAAGTTGCATATTAATTTGGTATGGTGTTTTATTGCCAGGGAAGGCCACCTAGGTGGATGGTAATTCGATGTGCAACTTCAGCTCGACATCATGAGTGTCGTTCTAATGCAACTGCTTCCCAGCTAGCACGAGTGAAGGGAATGCACCCGAAATGTGACCAAAGTGTGTCCGGTGGGTGACCGAAACGCATCCAAAAATGCGTCCGGTGAGACAGTTTTCAGTCACGCTTCGGCCACTCAGCAAAATATTCTGCCGCATAAACCCACTCGAAGTTACATTTTTTCACAAATGCCCCCTAACTTAAAGCACCTTCATCCCTCAATCCCGTGCTAAATACCTGCAAGGTTGGCGAATCGTTGTACGTATTTTCAAGGAAAATGCACATTTTGTGAAGAAAATTTTTAAATCACGGTTGGGACAATAGATTCCTGTTCTAGCTTATCGATATCGCGCTCCTTCACTCGTGTACTGTATACACGATTATGCCTTCCATGTATCTAGCGAAAATGGAAAACTTGATTATACTTGTTGCGTATGCGAACCGATTACCGATAGCAGCGCATCTAAGGGTTTAAAATCTAAGCAATATTTATCGTCACGGCTTAACTTTCAGTTTCCCAACGAAGTTGCTGGTGAGAGGAGCTAGCATGTTTCGGACATATTGAGAAAATTTGTTCAACTTGTAAGAGCTGGCGCTGCATTTCTTCCCACTGTATTGCACTGAATGATTTGCTGCCATTTTTGACATGGCCAGGTTTTTCAAAGTCCTTATTGATTAGCACCAACGCCTATATTGCGTCCATTGGGAATACGAACGGACTGCTTTGACGGTTTCCATTAGTCACCATTTCGTAGTGTGTATTAAACTGGGTTCGTCTATAAGCAATTTGGCATAATGAAGTGGAACGCTACGCAACAGTGATGATCTACGTCACCGAGAGGCTCGCCTGCAACATTCCGTCATATAGAGCTTCCTCAAGGATATGGTTTCCACCGGAAGCGAGGCATAGCTTAAAAAGCCCGCTTTTTGAAATTAAGGTAATCTGTTGATTTCAGAAGGTTACTGGGAGCATCCAGAAAAGTTAGGAGTTTGCACTCTGTACTACCTACAACGACTGGAGTTGGACAAACCACTGTCAACCCTGTGGTCGCCGGAACTAACTAATAGTACATAGTCTTGCAACGGGACATCCATCGGTGACTCGGGCAGTTTTGTGAGAAGATGCAATTTCAGCAGATCAAGCTAAACTAGATGCGAAATGTAGGAAATTTCCATTAATATTCATTCCTAAGTGCGTCAATGAAATAGTACAACTTTTGTGGGAACAGTTTGAAACCAAGGACTGTCAACTCAGTACACTTTAATCCCATCACGGTTAACGAACCAAGGCCCACGTGATCTAGACCGGCTGTCCCCGTTCTACTGGTATATGAAATAAGAACAAAAGCCAAGAGAAGCGATATGCACCATAACAGTATAATTACAATAGTAATACTCTGCGCAAAAATGGACGACTAGGCGTTCCAACTGGACATATTGGCGGTCATTTGCAAAGGAAGAGGAATTATAATAAATGGAATAAGTATATCTTTAAAATAACAACAAACATTGTAATGTGTGCCCACGCGTCTTTAGCTTTTAAGAACTTTGGTGCAGATATTACTCCAAAACCCACTGCAGCCACCAGTGGGGTAATCCAAGGTAGCCTAATTGGTCCAATCGATTTTTTACCCATATCAATAGAGTTTTTGAAAAAATCAGACATGGAACTTTATTGTTATATGCTGTTGACAAAATTTGTTTACTGCTTCAGCAGGAATGATTCTTCCCAGGCGCCTCAACTTATTCAGAGGGAACGTCCGTTCCTAGCATCCTGATGTTAGCTGCAGGAAATGTAACTTACTTCGGAAAATGTAGAATCTCTTCTTATGGGTGCCACATTTCATCTGAAGGGCTTAGACGGTATTATGATCAACGCACGCCATACACTACATTTCGGGACCTTGGTGTGCGATATTCGATGAGGTTTGACTTTGGTAAACAATACAAATATCAAATAGCTAAGGCTAAACGAACAATTAAATTCATATGCAGATCGTTCGCGCTCCGTGATGTCAGGCTTAAGCTGCATATCGAATATGTACTACCTACATTAGAATATTGCTCATTTGTTCGCACTTATATGCAGGTGGGAAAAAATAGCTTTTGAGAGGGTGCAAAGGCGCTTCACAAAGCTTCCAGTAGGGTACTGCACTACTTTGAGTTAGCAAAAGTGTTGTCAATAACTTGGTCTTGATCATTTATGAATGCGGAGTCATCAATCATTCTGTGCATGTTGATGTCTATAACGTGCACATTGATGTAAATGACCGGTACCATGTTAGTAACAATGAAATGAAACATCTTGTGCCGCACCAGGACAAACGAAAAATTCTTCTTGATGTTGTATTCCAAGTAATGGACCAAATTGCCAGTAAATATGAGACAGACCAAACCGTTAAAATGTTTAAAAGCTAAATACATAGGTACCTTACACTGAGTACTCTAACAGACACGCTGAGCGCAGCGCGAGGTGTTGGTGGATTATTTAAAAGCGGCGTAGATAACATATAACAATAGTGAAGAAGCTCGGAACAGTACTTTTAGCTTGCTTTTCTTACCTTATTCGTCCATGCCTTCTTTTCAGCCTATATGTCCACATGGCAGTTGAAGAGGAAAAGCGAACTGAGCTCACAATACTACTGTCTGGTCTTTTCCCTGTTATACTTATTCGGTGGTTCCCAACAAGCGGCGCTCCTGTCCCCATGGAAGCCACAAAAAGGAAACAAACCGAGTTGTTTTCTTTGTACCTAAGTTCATCTTTTTCACTTATTCGGCCATGCGCTCCTCGCGGCTCTCGTGTTCACATTGGAATCGAAAGCGAAAACAAAGCGAGCTGCTATCTCCAATCTTCCTACAGCTGTTCCGTACAAATTTTACTCTACATCTATATACAAAGGAGTGCTGAGAATGCGAGAACACTTTCATAAACTTAACTATTTTCTACCGCGTATTAATCATTGCGTATCAAAAGAATCAGCATATAGATGGACGTCAGTTCACGGTTTCAACATTTCTCCTACACTTTCCATATGCGCCACGATATGTGTCTAATTTTAGTATTTCATTCATCCAAATTATCAATGTACGACGTAGTTATAATAAAACCTCATATTCTTAATGCGAATTGATTGCCAGGCAATGTCGACGTTGGCCACAGAAATTTTAACAGTGATGAACAAAACATACTATACAATTTTAGTTACCTTTTACTTAGATTTCTAGGCTAACTTGTCGATATACCGAATGTACATGACCTTTTCTTTTTTTCACTAACGTCTTCTTCCTCAAGATTTGCCTTTAATGCCATCTCCGAACACAGTATACGAAACATGAGCATTCGAATTTCTAGCAGCATTTTAGTGTTCAAGAAAGAAAAAGTTATAATATCATGAAAATATGCAAGAATACACAAATACTTTCATCATTTTGATACACCTGCTCCACAACCCTTAACCTCTCCACTTGGTCATTTTTATTTAACATAAGGCCAGAGCATGCAACATCTGTCATATATTAGATCTGACCTTGATTGGGATCAGCTCCTTAGTAGGTTAAGTAATAAACCTTTATTTCATTTTATTTATATGCTGCTGCGCGCCATAATTTTGCCCCAGCCTTTTCAATGAGAAGAATGTGGTACATGTCTAGGCACTCTCGAAAGGATATTTCAGAGTGACCGAAACCACTCCCAGATATGCCTCAAGGTGACCGTCACTCTAGCGGCGATTTTACGGTCGCTCATGGTAGGCTAGAAGGAAAGTACGAAATGTAAAATTTGCTAACAAAAGTAAAAAAGGATGGAAAATCGAGGAAATAGAAGCAGAAGTACGCAACCAATGTGGAGGCCTTAAAACTGCAAACCAATGGTGTCGAGTCCATCTCTAAACTCCTTCAAACTTGGTTTGAATACCAATCCTTGGATAACAGGTTTTAAGAAGCGAAAGACCTGTTACTACTGATAGTCAAACCTAACCTTTAATAGTGATGCCTAGGTAGGGATAGAACAGTGGGGATAGCTTAACATTACCTAAGTAAGGATCAGGTGGCCCCGAAGATGCCGATATTGCAGCGACAACATTTGTAACATAAGCAGCCTATGGGAAGTATAAAATGCTTTAACCCGTACACCATTTCGAACCAAATCTGCGAACCCGCTCATCTGTCATCTTGTTGCCGACCAAGCACAGGGAACGGACCTGCATGCAGTATTCCAAATGTAGTTTAACGGTATTGAAGAACAATATGGCAACCATCTTTTTGTTACGGTCTACGGATCAACTATTGTATTCGGAAGTATATGAAAGCAGCATTCACCAAGGTCTCGCTAGAGTTAAAGTCCGACGACAAGGAAACGCCTAAATAAGCCTTGCGGGCCATCTGGACTAATGCTTTTTGATTGATTTTAACGTATATTCCCGACGTTGTAACTCCGTTTTAACTACAGATGTTTGAAGTTAGGCAAAGTAGATTAGCGTCCTTTTCTCTACAAACCTGTAGCCATTAGTTTCCCGAATAAAATAATGCACCTAACCTTCAGCTGTTTGAAACAGGAATACCGGGCGGCAAGACAACCCATTTTCTACACTTGCGTTATTTCGTGTTTCAACGAAATCAAAAGTATCCCTTTATTTGTCGACGAAAACAAGATTGTCTATGGGCTTTGTCGTGCTGAGCTTTATAAGACACTGCCACTAATACAAGATGATCTACATTCCGTTGAGGAATATCACAACATGTGGTCATTGAAATTTGCGTCTGGCAAAGCAAGCATTATGTCCTATGGTTGCTCGATCCACGAACGGTGATCAAAACTTTCACGAAATGATTTGTAAAATTTTGGGTTTTGTATGTATGCCCATATGGCATTCTACCCGTGATCATGAAATCCGTAGCTCTGTGGGACCAACAACTGTCTTCTGCACAACTCGTAACTGGCGGGGCAGTGGAGGTTGAGCCGGGCTATATCATAGTCATACAGGCTCGCGGCTGCCACCCACGGATTAGTGGCACCAGCTGCTGGCATCCCGAAGTCACCGGGTCGGAATACGGCAAGGGTCCGAAGAAAGCGCTCAATGGACGAGACCCGGAAGGTCGAAAGAGTCGGCTGGCGCTTTTCCAGACTTGTCAAAGCCTGCTGACTGAGAGGTGACTGAAATGCTCTTAGTTTTCCTTTTTCTGAACAAGCCGTATTCAAAATAACCAGTACCGTACATTCGGTGGATAACATGCCATAAAATACATAAGATCCGCTTCAAACGACAAGCGTTATAAATGCTCACTTGTCCCATCTTTGTATACTGCAACTTGATCTATGGTAGACTGTGGATTTTAACAGGAAAACCATGTAATATTTACAGAGGGCATTCACCAATGTATTGTTTAGTGGAAGCTCTAACAAAGGCTCTTCAGTCGGTAAGTTCTAAAGCAAAACTTGATACCCTACAAAATTTGAAATACTTCGAGAAACGTACCAAATTTAGAGCTGAGACATAATAATCCTCAAAGCCTTCGCAACGAAAACTATACGTTACTTGTGCTAAGATTTGAAGCTGCATGCAATGTCAAATAAATAAATAAGCTGCGTGAGGTCCACGGGACACACGACTTTTCTGAACATTGCGACAGCAAAAGCATGGGAACCAAGAGACGTAAAGAAGCAGTGGATCAGTGTGGCCTGGCTTGCGATGACCGACAATGCAGTCGACGATAGCGCAATCAGTTGACACCGCAAATGACAAACTTGTGCTACCCTGAATCCACCGACGTGTACTTAAAGTGGTGCATGAAAATAATCAGAATGTCCACCAAACTTTGGGATTCGCTGAAAGCATGCAGGAAGGAATCCGAAAAGAGCAACAAACTTTAATCTACGGTAGTCTGTGACACTATATTTTACCAAACAAGAAGGAAAAACGGAGCAGTATCTCTCCGAATGCTTCAGGTACATTGGCATATTTCCCAAATAAAAACGTGTTGAAAGGAAAACTGCAACCACAGATTCCCACCTTAACTGCTGATGAAAGAATCCGCAAGGGAAGCTTACACTCCCCAATTCGTGCAAGACGGGGAAAGACCCGTACATTTATACAGTCGTAAAAGGCCGAAAGAAAAACTCGTGGCATCTCTGTCATCTTCTGTTTATTAGCAGTCGGATGAGTGTAGTTTCTCGTGTTATTTGATGAATTGTTCAGCTGAAGCAAAACCTCGGAATTCGGGCATGTTCAATAAATGGTGATTGGATGCTGCTTAAAATACTTCATATGGGCACTAATAAGGGATTCTGGGAGATATTCAAAATCGCTGACGACCCGGGTGAATAACATGACACTGTATGTCGGAGATTACGAAGTATCAGTTAACTCCCTACCTTTTTACATCACACGAAAGCTGAAAACGTCGAATATCCTGCTCAGTATTATGCAAACTCTGTTTAAATCTAAGCTTGATAGATAAAAGCAAGGGTGATAATGTAATAGGCTCAAGCCAAGCGGAAAGCAAATTATTCGTAGCAATAGTTGTTTGGTCAAATTACATCATTTGAAAAAACATTTGACCTAAAGATTTCCAGGGAGATATTTGAAAGAAAACTAGAAAGGGACAGCTTAAAAGATATTAAAAACAGCCAAATTTGTGAGCAAAGACCTTGAAGATTTATTGAATCAAATCTTTAGACCTGCAAGTAAGTTGGTGAAAATGTCCTCCAGGGTTAATTGTACCGAACTTCATGTGCTTCCTGCAGTGGGAAAAAGATAGCAAACAAGAGCAGAATACAGGATACAGCTGTCCCATAACAGTAGTAAAGTTGTTGTCACGCTGCCCAGTTTAACCAAACCATCGGCATATTTAAGAAAACAATAAATTACAAACAAGAGATACGCGTTATTTTCTGACTGACCGAAATTTATCTCCTGTCGGTAAATTGAGTGACCGATTGTGCAGAATAGATTTAGGATAGTTCCGAGGCCAGCAGCCAATGTGATGAGGACGCTAATGTCATTGCACGTACACAGCTCACCTGGCGTGGACGACATCAAACAGAGTGCTGCACCTACGTTAGAAATTGGTGTACTCTTACAAACTCGGCGTCCAGGAGCTTCAAACGTCTTCTAACGAGAAGGATCTGGGAGTTTTGGTCCAGTTCGAACTTGGATTTTGGAAGCAGGCTAAAAGGTCATCTAGCATGGGCATCCAACACGTGGGCCTCCTGAAACATGCATTCTAACGAATCGACCCTTTGATTTTTCCACAACTTCTCAGCTCATACATACGGCCACATGTGGAATACGCAATACAGGTCTGGCAGCCATGGCCGAAGAGAGATCTCACCGCATGTCGATACCGCAACGCCGGGTAAACAAGAATGTCAAGGGTCTGTGTAATTTGCACTATGAACGAAGGATTCCAGTGCTCGGGATCTTCAGTGGACAGTATTTTCGATTTTGCGGGGAGCAAAATTTGACTTACCAGATTTTGAGAGATCCCAACCACACGTGCCGTTAATAGAGCTCAGTCACAACACCTTTTTGAGAGGCCGCCATCTCAGAATGGCAGAGGAGCACAGTCGCTTGGAATGCCGTTGGAACTTTTTTTACCGTGCACGGTTGCAGAAAGTGGAATGCCCTACCGGAATCTGTCAAATGTGCCCCCAAGCTGACAGAGTTTTAGTCCAGGGTTGCCATTGTATTTATTTCGATGCACCAGCTTACACGACCCATTACCCACGGATAAACGCGTGTCTGTAAGAGATTTCACTGGCCGTCAAAGCACAGATTTCGTTCCATATCTTTCACCTCCTCTATGTGCCCACCAGCAGGAGACAAGATTTTTACCAACACACCATATTTGCCGTCATTCCTCATGGCTTTATCATGGGTTTACTGTCTATACTACTTATACTCCAGTTAGTTTACTGGTGTAAACCCAACTTTACTAACAAGTTTTTATATTTTGCATTTTCACCATGACCATCCTACGGGACCTATCATGCATTAGCATTTTTACACGCATAAAACCATTGTTTCATTGTTCCACTCTTCCATGCTACTCACAAATACACGTCCGCATATATCCTCATCACCACGTTGCTGAGAGAGATTTACGGATGTAACACCATTATTCCACGTCATGAACGTGGATTACTTCGTTGCTGGTTGTCGGTAGCTCGGGCACGCCATGAATGAAAATAATTAACGTTTTCATTCGTTCTCCGAGCTGAATAATTTACTGTCATGAAATTATTCAGGTCGGAGAACGAATCAAAACGTTAACTTCCAACCTGAGCTACAGGTATTCCGAATCACTGCAAATGCAAATAACTCTTTTGATACTCACCGTGTGGTGCTCGTTTGAATCATTTTTGTCTCGCTGGTGTTCTCTCCATGGAACATCCGAAAATATGGGTATTCCACTGTTTTCAGTCCAAAGGCGTTATGCCGACAAAAGCACCGGCTCGACATCATCTTTATACCCTAATGTTACTAGCATTAGCCGGGGCTGATCATAATGATTTGAGGTTGGATATCTTGTGCAACGCATTCATTAGTCTGACTGGCTTGAACTCCGAATTTATTACAAAGGAAATTCCATTGCTTTAAATCATTTTGCTGTTTACTCCTTTGGGATTTGCCATGTACCCATGAGCGTAGGTGCATAGTAGTGTCAAGACCCCGTAGTTCTGTCTGGTCTTCGGTGACGTGGAAAACAAGCTTATCGAGGGATTTAGTGACGTCTCTGCAAGTTGCACCTGGTCCTTCAGCCATTTCATGGCTGTACTAGGTGAGGCTACTGAGGATGCACTTTGATTATACCGAGCAGCAACGGTTGCGTAGGTGGACCGGTCTTTAGCTCGCTTAGGATTTTGTTGGTCAATCGGAAGGGTGGGTGTTACCGATGTTGCATCAGTCGATACATTTGATAAGAGTATGTGGGCTGTGGGGCTAAGCATGCTTCTATCGGTCGAGATGACTAGTGGTTCAAGGTTTCTAGTACTGCGTGACCGTGTGAATACCTGGCCCAATTTACTGGTTTCGAAGCAGAAAGTTTGGGAGGTGGATGAAGTAGAAGGTGCGCTATTGTCGCTTCGACCGAAGCAATTTTTCCATTCAAACGATGTTCAATTGCGAACATTAGGCTGTCGTACTTTTGTGTTAACGCTAGTACGCATTTTACAAGTGCAACCTACGTGCAGTTTGAACAGAACCGAAGTGAATTCGGCGTGTTGTATTTCTTTATGTCGGTTCTACACTGGTTGAGGCATTTCGAATGGTAGCAATTTGTACACTTCAACCCACCTTTTAATGCCTTAGCACAAATTTGATTAGCACAAAATACTTCGTTTCAGGTAATCGGTGTAGTGATCATAATGGCCGGTTACCGTAGAACAGATCCAAGAAGGCGGACACAGACGGCAGTTGGGCTACTCAATGTGAACTCCGAAATTAGCCAGAGAACATCCACCAAATTTGCACGCATTGAAGAATATGCCAAAAGAAAGAGATTGGTGCACAAATCGCACAGAAAAACAATGTATAACACAGTAATCCAAAGATCCGTGGCGTCCGTGGATTTATCTTAGCTGGTTTAACATAACACATTTGTCAAATAAAGCAACCTCCGAGTGAGTGTTGTCGTTCATTTCTTTATTTCTTACGCACTTATTGAAATATAACAGTTCTCTATGGTATTTCCTGTGTGCACATCCCATTCCCATTTCAAACTATCGTTACGCAATAGCGCACTTAAATCGGTAGACGCTAAAAATGACTATTTACTTATTTGTTGACCCTTTCAATCGGATCTTTACCCCAACCATCCTACGGGAATTGCCAAGCACCTGCATTTTTACCCGTGATAAATCATTGTTCATTGTTCCTGGCGAATTTTGTCCATCTTTTTAGAAGTCGGAATTTCTGTGCATCTGCCGCGCCCATCATCCTTACTGGAGAATCAAGGGAAGGTATGGTGCTGGTTGATTGGGGAGAAAGGTCTTCGTTTCCTGGTAACCCTTCGGTTGGTGTGTCAATTGTGCAGCTGGCGACGAGTCTATACATGCGGAAACACTAGGGAACAGTGGATCGCACCGTTGAATATAGTCTCACTGTCTATTCAAAATTACTCTTTGTAAAGACGCTTTATCAGCAAAGGTTTTCAGGTCCATTAAAGTAGCGTTGGCAGCAAGTTGGTCAGGTTTGTGCATGGACGCACTGGCTGTTACTGCACTATGGAATTTGAACAGGATTGGACACGTGTGGCGCTGAGCTTTCTTAGTACCCCCTATGGAACCACACACTGTAACCACCATATTTCCATCCTTAAGTGTTATATTCCTAAAAGGCATCGGGCGAAATAATATCATGCAGAGTAAAACCACTGCGCTGTTAGAGCGACACATCCTGCCGAATAATATTGTAGTGAGCACGCCGCCAATTGCACTTGCGGGTAAAACGGCTCAGCTTCAGGAGACGTCGTCATTTGCATTAAAGCAGTTATGGGCTGTAGTTCTGGCGAACGGACAAGGAACTATCGACTGACGACTTTTCGATCTTCACCTGATTAAAAGATGCTTGATGGGTACGTAAGCTAGTACACTGAACCGTACTAGCAGCTGGGCGTAATTTTGCCTCAATTGACTTATTGGGGACATCGTAAACAATGAACAATGAAAGATGATTTATCACGGGTAAAATAGCATGTGCTTGACAATTTCCGTAGGTTGGTTGGAGTAAAAATTAAAATTTAGAGGATCACTGAATAAGTAAGTCGTTACTTTAAGCGTCTACCGGTTTAAATGAACTACTTCATAACGATACTTTGAAGTGGGAATGGGGTGTGCCCACACAAAATAGTATAAAGAGTCGTTAAAGTTCATTACATGCGTGAGAAAAAACTACAACGCTCACTCGTGTGTTGCTTCATTTGACAGACGTGGTATGTTAATCCAATTTCGATACATCAGGGCTACTCACATATATATTACTGCATGTATCCTTACCGCCAAGTTGCGGAGAGGATCTTAAGCACGTGGTTAGGTTTACAATATTTAGTCCTCCAAGTGGAACACACGATATCAAGTAATGCATGCTGAAAAGCCTTTCATCAAGGCGTTTTTGAATAGCGTTAATGTGGGGGCAAGGCTAAGGTGAGTCGGAAGGGCATTCCAGGCACGGAACACACGAGGGAGAAAACGTTTCATCGACAATCGATCGCCTGTAGTGCGTAGCCACTTTGAGCTAATGGCCTCTCAGGTTAGTATTTTGTCACAGCTGCAACAAATTGTGGCATGAGTGAATTGGACTCGTCAGTAGTAACTAGACCTTGATGGGTTATACTCGCAGACGCCGATATTCACCACTGTACAATCTCAGGGAGTGCAGTCTGCGCTGGTAGGACAGATGAGACAATCCCCTAACGAGTTTGGTTGCCGTACGTTGTGGAGCTTCAAGTGCATCGATGTCGCGCTTGCGCCAGGCACGCCAGGCATGCAGCGCATATTCCACGTAGGGCCTCACGTAGGCTTTCAGCATTTGCGGGAAGCTTGATGGATCAAAATTTTCGAATGCCCTCCGTAAGAGTCCAAGATGTTGACTGGCTATTTTGATGCCTTACAGCGTGTCCCGAGCAACCAAGATCATACCGCACGATCACCCCGAGGTCGCTACCCTGGGAAGCACGTTGTAACCGCTGGTCACCATGTCGATATTCATAGGTGAGCTTATGGTGTATGCCTACGACTCTACACTTGGTCACGTTGAACTGGGGCCGGTTAGCGGATGAACAAGCGTAAAACCTATCGAACTCGCTCTGCAATGCCATGTGATCATCCGATGTCTTGATATCATGCCAAATGTTGACATAATCAGCAAATAGTAAGAAATTCGACTGCAGGACACTAGCAAAATCGTTGATGAATGTAAGGAATAAACGTGGCCCCAGTACCGATGCTTGATGCACGCCACACTGGATTTCGATTGGGTCGGAAATGGAGCTGCGGACTCTCACATCAGCTGACGTTGAGCGAGGAAGTTGCCGACCCAACCGAGTATAGGGTCACTAATTTCATAGCTTCGAAGCTTGTGAAGGAGAATGCGGTGGTCCAGACGATCAAACGCTTTCGAGAAGTCCAGGTAGATAACGTCAAATTCCACTCTGGCATCGACGCACTTTGTCCAGCTTGCTCGGATTAGCAGCGTGTTTGTAGTGCAAGACCGATTTCGGCGGAATCCGTGTAGCTGTGATACTAGGATGTTGTTGCTCTCAAGGTATCCCATGAGCGCCTCTGTGATTATACGTTCCATTACTATGGATAAACCTGGGTGGAGAGTGATTGGAGGGTATTTCGAGTGCTCCGCACTATTACCACTTTGTAAGTAGGAGTGACTTGTTCATGTTTCCAAATTGTGGAAACATGTATCTCGTCGTGACATGGTTGGAAGAACTGAGCTAATGGTTCAGCAATGTTCATGGCCGCTGTCTTCAATGCCTGCGGTTTAAAGTCCCCTACGCCAGGTTAGTTGTGCACGCGTAATGACATTAGCGTCCTCATCATATTTGCTGCCGTGAACCGTACACGGTTTTACCCTGGTGGTGATGGAACCTGTGTCAAAAGCGGATGAAATGATAATTCGCTCCGTAATATTCGAATGTAGTGTTGGCGAAGCACATTGGCTGCATCTTGTGCTGTTTGCACAAGACCATCTGTTGCACGTAAAACCGGGATCTCGCGCTTCACACTGCGGAGCTTTTTGACGTGTTTATACAGAAACTTGAAATTGTGCTGTATTTCGCCGCTAGGTTCTGTTGACGCTGGAATGTGTCTTCTCGGATCAACTTGATGCTGTGGTTCCGTTGAGCTGTGTAAGCACCTCAGGTGAGGTTACTTGGACAGACTTTGTAAGCGCGCCAGGCTAAATACTTTACGGTCATGTATTTTCGAGTAGAGCTCCTCAGAAATGAATTCACTTGTTTCGGTCGAAGGACCTTGGTTTCTAACTCATTTGACACTAGCTCAGTGAATTGAGTGACGAACAATATCCGGCTGACATAGGGCGGCTTCTCGGCCAGGAAGGACTAGTCGGTTTGTTGAACGAGTTTGGACAGGATATAGTAATGTGTAACGACCTAGGTTTCCACGTTGTTCTCACTGATGTACTCCGAGCAACAGATGTAACGAAAGAGCAACATCGCGTGATCGCTACGGCCAAGTGGTATATCTATGGTCACGGCGTCGACCATTAGTTCAAAGTTGGAGAGCACAATGGTTCAAAACAGTGGGTGTGTCACCCGTTCGGAATCCCATGGGATAGGTGACATGGTTGTACTGAGGTAGATTGGCGATCACCTCTAGCAAATCAGGCTTCAATTGTTTGCTGTATGATGCTGGAACTTCGATGGCATGCAAGTTGATGTACCGCACTAGAAGAACATGACTGTTTGCTCGTGCCAGGACTCATTTAATCACAAAAGCTATACATTGATCCATTTCCAAGGTGAACATTGGAGGGCGGTAAACTATTGCTAGTAAACACACCTCACCAAGTCTTAGGTGCGTACGACACCAAAGAGTATCGACGACTTTCATTTCTGGGTCCTCAATGAGATCGCCATGCAGGTCGGATCGATAATACAGAAGCACTCCCTTTATTATGCTAGGTCGATCGTTTCGTATGGAAGTCATGCCGCAACGCCTGTCCAAATCCTTAACATCGTTCTGAATTTAAGACAGTGCTGATTTCATCAGCACCGAAAGAGAAACAACTCTGATGTCATGGGTAAAAAGAAATTGCCTCCCATATTTGACGCCTTCGAATACCTCGTTGACATATGGCAAGAACAATACTCTACTTTGGCATCGGTGCAAACTGAGTTAACTTGTCTTGTCGATATTGCAAACGTCAGTGCGCGTCAGTCTAACGCATTGTTTTTCAAACTTTGTGACCCACTGACCTTTTTTAGTGGAACTTCGCAAGGCGGAGTCCCTGACATATTGTTAACCAAAAGGACTAAGATTTACTATTATGAGAATGAACAATGAGCAATGAATTTATACGGGTTAAGAAGGGTTGCCTTACAAGTCCCGTTGGATAGTTGGTGGGGATATCAACATAACAATAATGAGGATAAGGATAGTAAAATAGTTAACACTTTAAATACGCAAATAAGGACTTATCGTTTGCTTCGCTGCAGTCGTGCGATCCACTTAGATTCACAACACCCACAGTTAACAACAAATAATTCCAGGGTAAACTCCAGGTGTAGGATGGAGACCTAATATTAAGTAACAAAGTGTAAGTGGATGAGTGCATCGTCCAACCGTCTTTTAAGTATTGTTAGTGTCGGTGCAGAGACGACCGATTCTGGGAGAGCATTCCACGGGTGACAGACACGGATGGAAAGAGCTGCAGTGTCCTGGAAACGTTTACTGCTATCCACGGAATAAACACGGGTGTTCCTTAGTGTTAGGAAAAGCATGAACACTGTTGAATTTAGGAAGAAAAGCAACCTACATTAAGGCTTAATGTGCTGGATGAAATTGTTTCGGACATGCAACGAAGACTTGTTTGATGCTTGGTCTTATGGAGGACAGCTGCAACCGCAAATCTGGTTCAGCGTCAACTCTTTTTCGGTATTTGGTTTCTGGCTATGTGTACCGCGAAAATGCACCTTCACACAGATAAGTTGTGCCAAATGGGTGAAGCGCAGCAACAGTTGCCTTCGCAATGACAGGGTACTCGACGTTTATTTTATCCAGAAATCAGACAGCGACATCTTGTGAAAGTTTTCTGAAGGGATTATCCAATAGCATGGCAATGCTATTCTTCAGCTGAAGAGATGTCAAAGGAAGACGCTTTTGTGTACAACTAAAATGGTTTGTGACCCAAGAAAGTTCTTGTAACCTTTTCTTATTTGCACCAGAGAAATACTGAAACAAGGATTATACCACATCTTACAAATGCTAAACAATTCCCTCAGATACACCGTTTCAGATTTTCGTGCCCCATTCATTTTTATTCGACCGGAAAGCTGCCGATATTTCCCCTTAAAAGATATCGCCCAATTTTTAACTTTCTGTTTAAACCTTAAATTTTTTCAGTTGCGTTGCACTTAGTTCTATATTTTCCTCGTAGCGTTAGGCATACGTCGTTTAATTTTGTGATGAAAGCGGGCAAATAAGTATGTCTCATCAACCAGTTTCCGTCAGTCATCCGGAATTTTAAAGCAAAATGGTGACATAGGAAGAAAGCGAAGACTTCTGTACGTAATACAAACAAACACAGTAAACTGTTGGCACGGAAGAGCTATTTCACTTCAGTATGGATCAGGTGCTCGTACGGCGCTGTGTCAAAGCCTATGTGACCGGCTATAGGGTCACTGACCACTCACTCCTGTAATTGGGGGTGATTATCTGACGGAGAGACGACGAACAACCTCTCTGGCCACCGGCTTCTCTGTGGACTGCTTCCGAACACAAAGAAGGCGAATGAGCCACTTGACTGTCAACGGTCTTCGTGAATCACCCAGCTACCTTGCGGGTCAGGTCTTGATACCAACGGCTTGGGGTGGGGTCCCTTAAGTCAACCCTCTTCCTCGGCCTGGGCAACCGGGAAGCTCAATGCCCACAGAAGACATGGAACTTTGCTTCTAGTCCTCTTACTCACGCTCACTTTTTTGTTACTCATGTGCTGTGTCACTCTGCTAAAAGTTTATTGAGCAAGTGTTAAATACAAATACAAATGCACTAGGGTTCTTCGGTATAGGTCTACACAAAAGCATGTCTCCTTCTAGTAGTCATAGAGGTTGGTATCTTTCAAGCGCAATCAGCAAGGCAAGTCCTGCAACATCTGTTGATTCACACATTTGCCGAATGAAGTGAGCATGCCTTATGCGTGTGGTTAACTCCTCCTTAACAGCACTTTCTAGTGTCCTTATTCTTTGAGATACCATTGCATTTGGTGGTGATATTCCAAACAGTTGTTTTGCCGATATTTCATCCAGCATGCGCCTAGTCATTTTAACGGCACATCTCTTGATAATTTCCTCGGCCACTGTGTGTGGTCCTCGTGTCAACGCAATACGATAAGTAACTATGTAAGACGCTTCAGTAACCTTTTCATTTGCATTCTGGAACGCGTTAAGTATGTACTTTTCGGGTGTACAACAGTTCATCACGCCTGCACTCAAATCATTATTTTCTATGTATATACAGTACGCATGCTTCTGTTCAAATTGTCGCCACACTTTTACAGGCCCAGTGGAACCGTTCGGAAGCACTTCGCTACAAAATACACATTGTAGCAAGTTGTTGGGCTCCATACGTCAAAAAGGGAGATAAATGTCACATATTTACGATGCTTACATACTATTACCGAAGTTTCTGTAGGCACATCTTTATGCTGAATTATATTAATTAATACATGTAAATACGAATGGCACATTATCACTATTCTCAGAAGATACACTGCATTGACCATTACTACCTCTGAATTTGACAATGCATATTTGTGTGATACATTTACCAGCGCTTTCATATTCAGCCAACGGTTCATATTAATGTTATAGATTCCAAGGATGAAATTGAAATAGTTACTTCAATCCAAGAGTCCAGAAAACACTACGAATTTGATTACTATATCAGTGGGACTTTGAATGAAGTAGAAAATATAGTAAACAAAACTTCCATCATTTTGTAACTTCGCAGAGGTAGTTTCTTCCCAATTTGCGAAATCCAATGAGCGCACTAGTAAAACAACTAAATGTGCACGCTCCACTCCTGGACCTCGATGGTTGTAACCTCGCCTATGGATCTATATTTCCTGGTTTGCAATTTTAGTATGATAGCAAATTACAAAATGAACGAAAAAGGGGCCAGACCTGATGACTTGGTTTCGGCTTTCCACCGGATACTAAGGCTGGGTTATGTGAGCTTGCGCGGATGTACAATGACCTATTCAGCCGCTACCCATCGCATCACGGTGAGATCACCACAATGCATTTAACATCTGCAGCTTCCTTCATTCAGATTTTAAGTCCTGCCCAAACTAGATTGCTTCTTGAAAGGAGTGTGATTTACATGTGACATCCATAAACGTAATGTAGACCGTCAGGTTTCGTTTGACAAAAGTTTATAACAAATTACTCCTCAACCCATAAAATAAAATAAACACTTACAAATATTGTTAACGGAATCATAACATTTCGGAAAATCTCGCGGACCCCTGTAAATAAACCGCAGACCACTTGGAGTTCCGTGGACCACACTCTGAGAAACATTGGTCTAACGCCAAGATATTCATCGAATAGACAGTGATCACTTGCTTCTTACTGGCTGAACTCATCAGCCTCAGTGTGTGTCAAACTAACGCCAAGCTAACCATTGATTGAACTGTTTTATACTATGCGAAGCTTAGTGCAAGTTTAATTCAAGACCTAATACATTTTGTATACTGTCGAGTAGACAGGTTTGCTACTGTGCGCTACGGGCCGAGTACTGCCTTCTACTAAGACTGTGGTTCTCAACCTGTGGGTAATTACCCCCAAGGAAGTAAAATGCCATTTCACTTAGGATACATATAAGTACGATGAGTGGGTCAATAATCAGTCGCCGAACAAATCTAATCACAAAATCATCTGCATCGAAAGTTGTAACTAACGATCTAACCACCGCTGATCAGCCATCAGTGACTGAGCATTTGTGGGTGGTCAGTGAATTATACAATTTTCGGAAAAAAATTATTACTTAAAACGCGAATAAAGTCTATAAAGTGGCGCAGCTAGATAATGCCTCTATTGGTTTGTTCGTCGATCGTTGTTCTTTTGAGTCAGGCAGTCATTCGTTGCGTCGAACTGCAGATTTGGATGAGCACTAGGTTAAGAGCATTGCCTAGCCGACCAGGCAGACGAACGAGCCAATGTTTACAAAGAAGAATGGACACAACGGGTGAATAGTGTTCAGAGCGTATCGATACAACTTGGTAGTGGGAAGCTGTCATGCCAGAAAGAATTGGAAAGAATGGTTGAAGCAAATGAGAAGCCACTGACATCTGTAAGTGTGTAATTAGGGATCACACACAAATGCATCATAAGGTGCTCGGTATCGGGATTATTGGAAGCGTTACAAAGTGCCCAAAAACAGTGGGTTTTGGGTCATACAACTAAAGTATAGTGAGCGGATTGGAGGCCAGTGCTCGTTAGGCGTTTGACTGATCACTTTCATCCGTAATTGCTTATGACTAGAAGCAAGAGCATGTGAGTGAAGTTACCCTATGGTTTTTACTATCGATAAAAAGGCATTTATTTGCAAATGTTCACGACAATGATACCTGCGTTACCTCATATATATATATATATATATATATATATATATATTCAGCTGGGTAATATTTTCAGTAATCATGTGCATTTGAAAACGTGATCTTACCAAATGCCTTTCTGCTTTGGGACTCCATTAATTTTGTTGAAATAAATGTTGAGTAATCCCCATTTTGTTTGGTGAAGCAAAATACTCTCTACAGATTATGAAACCCAGCAAAATAGAAAGCCACTTTGAACAACGTCACTCGCAGTTCGTAGGAAAAGATATTAAATTATTAAAACTTAAAGAAGTTGCACTGAATAGCACTCATGGATACACCGGGCTACTTATTACAGTCAACTGAAGTTGGCCTTGAAGCTTCATACCGCATCACCGTTGGATTCGCCGAAAACAAAAACCTCATACCATAGGAGAGGAGCTCAGCAAACCTTGCATACTGCATACGGTGAATCTCGTTCTTGGTGAGCAACATACGGAAAAATTATGTATGATCTCGCTTTCTAACAGCACATTTGAAAGTCGTATCAAGGACATAAGCAAGAATAGTTTGGTCACAGGGCTCAATGAAATAACCTTAGGTCTTTCCTCTGCAAGATAGTCAAATGAGTCGACCGACATAGCATTTTGTTCCCAGCTACTTTCCTATGTCTGTACTCAAAATGCGATGGCATCAAAAAAGAGTACATATTTTTACAATCATTGTACATTCCTTTACGTGGCGAAGATATCTTGGAAACGGTGAAGAATTTTGTCAAGGAAAAGGAGCTGCAGTGACTGATGTTGGCGGGTGTCTGTACAGACGGAGCACCATCCATGTTAAAGGTTCCTACCAGAATCCAAACATTAGTCAAAGAAGTTGCTCCACACGCTACCTTTAACCACCACGTTATACATCATTATGCTTAAGCAGTAAAAGCGCTTCCACCTGTTTGTTGTATGTGCTTGCCCAGGTAGTAACATTGAAAATATCATTCGCGGTAGTGTGACGAATACAAGAGTTTTCAAAGAGTTGCGCAATGAATATGGAAGCAAGTTCGACCTTCTCTTATACCATCTAGAAGTGTGATAGTTTTCACTGTCCAAGGTGTTATACGGAGTGTTCTAGCTTTGAGAAGATACTGCTCAAAAATAGGTGTTTTCTTTATTTTAATGAGTAAAAGTAATTAAAAACCATATTCATTTGCTGTAATTTCTTTAGGTTACGGAATGCAATATTTATTAGTTAAGTAGCTATTTGACCTAAAAGGTTTTTGGGTAATTGCACCTTGTGAACACGCATTTTGGGTAACAGCCTCAAATTGGTTGAGAACTACTGTAGTAAGAGTTGCAGTTCCGCACTGACCGTGTTGTAACATGTATCTGGCACGCTATGTTATCATGTCTCTAGTTACAGGCGTATGCCTCGAATCCGCACTGCGCAATCTTACCGATTGTGTTTGCTCAGACTAGTAAGATGAGGGCCACGTCAATAAAAACTACCGAACACCGAGTAAAGTTAATGAACAATGAACAAGGAATTTATACGAGTTAAGAAGCGTTGCTTTACAAGTCCCGTTGGATAGTTGGTGGGGATATCAACATAACAATAATGATAATAAGGATAGTAAGATAGTTAATGCTTTAAATATGAAAATAAGGACTTATCGTTTGCTTCGCTGCAGTTCTGCAATCTTCTTAGATTCACAGCATCCAAAGTTAACAATAAGTAATTCCATGGTAAACTCTAGGTGTAGGATGGAGACGTAGTGTTAAGTAACAAAGTGTGTGACTAAACTGAAAGCCTTCTTCATGTTAAGAAAGACGATAAAAGCACTTGAACCAAATCTAATTCTCTAGACGTAGACGTAATCTGACACCTGTCTGCTTCAGCTTGAGTAGGCAGTCGATGAGGACAACTTAGCGTTCAAAGTATTTATAAACATTGCAACTCTTGGAAGATTTTCAGGTCTTTCCCTAAATAAATCCCGTCCAAAAGTATAAAAATTAAAATCGATGTGAACTTTCTGGGGCACGGATAACTTCATCGTTTATCAGATTTGTGGCCTCCAGGGGATAATAGAAGATGGTTAGTAGTGTATAGTGAATGCAAATAATTAACACAAAAAACTAAGAAAAATGGTCGCGTTGGTAAGCTTAGATGTAAAGTTACGCGGGAAATTCCCGTTAGACAAAATCATTTAGTACGACTTGAAACCGTTAGGGAACAAATCCATAAGGGCGAATAAGAGAAAAATCAGACATTCAGCTCATATCCATCTCGCTCCAATTTAATAGGTATATGTATCCATCATATTTGCTATCAGTATACCTATATGCTGCGACTTGCATCGCCTAGGAATAGCCATTTATTTATTTATATGCTAATAGCTGATTTGACCTTGAGAAATGGTGTACGGCCTTACGAGGGCTATCGACTTCTCCCCAGTATCCGGCGAGGAAGGCACTGAGCCTTAGCTTAGCAGGCCTTCATCTCTTGACCACAGAATTTGCAGCGATATGTACCGTAGTGCAGTACTGATGCAGGCGATCCTTCGCAACTCTAACATTCAGTCTGTCCTCGACTGGTGACAGCTGACGGTAAATCAAATAATCTAATAGTGTTCCATTGGAAAAGGGTTCCATTATCCTAACTGCTCAACTTCTTACACACATATTCTTCTTCAGGCGTATTTGCGAATTTATGCTACAGTGATTCCAATGTTGTTTAACCGTCGCTTCTTCCATATAGTATCTTCGATGCATTGTCTTTGAGTTAATTCACTAGTGACATGGTACTACAGCTGCGTGGGCAGAATAATGACAGGTAAAGACAAATTGGCATTTTGCCCTTACGTACCTGTCGCTCCTGCGTGTATGTAACACTCTTTTGCATTCACTCATAAAACGACATGTCACGTGTGATCAGATCATTGACAGTAATTCACTGTCACTTCTTCTCAGCATCTTAAATTAAATTTGCTCTCGATAGACTTACGCGGCTTTGTTGTGTACTTTCCGCTTCTTTGCACTCAGCTTGTTACACGGATAGTGGTGCTACATTCTCCTCATATCGACCGCATGGACATGTTTGAGGCACGTCAAGATTTTCAGCTGCAGCATGCAGTTTAATGCCCAAATGTGGCTTCCATAGACTGGTTCTCAAGTAATACACATTAATAATGACGATTACGCAGAACCCAGCACATGGAGTATTACTGGAATATGCTAGACGTTGTGCGACCATCCTTGCTGGCTTCTAGAGTTGAGTGTCACAAAAATTATTTGGATCGTTAGTTTAACAACTGTTCCATCATACACGAATTCGCAACTCACGCATTGTTAAGATTTTAGTCAGAATATGCTCTCTAGATAGTGGAATTTTGGTGAACCCTGTTGCATTTTAAAAGTAATCTTGTCTTGCAGGTACTAAAATCATTGCACCAATGGCCACGGTAGAAATTGTCATATAATAGGTCTGGTGTTGATGGTTAGTATGAACTCGGTTACTCTCCTAATGATTGCCGTCGTTATAATTGTCTTGTTCATAAAACTTGCGGTCGTCGGCAAGCAACAATATATAGATGTTTGTTTTACGCACCACTCACCTAATCCAGAGACAATGGTTGTTCAACAAATCACAACAGATGGGTGATCGCGATAGGCAACGTAATATAAATGTTTCCTTACGATAGCCTTTTCTTATTCGTAGATTTTGTCTATCCAATAAAAGTAAATTAAAAAGGTGGCATTTCAGGTCTGAAATAAACAATCAATAGACTATCATTTTGCTTTGTTATGAAATGGGTAACGATGATGGATTATTTTATTCCTTAAAAGGTTCTGAATTTTTATATGAAAAAATTTGACGTATATGGATTTCGTCCGGCAAAGTATCGCATGTCTCGCAAACAGTTAGTAGAAAATTTCTCTACGTTAACATCCTAAACTTACACAACCAGTTACTACAGTTTTTAGTTACTTTTACACTAGGTACATGGATCCACATTTCAAACTCATCAATTCTGTTTGTGCATCTTTTGTACTAGAAATTCGGTTGCCTTGAAAGATTCCTGTCCATAACAAGCATTTTTAAACATTTAAACTACATTTTATTTTCAGTCATAAGTGTGTTTCATCGTGTATAAATTTGTACAAACACATTGTATTTACTATGATCGTAACTAACGAAATTGCACTTTTTATGATGAAAGAGAACGAGATAAAAAGTGTCTTTCTATTTTCAGTCAGGTCATCGCTTATATTAGATGCCTGTCAACTCCAATTCAACTGTGATATCCTCCTGCAGCAAGGTTGTACGACGAACTGTTGTTTCGGTAGAAAATACCTAAGGGGCTAAATCTTGCGAACAGTTCCGGATTAAACCTCATACTTATAAGTTACTAACAGTATGAAAGCAACGACAACAATTTTGCCACCAGTATTTTTGCAGTTATAAGAAAGTAATCGTTAAATTAATATCGTTATTAATGGCTTGCCAGATTTAGAGTGAAAATTATTCGAGTTCATTTGAGCGCGAAAGATTATCAACGAAGGACATAGCATGAATGTGTGTGTTGCGCAGTAAGGAACAGAACGCGTCTAGTAAAACAACGGTGCACAATCGCTTGATGCATTCATCCTCTCTGCCCCATTGTGAAAATGTCTGAACGTGACAAGAGGACGTAACAATTGTTAACCATGTCCACGCAGCCGAGTACAACTTACTTCCGGCAAAGAACTGGGCCGTTTTGGCGTGTGAAAAATTAGAACTGTCAGTGATGGACGCTATTCTTCAAAAAGAATCGACACAGTAGACCCAGTTACCATTCTATTAATTGCACGTAGGCAGTTGCGGTGCGAAACCTAATTTTCTACAAAAGAAGCCGAAACATTACTTAAAAACGTCACAATCCCATACAAATAGAGTTTTCTTATTGCATTTCTTCCCACTGTCGAAGAGTACAATAAAACAAGTTAGCTCCTTACTAGCGATGGCTTCGACTTTAGTAATGTCTGCTCTGTGACTGTCGTTAAATTGCCAAAATAGTAAAAAGATCACCTGAATCCATTCCTTGGATTAAACGCATATGTTTTCGAGGAGTAGTCATCTTTCGTGACAAATCGCCAGATTGCGATGAACAATCTTTGTCCGCCCTGAAATAGGTTGAGTTACACGCGCGGTCTCACCTTTGCATTGACGAGCCAGTTGTTTATTGTGCAGTAATATTTACCAATGTTAGTGGTTAAAAGTAAAATAGTCTTGGTAATGAATAGGGAGCATTGCAATATTTTATCACTGGAATGGTGTGCCGGGATGCGGTTGCTTATGTACAGTTGACTGCAAACCTTTCTCTACAAGAGTATGATAGTCCTTTCTTTGGCCAGTTGTTTGCAGATATGCATGATTCGTGAATTCTGCCTGGGCTGATATTTGACCCTAACTGTGCATACGTGATGTCAGCGAAATTTCAAGGCTGCTGAGATGTCCTTAGTCTTATTTCTGGGCCCTTGACGCAACGTATTCTCCCAGGCACTATGATATCATGCCAAGTATTCACGTAGACTTGTCATCTCCACCTATGACAACAGCATAGAACACATAATCAAGTGAGCATTATTAGTTCTGTCTCCTGAGTGTTATTTTACAGAATCATTTCCAAGAATTCGCCCATAAGCCTAAACTTATATCTGTGCCGCTACAGTTATCCAAAAATCTGAGTAATTGCTTGATTACGTTAGACCGATGGATCCCTGATCCGCCTAACGGACCTCAATTTACTACTACACAGAATTTCCCAGGGCGGACGCGGACCACTGTGTTAGCCTTCTTTTTCTCTCAAGTTGCTTACTTATAATCCCGGTTTGCGCATCCACGCTGAGTTCCACTAGCAGCCATTATCAATCGATTTACCGCACAGCAGTGTGCAGGTTTTTCCTTCATACTACAAACCTACCAATCATAGTACGTTAACACGACAGTGATCACCGTAGTATCGCCACGTGAATGGTACGAACAACAGTTGCTTCCACCACATAATCCAGGAAGCGGTCGCTATGTAGCCTGCACAGCCCCAAGCATGGTCGAGCTTAGAAGCGTGCTGGAAGCATGTGTAAAATGAAGAATGTGTAAAATTTGTTGAGTGTGCTTAAACTTTGAAGAAGCGCTCCATCTCAAATACAACAATTTGTTTCTGATTGCCTTTAAGAAGTATAACAAGTAATCGATCACCAGTTCCATACCGGAGTTCAGCATAACATCCATGTCAATCACGAACTGTATTCAGTTTACTGCTAATTTAACAGCTAGTGTGTATCAACGTTACACTACTGTCAGTAAAGGTAGCACTAGTTATACCGAAACAATTCCATCATTGTTCCCCTCTGGATCGAGGAACAATGCTGCGCCTCATAAAACAAGTGTTTGAGTACCGCCTCCTCTACAGATTCCGAAATATTAGCAGGCTGATTTGAAATTTATAGGAATAAGGACCGGACAAATTCTAACGGATGACCATCATGAACATCATAGTATTAGCTAACATGCATGCCTCCCTTACCTATGATTACTCAGTGTATGCAACTGAACACATCATTATTAACTTGTAACATATTTTCCTTACAATATTTTAGATCTGTTAAAACTTATCTAATCACGACAGTCTTCTCTGCTTGCAAATCGTTTAAGCTGTCCATCGTTCTATTTTTCAACATGTACCTTCCTCGGAGCCTCATCCAAATGCTGCGGTGAAATATTCCAATACGTTTGGCTGCTTGACGTATCGCTTGCGTACTGCTCATGACGAAACCATCTAGCTCAAGCCGCTCCGGACTACAGTGTTATGAGAGCCTACACCTCGTGCCGAGTATATGCAAGCATATGAATGTCACAAATACTGCGTTGCATGATCTTATCGAAGTACCAATCAACATATGATTGACCCTGTACTTTTAAATTGTCTAACTGACCAGGTTAGATGACGCGTTCTCTACGCGTTGTTTTTACTAGTTCTGTGTATCATCTACAAAATTGCGAAACCCTTGTACAATTTGATCGGACCGACATGCCGGGCCGTGTCTACACAGTCGAGAAATAGACAGATGTATGTATTTAGTTAATAAGATACGCTAATCTCTCCACCTCCGATTCTGTAAGACTGCATGCAAATTTCAGGATCCTTATTAGGTAAGGAAAGGGCAGCGACGCTATACCCACTCCATTCCTGAGGATAAGAAACACTTATACGACAGAGGTACCTGTCGTTCAAAGCCAGAGCCAGCCAAGCATTTAAAATAGAAAAACGCATATGTGGGTTACAGACATTCAACCAGTGAAAAAATCTCTTATACTTCCTTCGCACCGTGATATCAGGCAACCAGATGAATCTCCTCTGTACCAGCTACTAAAGCGCCCACACCACTTGCGATGAATACTTTCAAATCGACAGTTGTGAGAAAAAACAGCACCGGAATAAAGATAAGACTCGGGGTAATCGGAAGGAACAAAATTTCATCGGTAAAAAGGGTGGTAGCTGAGATGGATCTCCCGGGCTGATGTAATGCATAACCACGCGTAATGCGTAGCCACGCAACGAAAAGTGAAGCGAAGGCAAACACGGTGCGTCAGTATCTCTGTCCTCTTGCTACCTCTTAAAACAGCACGCCTACTGTGAACACGTCTGTTATGAAGAGCAAATGCGAATCATGTGCTAAAGTGGTAAAAAATGATCTGGTATGTACCGTGTGTTTAAAATCCTATCACCCTACCTGCCTTGGGACGCGGTCGACAAAAACAAACACGGCAGAGGCGTTTTGGTTCTGCCAAGTATGCAATTCTATCCCATTTGTTAGCTGTCTAGATGTACTACTGAAGAGGTGTGAAAGACTAACAGAAGCAGTCCAGCAAATGGTGAGCGCCAGGCTTACACCCATGGAAGGAAACGGACCTGCACTTGTGAGTAAAAATAAAACCCCGAATTCCCTAGTCAGGCAGAAGAAGCGAGCCAGGCGTCCCAACCTAACCCCAACGACTCAGCCTCCAGCAATATCAACTCCATTCTCTCTCCCTCCTATAAGTAAAAACTGTGCCTGCAGCGCGCCTGCCTCAAGTTCTGTACTGTGTGCTGCACCTAGTAGTCTGTTCGCTATACGCGAGACTGTAAGCTACAGTCAACCACCATAGTGAACAACCCGGCAACGTACACATCGGTTGCTGCCAAGCAAACACCGGAAAGAGCACCGGTAACCTTTGTGCCGGGACTAGAGAAAACAAAAGTGCCGCAGCACGGATGGCACACACCAATTCCGTTCACAAATTCAACAGAAACACCGGATACTAAGCCTCCAAATCCAAAACCAGTAGCCACCAGGCGCAAACATGGTGCCCTTAACTTGGTATGCACAAATATTCCCTGAATCCAAATCCAATACAATTAAGGGTAAGTTGACGGACGATCGAAATCAGTGGGGTTCCATCTCTGCGTCGATCGGTGTCCATGCTAATCCCACGACTTTGAAAAGAATCTCGCGTCACCCAAACGCGTTGCACTACGGCGACTCCGGTTACTTCGGTTAACAATGAAATCGGCGGACGAGACGGAAGCCGTTCTGCTGTCTGCGAATCATCTCCGCAACGACTCAAGTGGAGTGCGCATACTACAAGAAATCCCGTGGAAAGAACGTTCAGTGGATCCCGGTAACAAAGATAGGTACAGAATAAGTCAAGATAAGAAAACAGTGATTGCTCACGATGTTCTTGAGCTTACTGATTCCTCTTCCGACGATGCTCAGATGCACGACGGCGAGCAATGACACTACATCCGGGATGCTCTCACGAAAATGTCGTGGTCACCTCGTTGACAAGGATCCCCATATCACCAAACTATAAGGGCTGGGGTCCCAGGCTGTTAAAACTTGTGTTACAGTCAGAACTAACGGCACAAACCCGACTAAAGAACGGGACTAAATTCCGTTGCAGATTACCAACAGAAATTTGTCTTAAAGCAGCGGGAAAACCAGCACCTTCTAATGGCAATTCTGAAGAGGTGTAACTCTTAATGAAAACGCCAACTGCAGGACCTGACTCGGGGACGGTTTCAACAGTAGCCATACTAGCTGGTGGGACACAGCGGTGCACGGGCAAACACCGGGATCCGGGGCATCTGATACTTGACTTCATACCAAATTCGCCTCCAGTGTCTGCAACCTATCCAAAAAATGATTAGTCGCCGACGCTTGATTGGTCGGCGTAAACTCATTTGCTTCAACCATCCAATCTAACACACTCTTGGTCTCTGAGTAGCTCTCACGCATTTACGTAAATGTCCAAGGTCTACTCAGCAAATTAGCTGCATTAAGATTTCGACACGCGTCAGCAGCTTGGGACCTCATCGCAGTCACCGAAACCTGGTTGCCCTGTGAGATAACGGATGCTGAAATCGCGCCAACGGGCATGTCCGTTGTCGGAAGGATCGAACCAGCAAAGGTGGTGGGGTAGCCCTCTACTTTCGTAGCAACATTCAATGTGAACCCATAGACGATTCGGAAACGGACGTAACTGACGCCATTTGGTGTAATTTCCGGCTGAGAGGGAACGATCTTGGTTTATTGGTTGTTGTTTACCGCCCACCATCGTCTACTCCTGAGATGGACTGCAATTTGATGGCTGCGTTGAGGCAAGTGATACAGAGGAAGTACAGTCACATTCTAGTCGCCGGTGACTTCAACTTACATGCTCTAGAATCGCACGCCAGACCAGGAGTATAATTCATAGCAGATCTGCACGATCTGATTTCAGAATTCCCGCTTTATGGCCACGTCACTACGCCCACCAGATTCAGGGGAACTAACAGGCCATCCATAATGAACCGAATATTCACGAATAAAGAACCGATGGTCCAGAGAGTAATAACCGATACTCCTTTGGACCGCAGTGATCATTCGACGCTAGGGTTTCATTACATGTGCTACGCGGATTATCCTAAAGAGCATGCCGAGGAATATCATGTCGTAAGCAACTATGACGACATGTCCGATCTCATCTATGCAACAAGCTGGTCGTTCTAAGCCCAATTAACCACTGAGGTGACCTGCGGAGAATTCGTCAACCAATTTACCAAACTTGTGGCAAGGATATTTGAAAGCAAACTCTTCCGGCCTAAAAGGATGAAGTCTTTCTTAAGGAGCAGGACACGTAAATGCATGGCATTAAGGGACTTGGCAGGGCACACCTACATAGCCTCTATGAACGACCATACCTGGGATGTCTACACAATATAACGAGACCCTTGTGTCAAACTTGTCTAGGAGGATATACTGAAGAACCAACAAGTTCTGGTGGAAAGTTTTGCTCCAATCCCAAACTGCTATACAGACACGTAAACAATTTGCGCCGTGTTAAGCGCGATATTCTTGCTCTGCACACCGCATGCGGGTTAGCCCAAACCGCACAAGAGGCGGCCAAGGTTATTGAACAAAATTTTGCCATTACCTTCCAAAGCGTGCAATCAGCATACATCCTGCCTAAGCAGATAACGCCGCCATCAGGACTTGATCGCATATCGTTCACCTTCACAGATGTACTGAAGAGGTTGATGTCTCTGCGCGAGCTCAGCTCCCCGGGTGTGGACGGCATTCGCCCGAAGGCGTTGAAAATTGCTGCCATGGGTTTGGCAGGAGCATTAGCAATTTTGCACTAGCAATTTTCTTTCAACGATGTATGAACGAGATGCACGTCCCCACGAAGTGGAAGCACGGAATCATCACGCCTATCTACAAAACTAGCAGTCGTGCAGAACCAGCACATTATCGCCCGACAACATTATTTCCTGTGATCTCCAAGGTTATGGAGTCCATCGTAGCTGGGGCTTTGATGGGGTACCTGGAGAACAACAAAATCCTGGTTCCGGAACAACACGGATTTTGCCACCATCGGTGCTATATCACTAATCTGTCGATTGCTCGTGCAAGCTGGACGGAATCTGTGGACGCTGGTGTAGTAGTCGACCCGGCCTACTTGGATTTCTCAAAGGCGTTCGACAGTATAGACCATCGCATTCTCCTCCACAAACTCCAGAAATATGGCATCGGCGATCCTGTTCTGGGCTGGATAAGAGACTTTCTCGTGCAACGTCACCTGAATGCGAGGGTTCGAAGCAATCTGTCGGAATCCATCGGAGTTCAGTGTGGTTTACCTCAAGATTGGGTACTTGGATCCCACCTGTTCCTGCTCCTCATAAATCCCCTCGCGAGTGTGCTATCTTCTAACTGTTTCCTATTTGCTGATGATCTAAAGGTATGGCGTACTACATCTGCAGTGGAGGATCACCCAGCATTACAGGAGGATCTGGACAAAGCGTACACATGGTCCATCGAGAACATGCTGCATTTCAACGTCACCAAGTGCAAATTTCTCCGCATACAGCACAAGAATATGCATAACTACCGCCTAGGACCATACATTCTACAGCGGGCTGCTCACGAGTGCGATCTCGGCGTGATAGTTCAAGATAACTTCGGTTGGTTGAGGCAGACTGAAAAGGCAGCTAAGAAAGTAAAGCAGTACCACGGCCTTCTTCGCAGAGCTTTCGGTAAGTTTGACCTTTCAATCTTTCCAAGGATGCTACTGCGTACTTGAGGTCGCACGCAGAATACGCTATTCAAGCGTGTCAACCCTGGCTCAAGCACCATCTCACCGCGCTCGATACTTCCCAACGCAGGGCAACGAAGAGCGTCAGAGGTTTGACCAGCCTCCCCTACCCACTCAGGTTGAAGGTCACATTTACACTACCTGCTATAGCCCAAGGCCACCAGATGCTGGCACTAATGCACAACAGACAGTGGATAGTGCCGTAACCCTACTCAAGAATGAGTCACTCCAAACCCTCTGTACGAAATTTGACAGACGCTACTACTATAGAAACTGGATTTCAGTATCCTGTCGACCCAAGATAGTTGCACATGAGTAAGCGTTGTCCTTGCTATTTTTCATGCTTTTTCCCACCTATTACGTGATCAATAACCAGTCCCCTTATTGTTTTGTGTACGTACATCCTCATTTCAAACTCCCTCTATGCGGCCGTGCAGTTAAATCTGTAATCACCCGAACTGACTACTGCATTATCCCTTGATCTATCTTTTTTCACTATAAACGCCCTACTGGACATCTCAAGCATCTGCTTTTTACCGTTATAAATCATTGTTCATTGTTCAATAAGTAAAAGCATTATGTCTTCGGACGAAATCTAACTAGGCAACAAAGACTCATGCTCACCTGCTGGGGGTAATTACTATAACTCATCGTTTGGGATGTACATACTAAATGACCTACTTTGAAATGAATGTCATAAGAAATTGACGAATGAAGAATTAGGTCGAAAATGTGACAGGAGTGACGTTGTTCACAGTTTTCCTAATATTCATAATCGCTTTTCTATTGTCATCGTCTATGTCATGCCGAAATGCCTTACCACCTACCCACAAAAGCCGCAGTGTTTTCTTAAGGAAACTGACCTTAAAACCTAAGGATTTTACATCTGTCTGGTTAAAGTTGCTTCCAATTCACAATAAAGTGCTAGTGTAAATTCAGTGTAATCTATGAAGTGCACGTTTTCAACTGATGGTGATTCGCTTCAGCTAGTAGACTCCGTTCAATGTTATTCGCACAATGCTGCTGGAGAACCAAAACTAGGACAATTATAACGTCTGCAAGCTATAACAAAATCTGGGTAAAATTAAAAGACACGGAGCAGTTTATACAATCAAGCAAACCGGACCAATTTGAAGCGTTAATAACTGCTTAGCGACCAGCTCCTATCAATTTTAGGTTAAAACCAGCTGATATAACGATGCAATTCATGAAACTATACTATTTGTACACTCCTGTGCAGAGCCTTGTTAGAATCGTGTTTTAAGTCAGAAATCATCGGACATCATGACAGTTTATCTCATGATTTTGATAAAAAATGAACAAGCCGTTAACCTGTTTACCCTGTGATAGGACTACTTTCATATCTCTTTGTCGGAGGATTCGAAAATACAGTCGCAGTTTCGAGCCTTGAGTATAACATTTCTGTAAACATGGATGGTGTGCTCAGTCACCGAAAATGGACAGGGGTCACCATACACTACAAGTACCTCAAATTGCTTTTTTCTTAGTAACTCTGGAACTGGGCCACAAATCCAATGGTAGCTTGTAGATCTACCTAACCACAACGAACTAGAATAAGTGGCATAAAGCTAATTAAGTGCTACCCAATTGAGTATTCCATCTAGGCATTAGCTGGATGAGCAAAACAGAACTGATGCCGCTTAGCATGAGCAAAGATCAGCGTAGTCTAAGAAACCAGCATCAGTCAGTGAAATGTTATCAAGAATGAACGCATCCAAGAGCATAGTTAAAGGTGTCCAACAAGAGATACATGACGTAAATAAGCAACAATGTGGCTGCGATAAAATGTGTATACTTGTTAACGACACGTGTGTCCATAAATGTTGTCTAAAGTTGGTTTTTACATTCAGGAAGGTTCTCGACAAAGTCAATTTGATGACCGTGGTGGACTGGACACGCATGCAAATGATTATAACGGCAGTCATACTTTTGGGCTCTCACGGATAAACGCTTCGGCGTAGGCTAACAAAAGTTACTTAATATCGAACCACTATATGGCCAAGTTACTAAATTTACATTAATTACAGTGAGCAATATGTCGAGGTTTAGCAAACAATAAATAAACGGTTTGTTTCTCGACGGTCCGAGGCATTGGACTCGCATATAACAGGTAAATACAGTGGGTGCTAAACCGATTTTCTAAATGATATGCAGGTAGTGCACATCAGAGAAATTAAGCAGCTAGGAACAGCAACAAGTATATAAGGAATCAAAAGCATAAATATAGTACGGAAAGAAGACGAAGGCTGGTAGATGCATGCATTTCGCATTGGCTCCTCAGTACCATTAACAATAACCGATAAGCATAGATATAGCTAACAGTGGGTGCAACCAGACAAGCTTAAGGTGCAAAACAAATGACGGAAGTTCACACCTACGTCCAAGGCAGCTTTAGGCTGACAAATAATTGTTTCTGAACACACAAGGCTGGCTTAATCCGGCTTATTGCCACAGCCTCAGCAAACCGAAGGAAGCGGGGATCAGTGTGACGTAACCCAACTTTAAACGCTGAGCCCAGCTTTAATTGGTGACCCGAGTCTAATAGGTGTTTGCCTATCGAGGAAGCCGGCGGTCTGCGCGAACATGGAATCTGACGAGGGTAGGCAATCTGAGCAACTTCACGTTGAACCCATCTTGGCACATGTACCTTTATTCGGGAAGTCAGCGTTCTATTGGTTCTGCCTATGTAACTTTTTCCGCAGTCACATACAAATTGGTATACACAGTGTGAGTTAGCCCCAATAGGCTGAGCTTCCTTCGTTGGAGGTATGGGCAAATTTCGGGTTCGGTTGACAACGATATACACTTTCTTCTTGGCTGCCGTGTGCACCAAGTCCTTTGGTCCTCGCTGTGTTTCTCGATAAATCTTCGAGGGTAGCCATTCGCCATTAGTGTTGCTGTAATTAACACTAGCTCATCGTCCAGACAGTCTGCCGAACAAATTCGTCTGGCACGACTACAACACAAGTGTCCGTTTGTACCGCAATGGTGTGAGGCTAGTGAAGTGCAGGTACTGACCGGACCAAGTCGATTTTAGGTAAATTGACCTCTTATAATTTCGTATAATTTCGGCTACACAAAGAAGTTACTATGCTACACAAGTTGTCGTTGTCAACCGAACCCGAAATTTGCCCATACCTCCAACGAAGGAAGCTCAGCCTATTGGGGCTAACTCACACTGTGTATACCAATTTGTATGTGACTGCGGAAAAAGTTACATAGGCAGAACCAATAGAACGCTGACTTCCCGAATAAAGGTACATGTGCCAAGATGGGTTCAACGTGAAGTTGCTCAGATTGCCTACCCTCGTCAGATTCCATGTTCGCGCAGACCGCCGGCTTCTTCGATAGGCAAACACCTATTAGACTCGGGTCATCAATTAAAGCTGGGCTCAGCGTTTAAAGTTGTGTTACGTCACACTGATCCCCGCTTCCTTCGGTTTGCTGAGGCTGTGGCAATAAGCCGGATTAAGCCAGCCTTGTGTGTTCAGAAACAATTATTTGTCAGCCTAAAGCTGCCTTGGACGTAGGTGTGAACTTCCGTCATTTGTTTTGCACCTTAAGCTTGTCTGGTTGCACCCACTGTTAGCTATATCTATGCTTATCGGTTATTGTTAATGGTACTGAGGAGCCAATGCGAAATGCATGCATCTACCAGCCTTCGTCTTCTTTCCGTGCTTTGCAAATTTTTGAAGGAAAATTACTGCTTTAAATATAGTAATTTGGTCATCCTAGTAAACATCGCCGTGGGACCTGCTCCCGTCTAGGTTATTCTCTTGAAAGTTTTCACACGCACCACAGTTCCCCATCCTACTGTCTGCAGTTGTCACAAAATAGCAAGTAAGTAACCAGCACTTAAGCACATTTTTACACATGTTATTAGATGCGTACATTTGGCCATTTGGCTTTTCTCATCCTTCGACTCTTTCGTGCGTGGCATTTCCCACTTTTACGCACTACTGAGTCAGTGGCAATACGCCTAGCTAAGAAACTTCAATCTGTTACGTCAACATATCAGTCCAGTAGTTACCAAAATTATAATGAGGAAAAATATATCATATGAGGATCAAAAAAATACCAATACTAGTAGCTTTAGGAAATAGGCAGGTCATAACCTGATCGAAAAGTTAATTGAATAATGACCATGAAGCAAAAAATTGAGAATAATGAGTTCCTATTGTAACCGGGGTTTTGTAAGGATTAAGGAGGAGTGAACCTTGTTTTACTACAGTTTACAGCATCGATGCAATTATTTGTGCTAAATCTCCAATTTCAACCCACTGAAGCCTTCAGAATATGCGAAGAATGAATTCAATAATTCCAGACAATCGATCAATTAACAAAATGATTCATTATTCTTCACTCAGCCGAGACATGGAAAATATAAGGAAACGGCGGATATGTATAGGAGGCTAACGGAAATCAGGTTTTTAGTAGTTAGATAAATACAATGTAGCATTAACTATCGAGAAAATGTAAAATATTAGGCATCCTAAGGATCGGGCACTAAAAAAGATAAAAGTCACGTAAACGGGATGTAAAATGGGCATATTAGTGCGCAGAGCGATCGACTACTGAAGCACAATATACTACCTTCAACGTAATTGGATAACTGGACGCGCTTAAATACATGTTTTGTTTGTATCGATCCTTATTCCTGAGACGATGGCTGTTTTTACATCAGTCTAACTCACGTGCATTTTAGGTAGATTTCACAACCTTTAAAATTCAACTGATAAACCACTGAAAATGCTCGTTAGCTCTATCGAAACGAGAAGCTACACCTTTGATTCAAGGAAGCAACAGGAATCCAATGAAATGCTCTCAAACGTCAGTGCTTATAGACTATCCGTTAGCAGTGTAAAAACGAATGGTGTATCCTCTGCACATTCACCTTTCATCAACGGTCAGATAACAAAATGTAAAACAACTACCAATCTATGCCTCCGAAACCCCTTAGCTCTAATGTTCATAAACGTGTCGAGTGTAAATGTTCACCAAGTATTACTGGTCTTGTATCCTCATTGACAAACAGAATTACATCATTAGAAGAGCAGTTACATGAGCAATGAGCAGTTAAATGGATTCTGTCGCGGACAGCCTGACATCCGTTTCTTATTTAATTGATCCGTCATCTAACGCAGAACTCAAGCATATGAAAGCGGCAAATACTTCGTAAATTCTGTAGCCTCTAAAGTAACTGAAAGGTACAAGCGTGCCACAAACGTCATTGCCCTCAAAATACCGGACGACATGTAGCTCACCACTATCAGGAATGCTGTTGCAAAGACCTACAGCATACCGATAAACGATATTAAATGCAATATACTAAGGAAAACAACTTTACATCATCTATGCCTAGTGCTTTTGCCATTCAGTCGCGAACAGTTTACTAGCATTTTAATTGCAGATCAAACAACTATGCAGTCTATTCCGAGATTAGGCAGTAATCATTTTTGAGGACAGAAACATGTCCAAGGTGAATTTCTATTACGCTACATATAATAATAACTCAGTAAAGCGCATGAAAAACCATTCCACCTATTATTTAGTGAAACCGATGGAACCGATAGGATCCGGTGCAGATTGCATCGACCCGGTAGGTAGAACCGTCGATTTCGATCATTCTATTGCCACCCTTGAATCTCCAACAGATGTTGAGAACATATTTGACTGCAATACGGATACACATAGTGTCGTCGCACACTCTTATACAATGCAAGCCCTGTCTGTAAAGATATGGCCTGAAAGTCCTCTATCCAGTAAGCAAATCAGATATTTATGTAAAATCATTTGGTTGTCCCAAACCGGTGACAAAACCATTCTCGATTGCTTCACGGGGAATAAATTTTACTGTGATTAATACATTGAAATGTACACTCATGTCAAAACGCGAAATTTCCAAAGAGATACGATTCACTAGCGACAAAAACAGTCATCCTCGAAAGCCGCTTATTCCCAGAAATAGCTGGAATAGGGTCGAGGTGATACCAAACAATCCTACCATGGCTAAAAAGGACAACTGTCCCACGTTATCTGTACAACATAAACCCTTAAACTCTCAACATAAGCTTGCGAACGCATTAGTCATTAGACCCGTGCCTTCTGCTAGGACAATAATAGCACCCTTTCTTGTCCTCCTTTCTAAATGCCCACACCTCCTTTACCACCTCTTTTGAGTAACCACAATACTGCCTCACTCACATATGTTAAACTCTCCCAAACTACCTTTTTTGGAATTGCTCCACCAATTCCGCCTCCCCTTTACTACCAACAGATGTCGTACATCGCACTTTAAAGGAGTTATTACCGATAGCTCTGCAACTAATATAAGCACAAATTCTAATGAATATTGCGACCCAAACCTGAGTAAGAATGCATAACGAATGCCGCTACTTAATATACATTCACTTTTAAATAACATTCACCTAATCCATCTATTCGTGTAGCTTAGTAAACCTAATTTTGTCTTGCTTAGTGAAATTTGATGCAGCACAGATGTGTCAAGCCAACTGCGCTCAATTGATGGATATAGACTGATCAGAAGTGATCGAAATACAGGTAGGGGTGGAAGTTGCATTACATACTACTCACAAAATCTGCTACTTTCTGAATGCATACTTCCGCTTATTTATCCCACTTGATTCTGTCTGGCTAATCGCGTCGTTCGGTGGAAATCGATCTATTAAAGGTTGCATACATTGTCCACTTGGTGCCAGTAAGTATAAAGATACAATTAGTAAATGGTTTTAGCTACATTTCGAAGTTAAATCTGCAAAAGAAGTTCATGTGTGGGGACTTCAACTTGACTGACATGTCTTGGTCTAGATTAATACCAACCGGAAATCACGCAAACTTTATAACCTTTTATGACTGAAAGATGGATTAAGCATGTCCTTTCATCTACAAGGGGTAAAAACGGTGCTGGACCGTTTTTATTTTAGGCTCTATTTCCATTTTCTCTACATGGCCCCCCAGGATACGACAACAAATTAGTTGCCTGCCAAATAGACGTCGACTGTCTACTAGTTCACTTAAAAGTACATTCTTTTCTCTCTCATAGTATAAACTGGAACTCATTTTCCTTCATACTCCGGTCAAAAAATTGAGACGTTTTCTTTCTGTTCCATGACGCTAGGATATATCTGCTCTGTTTTCTCACAAAACATTACCAGAAACTATTGTCTATCAGCAAAACGAAAACTTGTGGCAGTCCTTTGGCTAGCTCGACTATTACTGCAAAATATGGAACAAATGCGCACACTAGCTCAAACGTATGAAAAATATGATTTCAGCACGCTGTTACATCTCCAAAGGTTGATCGTGGAAACGGATTCCAGGAAAGCTAAGCATCTGAGACAAGAAAGGGAGCGCTTTTTACACAGCAAAAACAGAGCTAGTGAACTAAGTAACTTAGCAAAGTAGGGGAAAGCGCGACAAACAGACCTACACTCATATATTATCACACTAGACGGCAATGTGGTTGACACGCCTACTGATATGGCAGATGATTTTAGTGCGCACGTTGCTGAATCTTTCAGCAAAGAAAATGCGACTGTGGTACCATCAGGCTCATTGGTCACCCCCGAATATCGTTTCAGTTGTTGATTTCAACATCGGCGTCATTAAGTGTTTGATTAACTTGCTTCGGCCATTTCATAACCCCGGTCGCGATGGTATCTCTGCAGCTGTAATCAAGCTTGGTGCTGATGATAAACCAGTACTATTACTGAATATATTTTCTCTGTCTATACGGTTGCACTAGTATCCTGAAAGATGTCATACCACGATGTAAGTCTAAGCCTAAAACACATATTTGTAATGTTGTCCCATTAGTGACACCTCCATGTTATCACGACTGATGGAGAGAATTGTAAGGGAACAACTCACTTCTTTCCACTTATCGTGCAGTCTTCTTTCACCTTCGCAGCATGGCACTTTTTTCTAATGGAAAGCTCGCAGACGGTCAACATAATTGGGTTCAGCTCTAGGCCCCATCAAGTTACTAGTAGCGTCTTTCAAGGCAGCGTTTTAGTTCCCCTAGTTTTCTATTTACATAATTGATGTTTTATCTGTCGTACGCTTCGGAAGCTCATCCTTGTTTGCAGACGATTTGTAGGTGGTGTATTCGTTCGCTTCATCCCAATACATAAGTGGGAAAGCAAATATTACCTGTGAGGTACAAGCCACATACGGATGGGCTGTAATGTGGCAGACGCAGTTCTTAACACAAAATGAAATATTATGGCATAGATGCTTTATTAACGCAGCATTGTTGCTAATTATTCCAGTGCGCTCTTCTGTAAGCAACATAGGCCTCAGGTATAGCAGCTCGTTAAATTTCAGCGAACATGAGAACTATTGTTCCTAAGCCAATGGAAGTATTGGGACACATTAGTCACGTAATAACGCTGAACGAGACAATACATAGCATAAAAATCAATGTACGACCATTTTTAGCACCCTGTAGCGTTGGGTTCAGCAATTTACGTACTTGTGACGTGAAGGCTGTAGAAAAAATTCAACGCAACTTCAGCAAACGCATCTTTGGTTACTCTACACTCGTCCCTTCTAAGGATAGATGTAGTGAATTAAAAATTGAGCCTTTATTGCTGCTTAGGTTACATTTAAATATTGGTTACCTTCACAAAGTTGTGTAGCATAACGTGCATAGTGAACACCGCTCTCCGCAATTTCGATTGCAAACCAGATATGAAATGCGCGACATCGAACGTGATTATAGTACCTCCCTTCAAGACCACAGTCAGACAGAAGTATTATTTTATAAGGTTTAGTCTAATATGGGATAGGCTGCTTAGTTGTATACTATGTGCCAAAAGCTTGAGGGTATTCCATAAAATGATTTTTTCGACACCATCAAAGCTGAATCAGGTCTTAAGTTTGTAACTGAACGATGATAGATTGTTTGAGGAGGGTCCGGGTCATATTAGAAACAAAAAAGACCACGGCAGCCATTTTTTGACAATATTTAGTCTATCACTTCGCTTTATTTTCCATATCACACGAAATCCGCTCCATGTTAAACTTTGTGCTCAACCGCACGTCTTTTTCTTTTTGTATCTCCACTGAGTGCTCAATAACGGGTACGTTTGATGCGATCAACTGTCTGAAATTAATGAACTGATCGTCTTCCAATTCCGATGGTTGCGATACTTTGTTGTTCGGGAAAAAGCAAGCACAACTGCAGACATTAGTGACTCCATTTGGATTATGTTTACTTCTCTTTTAACACTCCTTACTGTTTACTTACAAAACCCTGACCAGAAGGTTACATTTCTTTCTTTCTGTACCATCGTCATTATTCATCAAGAACTCCCATGAACTAGTGATTAGTCTATCTACTGAAGGTAGCTAGCAGAATAATTTTTTAATTCCTCATGCTTTATATTCTTTCTTATTTCCTTTTTGGACACGAGTAGGCTTATTTCTTGGGGTGACGGATTACAGCACCCAAGCTAAAATAGTATACCCCTGTAAAGAGATACTGTCACCGACTCACTGGAGAATAACCAAAATACCGCACTACTTGAATGATCCGCATGTCGGAACGGGCTGAGGCTTCATCGTCCAAAATGTATGCATAAAACAGCCCTTATAAAAAACATCTGTGAAAACAGGTGATGGCTTACATGCAAATTTGCCACACCAAACAAATAACCAGTTAGAGGCTGGAAGTGCGGAAAGAACCCAACGAGGAAAAACCCAGCACGGAAGCAGGTCTCCTGGGGATCGTTCCGTAGATGGCCGTATCACTTTAATTGAACTTTTAGCTAACTCTGAACCAGAACCCATGACAACCAGCGGCTTTCACCGCCAATCAGCAGTTAATGCCACTGGGCCATGGGGGACAGCTTCGGACCGTCATGATTTACAAACCAACTGTGATATAGCGCGTCTTATCCTCCATTGCCATGCACCTTAGCAACACTGCAGAGGACAGCGTTAGCCCCGAAAGACCCTACGTCCACTAACAGTAACTATGTACGACATAGCGTTTAGAAACTGTCAGGGCGGATATATTTTATGTATTCCTGATTAGGGGATTTTGCTATAGATAATCGAGGTTTTTCACAGTCAGCTTCCAAATCAGATAGTCTTCCAAATGCCCGGAAAAGCACGATCCGAAGTCGTCCCCCGTGACCTAGTGGCCGCTGACTGGCGGTGCAAGCCGCTGGTGGTCTTGGGTTCGGATCCAGATGGATCCAATGGATGCGCACTACTGATGACGCCCAACATGCTGGAACTGCAGTCTACTGGACACAAGGACAAGGATTTCCGAAGATACGAAACAACTGTGCATTGCTTTTCTGGGTGTCTGATGGCTGTCTGATTGAGTTTGAGATGTGATAAATTTCCACCAATATTATATCAGTTGCGCACTGTCAAACGTCTGTTGATCAATGGGTTAGTTACACCTTTTGTATCGCAGCTCTGTAGGTTTTATTGTTATGCTAGTTAGCCAGGAGAAGACGACAGCTGTATGAACTTTGTACCAGCTGGATGTGCGATATCTCGGGCGGTTCCATCAACAGTGTCCGCGACAGCTTCTGCGCTTTGATTGGCGCGACAGAGTTGCGGACGCGGAAGTGTTGCGCCGAAATGGAATGTATACAGTGGACTGCGCACTTTTGCTGAGACACCTTAGATGGCTAGGTAATGTGTAGTGTAAGGATCCGATGCAGACGCCGAAGCAGCTATTATATGGTCAACTGGGTTTGGGGAAGCGGCATGTGGGTAAACCGAAGCTTCGTTACCAGGACATGATCAAATTGAATCTCTCACGTTCTAATCTTGATTGCAGGTCATGGGAATCGAAAGCGGTTGATCGGCGTGCATGGCGCGATTTGATCACGAAGTCCAGTGCCGAGTTGCAAAAGATATCCCTCGTGCATGCAGAGAAAAGGCGGCAATGGCGGAAACGACAGGCGCTAATGGGGTGCACTCTATTGGCTGGGCGCATGGCGAGGTACCACATTCGGTGGCAGGAGCCTGAGTCAGATAGCCCTAGTGAGTCATGAGCAACGCCACTCGAGACCACCGCCGAAACGAGGACGCGTTTTGCTGAGAACGTAGGCAGAACTGGCGCAGCCTGTGTAGGTACAATGAATTCTATTTACTGACCGCGTGCTTCCAAGTTCTTTATTTCAGGTGATGCGTCTGCTATATTGTCATAATGCTTTTGTTTCTCATATTAATTCCACATGAGCTATCTTTTGTAAACTTGCAAACTTCGTCCATGTTAAGTGTAATTAACTTTGATAACCTTTCAGCGTTTGCGGCATTTGCTTAAAATATATTTCCCAAGTCCTTTAACTTATCGCGGATTTGTTCGTATCCAACTTATTTTATAGGCTGATTTAGTGAAGAGTCACCGTATGTGCATGCATTATTCGACTTACTTTATTTAATCTTCTCGTTTTAAGTGATTGGCTGTTGCTTGATATCCCCGGTGTAGTTGCACTTGATGTGCATGTTGACACGGTGTCTACCTGTCTAGTACCCACTACCTCGTCTATACTGGCTCCAGGAGACAGCTGGTCGTTGCTGGAAGGGAAGGGGTGCACGGTCCTTGTGGCCATGCTAGCCTCGAAGAGTGGTTCCATTCACTCAGTGTGGAGCGGACTACGGTCCAGCCCCCGACTTGTGTGTGTTTGATTCCCCAAAAACAGCGTGGTTGTGTTTGCCTGTAAAGCCTTGTGGGCCGGCTCCGTTGATGAAACGTGGCTCTCATCCACATGCCTCCCGGTGTTATTCCTTCGGGTTTACACTGGGTATGGGGTATGTGGTTGGAGCTGTGGGTGGTGCAGCGCAAGCCGTCCATGCTCTCTGTAGGTGCAGGCGACCAGTGGCTGGCCACATTGACAGGCAAATCCGAAACCGGATGCCGCCAAGCATGTATAAATTCATTGCACTTATTTGTGCACCATCGCAATGAGGATGGACCTTACCGTGGTGCGATGGTTTGCGTACTAAGGAAATCTATTGAGCTATGCTGGATGGGGCTTTTTTGCACCTTCAGAGCCACTCATACCAGATTGGTCAATGGTTAGAAGCCGGACAAACTCAGCCTCCTAGTCCTCCAGGTTTTGGCTTAGAATGAGATCGCCCATTATTCCTTAAAACAGACTCCTTGTAGCCCAACGCCAAACCCACTGCCTTGCGGTCAGGTATTGGAACCAAAGGCTGTGGTTGAGAACCCTAATCGTTCTCCTGTCTAGGTCTCGGCAACCTGACAGTATCCTGCCCAAACAACACTATGAAGCCTTCGTCAAACAATTTATTGATGCTCTGGCCACTGCAGAGGATATTCAACGGTGCCTTATATGCTGTATTGAGCAGGGTGGAAAGGGGTATGGATGATACTGCTCAAGCCTACCCTTCTTCTTATTTCCCCTCTTACGCTTTTTCACTCTTACACTTTCGTTCCAACTTCACAATTATCCCCCCAGTTTTCAACGTCCCAATGATTGGCTCTCCCCCACCTTGCTTTTATGGGCTCTTACCTTTTACTTGTGGATGCTTTGTGAGTGGGGTAATGTTCGTAGAAAGTAGAAGTCACGATTAAACTTCACACAATAATCTGCGTCGACGGGGAATCGTACCTCGGTCCCACGAATTTCCGATCCGCTGCCCTACCACCGAGCTACCTCTTGGTTTCAACTCACATTTGAACGCGGAGCGTCATTCACGCCCTGTCTACAAGCCCATGTCCAAGCAAATGGCCGAGCCCAATTCATCGACTTCCATCTGGAACCGTCGATCATAATTCAGATTGGCAGGCTTCAAGGTATGCACATTGCTGCAGATCGGTCAACAGGCAGCAATGCCCGAGCATTAGAGACTCTCTCGATCGATATTTGCCGCTTAGCGGAGACCCGCCTGCAAGACTGAAACTCAGTGCTCACTTTGCGATCCGCTTCAGGTGACACCAGCAGCACTTTCTCATTGCGCCTATCCGGTGACGATGCAGCTTCGAGCATCAGCCAACCCGGTGTTGGTATTGCCTTGAGTCTCCGGGACTGACTCTGCTATGGTTGATTGGATTCCAATTAGTAGCCTGTTGTGTACGGTCCGACTGGCTGTCTCCTTAGAAGCTTGGAAGCCGCACGGGACCAACAGGTGTCTATTTGTCATCGCTGCCTATGCACCCACAAACTCTAAGGATGATACGGTAAAAGATGACTTCTATCGGCAACTTACCAAACTCCTGGGCCACAGAAGAAGCTCTGACAACGTTGTGCTGGCTGGCGATCTGAACGCCCAGGTTTGAAAACCATTCACTGATGAACTGCATCTAAGCGGCCAACTTGGCGTAGGCTCCTGTAATGATAACGGTGAGCAGTTACTTCATTTGTGTGTAGATGTTCACTTATTTCTTGCGAGCACTAATTTCCTATACAGCACCCGCCGGATGGTGATTTGGCGCCCACCAGCTTCGAACCAGCTATGGACGTAAATTGATCACATGGCGATAAGTTACCGATGGAGTGGCTGCATCCAGAACCGTCGCTCGATTTGGAGCATAGGTGTGAACATCGACCATGCACTTTTATGTCCTGACAAACGGATGCGTTTTGGCGGAAGCATACGACGACGTTGTGAGCGCATTGAGACCAGCCAACTGGCGAAACCACTTGTCCTGAATCCCTGTCAAAATACGCTGTCATGCGAGTTGAGTAAGCTCTCACTAAATGCAGTTGAAGCTTACTGGTCTCATATTCACCAACCCTTACTAGCAGCAGGAAAATCCTCATATGGTAGGTCTAATGCCAACAACCTCTGGAATTTATCGACGCTCACTGGCATATTCCGGCTGGAAGCGAACACAATGAAACTTGCAAAGAGCTCCGGACAAAACTCCGTGCTAGCCTGAAGAGACCTCGAATCCTGGTTGTCCCATGGCGCATCAGAGATGGAAATGGCGGCTGCCCTTGGTAACCATCGTAAGTTATTCCGTCTGATACGGGAAACGGGCAGCAGAAGACGTGGTGTCAGTGAAACAATTTGTGACGAGAGTGGACAGCCTATCCACAACTTATCAAACACTTGGAGCGTCGGGCTGAGCATTCTGAAATGCAATTTAACCGTTCGAAATTGTTAGATTTATCGCCGTCCACTGATCGCCACGCGCCCTGGGCTGTCCATTGGGATCCACCCACTCGCTCTGAAGTCGAACGTGAGATCGGACTGCTGAAGCTGAACAAAGCCGCGGGACCAGATGATCTTCCTCCAGCCCTCATCAAATTCGGGAGACCTACTCTTGTGGATTATTTATACGAGTTACTGCTGAAACGGTGAGAGAAGGAAACTGTCCCAACAGATTGGAGCCGTTCCGTCATAGTTCCAATTTTTAGGGGAGGCTCACGATCGGAATGTGGCAACCATAGAGGAATCAGTCTGATCTCCATTGCCTCCAAATTGCTTGCCTCTAGAATCCTTCACAGAATGACTGGCGCTCGTGTAAGCCAGATTCGTAAAGAGCAAGCTGGATTTCGTCGAAATCGTGGCTGCATTGACCACATCTTCACCTTGCGTCAGTTGTTGGAGCACCGTCACACATATTGGCGCCTCACCCTTGCCGTGTTCCTCGATTTCAAAGATGCATTTGATTCGGTGGATAGACGTGCAGTTTCGGACTGTCTACTCAGGAATCGTGTACCTGAGAAATATGTAAATATTATCCGATCATTATACGCGCGTATCTCAGGCAGAGTGAAAGCTAACGACAAGTTGTCGTCGCCATTTAATATCTCCAGCGGTGTGAGACAAGGATGCCCGCTGTCGCCTTTCCTCTTCAACTATGCTATTGACGCAGTCATGGAAATCGCGTTCACAGGACCCAACTTAGAAGGCGTGGATTTGCTCACAGGAGAACGACCTCTTGACTTGCAGTATGCTGACGATATTACCCTAGTCTGTGACAGCTCACAAAGGTGCCAACTGGCACTGGACAGATTAGCACTGCGTGTCCATCTCAACAAGATTGGCCTGGACCACTTCCTACGCTGATCCTTAGTAAGGATCAGCTAGAAGTCTTTCAAAAATTCAACTATCTGGGAAGTTGTATCAGCGCCCGTGGGATTAAAGATGAGAGCACGAACCGTATAGCAAAAGCTCCAGGCGCTTTTGCTAAGCTTCGTCACTTATGGCGCCGGCGCGACATCATTCTCGCCCTGAAGGGTAGAGTGCATAATGTAACGGTACATTCGATCTCACTGTACGGCTGTGAAACCTGACCCATTGATCAGCGGACATAAAAAGGCTAGTTACGTTCGACCACCGGTGCATTCGCAATTCAGCTCAAGTCTGGTGGGAACACCGCGTGAGCAACAAGAGTGTTCGCCGCCTGGTTTACAGCACAGAAAAAGGAACCGAACCGCACAGCACCGTTACTTCAAATACCAGGCTCTGATTGCTCGGCTACGTGTTACGCATGCCAGCCCAACGACTCCCACAAGTGCGTTGATTGCGCGCCGTGGGTGTGGATGGAAGAAGGGGAGAGGTGGCCAAGCGATGACTTGGTAATAAGAATGATTAATCACTTCGAATCTGGCCTCGGTTGGAGCGTCTCAGCTCCGTAGTTTGGGTCCCAAAGATGGTGAACACGTTTTGCTGGTTACACATGCAGATTTGCCTAGGAGCAGACCTCAGTTGCCTTCATCCTGTGAGATTCCCCGTCCCACTAATTTTACATAGTCCACCCAACGACAACAACAATATTAAGCACTATAAAATTTTGATTGTATATCTATTTCGCGATGAAGTAGCAGGCTGGTAGCTCACCGTAAAGATGACCACCCGCTACCGGTAAATCAGCTGGCTTGCACATGTTGCATTTATCGTTATTCCTTTATCCATTGCAGCAACTCAATAACATTTCTCCCCCAAGTCGTGGTCCTATACAACAGAATTAATCTGAGTCTGCTCAATTAATTCAAACCATGCCTACGCCACTTACCAGTGCATGTGTGTAGATGTGCGTGTATAGTCCGTCGCCTACAGCCGATTGGACATCATAGGGGTGCAGGTGGAACGCTTCAGCTCCTACCAGGGACAGTGTCGCTGGCCCATGCACCAGGTTGGCCTTTGTTTCTCTGTCCTAGGAAGCGATTCCCACCAATTAGAACAAGAGTAGGGATTTGAATGACGATTGGGTTGGTATAACGAGCCACAGCCAAATAAGTTTGCCGTATGCTTTTGAATGTGCAGTTCACCTAAACGCAATGGTTGGCTCGTATGTTCGGCACTCGAGGGAGGTGAAGAACGTCGTACTGAAAGCGTACGAGGAAGGTGACGATTGGAAGCAGGTCGCTTGCATACTGAAGGTGAACGTGAAAACTTGCCGCAACTGGATACGGGCGTACGAATCGACGGAACCGGTGGGGCAGCACGGGGAGTCCGTCGCAGAGCACTGGGAGAAAGCCACGTCGACTCTCTGGTGGAGTGGGTTTCTGCAGAGCCTACCGTTACCCTTGAACTCCTTCGTTTGCGGTTGAAGGCGGAGTTCGAACTTACAGTAAGTACCAGCACTGTCTCACGATACTTGGATGGTAGACTTATAACAATGAAGAAATTGCACACCATTCCGGAGTCCATGAACACGCTGGAGAACAAAAAACGACGCAGGTCATTCGTTTTGCAGCTCATGGATTACGAGGTGGAAGGAAGGCAACCGGTGTGGATTGATGAGACCAACTTCAACTTATTTTGCTCCCGCACTCGTGGCCGCTCACGACGTGGTAGTCGAGCGCAGTGTACAGTGGCGAACAGCCGGGGACCGAATGTTCATCTTGTCGGCGCCATGACAAACAACGGCTTGATAGCGTGTTCGGTTCTGAGAGGAAGTTACAACAAGCAAAGGTGCGCTCAGTGGCTGCGACAAGTGCTTGATACCAACGGAGCAGGGTTTGTGGAAAGGTGTCTTTTGATTTGTGACAACGCGCCCTGTCACACGCACCTGGAGCACGTTTTTCTGGAGGAACCGTACCGTTCTGGGAGACTTCTACGCCTTGCGCCATACTCACCAGCTCTCAATCCCATCGAGGGCATCTGGAGCATAATAAAGGCTCATGTAAAACAGGCAATGAGGGGACGGTACTCCGAGATGCTCCTGGGGGATCCTGAAGGCATTATGAATAAAAGCGAGTGGCGGATTCGCTTTTTGGAGCACGCGGTGTCTGAAGCACGGGCCTTAGTGACGCAGCAGCACTGCCAACAAATGGTTCAACATGTCAGTAAGAATTATGGACGTGTTGTTCATTTGGTCGATCTGTAAAACATTCTGTTGGCAGTAAACTACCTGTTCTAAGCGAGTGTTGTTCTTACATTATTATGATGACGGGTCAGAGTGCACTTTATACTATGCTAGAAATAGCCAGTTCTCTAATCGGGGGAACATCGTGGATTTCCGGTAAGTTGGTGCGTGTGGTCGCCTCGCACACCCATTTTAGTTGCCGTGTTGTAGAACAATCATGTGGGAGCTTGACAAACAGGTGCCACTCTAACACGGTTGTGTAACAAGCAATTATGTTCTACCGCCTGTCGTTGATTGTATTTGGAGAGCCAGTGGATAAGGACTTTGATAAGGGCATAATAAATACGAAAATTGAACTATGCAGACTTGACGTACATGGGTAGTGTGTGTGGCCGTTTGCCGGATTGCTTAACCCGTTACACCGACGCAGGCGGCTGGACGCTGTATGCGGAAACGCAGAGCATGTAGGACAAGCACAACTAACGTTTATCACGCTCTCTAGGGAAATATTTCCCGATGGGTATTTGTCAGTTGTGGACTGTATTCGAACACACCACAGGGTTGCGGTGAGAGGATGCTTTGAAGCTGCAAATAAAATGTACTCGCTTCGGCGAATCACATTTACTCGTCGGGTTGTAACCTCTGCACAGGGATGAGTGGCTCCGCATGACGCAAACCAATCCGTGCGTTCATATGGCATTTGCCATTTGCAAGTGAAAGTTGCTATTTCGCTTCATCCCAATTCTACGTGGGTAAATGATACGGTTATAGCCGGACATCTGTTGCAATCATATCTCGTGCGTCTTATCGTCATCCATCCACACACCTCAGGCTCCGTCCCCCATCGCGAGCTGTGACTACACCGTGCAGCTAATCACGAGATATAAATCAGGCGCACTCTCCATCCACCTCGGACTCCTAGTAGGTGGTTGATATGAAACGGTCCAGCCGCCTACCAAGTATCTGTTTCGCCTTTCAATCCCCTGGGTCTTTGACGACCCAACGTACGCCCGAATACGGAAGCCCTGGGTACTCTCGCCATGACACATATGGCATTAGGCGAGCGATCCGTCGAAACTTAGTTCCAGTGTTGTTCTCGGGAAAATGAGCGGTTACCTTACGTCCTTAATTGCTATCGACTAAAATTTCACATGCTTTACCGGCACATTCAATCAAGCGCTTTTCATCAGGAACGTCATCTACATGGTTGTTAACCTGGTGATGCATCTCCGGTGTAAGCGCTTTGGTTTTCAGTGCACTCGGTTTGAGTTTGGATGAGCAACTATCGATGATTGAGCTATGGTGTCGTTGCTGGACTCCCAACACGTGATCGTTCTTAATGACGGGGAGTTGCATTATGTAGACGAAGAGATGACTAATCCGCTTTGAATACGTTTAGTTGTTTCGTTTGCAGAGGCGCAGTATGGGGGCGCGTAGGCGGTCCGTCCAGGGCGGCACGTGACACGGGGCCGCATTTTTATTACCGTCGTATGTTGGATACCAAATATGAAGGACAAATTATCCGGATAAGCTGTGGGTTGACTATTTTAATGTTACTCTGTATGATCAACAACACATTTGCGCCATGTGTCACACTTGTGCAAACGTTCTTCCCAGTGCTCCTCTTATTTGTTCCATAGTGGTCACTTTCAACACATTCACCTCAAGGTCCCAAGCGCATATTAGTTTGCATCGAAAGCTAGTGTGCTCTTTACCGATCGTTTGGCCTTCACGTGCCTATGCTGCCCTCAGTAAGAGTGATAATGTTACCACCCCTCGGGTGGCAAAGTAGTTGCCACTATCCACAGTGCCAAGTGGCCCATCAACGGACGGTATGTTCGTAGGCTGGTGAGAAAATTTCAGAAAACTGGGAGCGTGTGCGACGCCAAAAAGACAGGGCGGCCTCGCATCACCACGGATGACTTTTCTGCTTGTGTGGTTATTTGTGAGGTGTCCAGAAGCTGCGATCTAAGCATTCATAAACTCGCCCAGCATTGCGACACCACCAGATATGCTGTCCATAGGGCTTTGAAGGAAAGGTAATTCCGGAAGTATAGCGCCGTCAAGTGCAGGTTTTAAACCCATGTGATTCGGAGAAGCGGCTTCATTTTTGCCGCAGGTTTTTGAGTGTCATGGACATCCATTCAATTCTTTTTACCGATGAGGCTGCTTTCCCTTTGCACGTTGCGGAGAATCAACAGTTTTGGGCAACGTGTAATCCACGTCGATGCAGCGTTTCACGTATACAACATGGCGCAAACCTCATGGTATGGGCTGGGTTAACTGGCCAAAGAATCGTGCGACCATTTTGCTTTTTCGGTAATGTGAACGGTAGGTTGTTGTTTCGCAGTACTAATGCCTTACGCTTTCTAGCATCCTCGTACAAGGAAATACTGGAAAATTGTGCCATTCCGGAACTGGAAGCCGCTGGGTTATTAAGTACCGTTTGATTGCAACAAGATGGCGCACCTGCACACTATGCACAAACGGTGCGGGATTTTCTCAAGCAGACGTTCTCTTGCCGTTGGGTCGGGCGGGGAGGACCTATAGAGTGGCCTGCTCGGTCAACAGATTTGAACCCTTTGGATTTCTTCCTCTGGGGTTACTTGAAACAGCGTGTTTACAAAACGAAGCCAAACTCTCTTGAGGAATTGAAGCGGAGCATTTTGCAAGAATGTCGCGGGATCACAGTTGGTACTCTGGAGAAAGTGCCAGCAAACACCATCAGGCGAATGCTGCGCTGTACGCAAAACGCCGGTGGGCACTTCGAACATCAACTTGGCTGACAAATCTGAGCATTACACTGATAATCTGTAAATATATGTATCATGCAAAGATTTATCGACTGAATTCGTGCGCTGGCTAATGCTCTCTTTTTCTTAGGAACGTTTCCGTTTTACGTCGGTCGCACACTATACTTGCAACATAGCACAGTATTTCGCGACTCTTATCAGTGTCTCCTCTGCATAACATAGGTTGTTGCCATCGAATTCAAAGATCCGTAACTTGCCTAGTCCAGTTGGTCGTGGACAGTTATGTTGCACCAACAAATGCGAATTCCATATGGCGGCCGGGTGCACATGCACGCCCGAATGGACGTGCTTAGTATGAGACGATGATAGAGCAATAGGACGAGTTGACACCTGGCCTGACCACTGAAATATGCAGAGCGCAGCATTCGCCTGACGGTGTTTGCTGGCAATTTCTCCAGAGTACCAACTGTGATCCCGCGACATTCTGGCAAAATGCTCCGCTTCAATTCCTCTAGAGAGTTTGGCTTCGTTTTGTAAACACGCTGTTTCAAGTAACCCCAGAGGAAGAAATCCAAAGGGTTCAAATCTGTTGACCGAGCAGGCCACTCTATAGGTCCTCCCCGCCCGACCCAACGGCAAGAGAACGTCTGCTTGAGAAAATCCCGCACTGTTTATGTATAGTGTGTAGGTGCGCCATCTTGTAGCAATCAAACGGTAATTAATAACCCAGCGGCTTCCAATTCCGGAATGGCACAATTTTCCAGTAATTCCTTGTACGAGGATGCTAGAAAGCGCAAGGTAGTAGTACTGCGAAAAAACAACCTGCAGTTTACATTACCGAAAAAAACAAAATGGTCGCACGATTCTTTGGCCAGTTAACCCAGCCCATACCATGAGGTTTGCGCCATGTTGTATATGTGAAGCGCTGCATCGACGTGGATTACACGTTGCCCAAAATCGTTGCTTCTCCGCAACGTGCAAAGGGAAAGCAGCCTCATCGGTAAAAAGAATTGAATGGATGTCCATGACACTCAAAAACCTGCGGCAAAAATGAAGCCGCTTCTCCGAATCACATGGGTTTAAAACCTGCACTTGACGGGCGCTATACTTCCGGAATTACCTTTCCTTCAAAGCCATATGGACAGCATATCTGGTGGTGTCGCAATGCTGGGCGAGTTTGCGAATGCTTAGATCGCAGCTTCTGGATACCTCACAAATAACCACACAAGTAGCAATGTTATCCGTGGTGATGCGAGGCCGCCCTGGCTTTTTGGCGACGCACACGCTCCCAGTTTTCTCAAATATTCTCACCAGCCTACAAACATACCGTCCGTTGACGGGCCACTTTGCAATGTGGATAGTGGCAACTACTTTGTCACTCAAAGGGGTAGTAACATTATCACTCTTACTGAGGGCAGCATAGGCGCGTGAAAGCCAACCGTTCGGTAAAGAGCACACCAGCTTTCGATGCAAAGTAATATGCGCTTGAGACCTTGAGGTGAATGTATTGAAAGTGACCACTACGAAATAAATAAGAGGAGTACTGGGAAGAACGTTTGTACAAGTGTGACACATGGGGCAAATGTTTTGTTGAGCATACAGAGTAACATTAAAATATTCCACCCACAGCTTATCCGGATAATTTGTCATTCATATTTGGTATCCAACATACGACGGTAAGAAAAGTGCGGCCCTGTGTCACGTACCGCCCTGGACGGACCGCCTACGAGCCCCCATACTGCGCCTCTGCAAACGAAACAACTAAACGTATTCAACGGGGATTAGGCATCTCTTCGTCTACATAATGCAACTCCCCGTCATTAAGAACGATCACGTGTTAGGAGTCCAGCAACGACATCATAGCTCAATCATCGATAGTTACTCATTCAAACTCAAACCGAGTGCACTGAAAACCAAAGCGCTTACACCGGAGATGCATCACCAGGTTAAGAACCATGTAGATGACGTTCCTGATGAAAAGCGCATGATTGAATGTGCCGGTAAAGCATGTGAAATTTTAGTGGATAGCAATTATGGCCGTAAGGTAACCGCATATTTTCCCGAGAGCAACACTGGAACTAAGTTTCGACGGATCGCTCGCTTAATGCCATATGTGTCATGGTGACATTACTAGGGCTTCCGTATTCGGGTGTATGTTCGTCAATGATCCAGGGGATTGAAAGGCGAAACAGATACTTGGTAGGTGGCTGGACCGTTTCATATCAACCACCTACTAGGAGTCCGAGGTGGATGGAGAGTGCGCCCGATTTATATCTCGTGATTAGCTGCACGGTGTAGTAACAGCTCGCGTTGGTGGACGGAGCCTGAGGTGTGTGGATGGATGACGATAAGACGCACGAGATATGATTGCAACAGATGTCCGTCTATAACCGTATCATTTACCCACGTATAATTGGGATGAAGCGAAATAGCAACTTTCACTTGCAAATGACAAATGCCATATAAACGCACGGATTGGTTCGGGTCATGCGGAGCCACTCATCCCTGTGCAGATGTTACAACCCGACGAGTAAATGTGATTCACCGAAGCGAGTATATTTTATTTGCAGCTTCAAAGCATCCTCTCACCGCAATCCTGTGGTGTGTTCGAATACAGTCCAAAACTGATAAATACCCATCGGGAAATATTTCCCTAGAGAGCGTGATAAACGTTAGTTTTGCTTGTCCTACATGCTTTGCGTTTTCGCATACAGCGTCCAGCCGCCTGCGTCGGTGTAACGGGTTAAGCAATCAGGCAAACGGCCACACACACTACCCATGTACATCAAGTCTGCATGGTTCAATTTTCGTATTTATTATGCCCTTATCAAAGTCCTTATTCATTGGCTCTCCAAATACAATCAACGACAGGCGGTAGAACATAATTGCTTGTTACACAACCGTGTTAGAGTGGCACCTGTTTGTCAAGCTCCCACATGATCGTTCTACAACACTGCAATTAAAATGGGTGTGCGAGGCGACTACACACACCAACTTACCGGAAACCCACGATGTTCCCCCGATTAGAGAACTGGCTATTTCTAGCATAGTATAAAGTGCACTCTGACCCGTCATCATAATAATGTAAGAACAACACTCGTTTAGAACAGGTAGTTTACTGCCAACAGAATGTTTTACAGATCGACCAAATGAACAACAAGTCCATGATTCCTACGGACATGTTGAACCATTTGTTGCCAGTGCTGCTGCGTCACTAAACCCGTGCTTCAGACACAATGTGTTCCAAAAAGCGAATCCGCTAATCGTTTTTATTCATAATGCCTTCAGGATCCCCCAGGAGCATCTCGGAGTACCGTCCCCTCATTGCCTGTTTTACATGAGCCTTTATTATGCTCCAGATGCCCTCGATGGGATTGAGAGCTGGTGAGTATGGCGCAAGGCGTAGAAGTCTCCCAGAGCGGTACGGTTCCTCCAGACAAACGTGCTCCAGGTGCGTGTGACAGGGCGCGTTGTCACAAATCAAAAGACACCTTTCCACAAACCCTACTCCGTTGGTATCAAACACTTGTCGCAGCAACTGAGCGCACCTTTGCTTGTTGTAACTTCCTCTCAGAACCGAACACGCTATCAAGCCGTTGTTTGTCATGGCGCCGACAACATGAACATTCGGTCCCCGACGGTTCGCCACTGTACACTGCGCTCGACTACCACGTCGTGAGCGGCCACGAGTGCGAGAGCAAAATAAGTTGAAGTTGGTCTCATCAATCCACACCGGTTGCCTTCCTTCTACCTCGTAATCCATGAGCTGCATAACGAATGCCCTGCGTCGTTTTTGTTCTCCAGCGTGTTCATGGACTCCGGAATTATGTGAAATGTCTTCATGGTTATAACTTTACCATCCAAGTATCGTGAGACAGTGCTGGTACTTACTGCAATTTCGAACTTCGCCTTCAACCGCAAACGAAGGAAGTCAAGGGTAACGGTGGGCTCTGCAGAAACCCACTCCACCAGAGAGTCGACGTGGCTATCTCCCAGCGCTCTGCGACGGACTCCCCCGTGCTGCCCAACCGGTTCCGTCGATTTGTACGCCCGTATCCAGTTGCGGTGTTTTCACTTTCACCTTCAGTATGAAAGCGACCTGCTTCCAATCGTCACTTTCCTCGCACGCTTTCGGTACGACGTTCTTCACCTCCCTCGAGTGTCGAACATACGACTCAGCCATTGCGTTTAGGTGAACTGCACATTCAAAAGCATGCAGCAAACTTATTTGGCTGTGGCTCGTTAGACCAACTCAATCGTCATTCAGATCCCTACTCTTGTTATAATTGGTGGGAATCGCTTCCTAGGACAGAGAAACAAAGGCCAAGCTGTTGCATGCGCCAGCGACACTGTCCCTGGAGGAGCTGAAGCGTCCCACCTGCACCCCTATGACTTAGTGTGTCTGAGGTCCAATTGGCTGAAGGCCACGGACTATACACGCACACCTACACACCTGCACTGGTAAGTGGCGTAGGCATGGCTCAAATTAATTGAGCAGACTCATGTTGGATGCCTCCTCAGATTAATTCTGTTGCCCAATTCGACAACATGGCCCAAGAATTGTCTAGCTAGATGTATAAGTATGTTGATGACTCTTTGTGCTACTTCCGTTACTGTTTGCGAAATCAAGTGCTATCCATTCATAGAAAGGATAGAATTGTTGGTATAATAACGCTGCATGAAAAGTGCGGGACTTATATTGTATGCATTTGCCGGCGGTGTGTTCAAATCCAATGGCATGCACGGCTGCGCACACCAACACATACCGCTGCGAATGCGGGTGAAGTTTTGCAAGTTGGATTTCCGTTCAGCCAGCTGTTGTGCAGCTTGATGCTGTATACGTTTGCCTGGCTGTGATTGAATGTGAGTCAAAATACATCCTAAATACCGCATGGCCGTCATTTGCTTAGACTCCCAAGCGGAGCTAAAGGAAATAGGTCAAATGTGTTGTTTACAAGAGGATGTGATGATTGAGTATAGATAAAACGTCTGAAGTTGTCCACCTCTATATCCTGACTAGCACTATTAGTTGACCGGTGTTATCTTTTTTTGATCCTTTACCATGCAAACCTTATGGGTCCAATCTTCGTTCGCTGACCACCCCTATATTTTGATCAATATGGTCCAGTCTCTTTGGTGGTCAAATTACAGAGGTCTTACTTTAGATCATTTGATGTGTTGAGCGGGCGCAGTGCAAACGATTTAAAGCAGGTCAGATAAATGTGGAACGTTTTGGAAATTCATACCCCAGGACCTAATAATACCGTCCGCCTTAGTAATTGTTTCATCCCTTGGCCAACAGCACCTCGTTTACCAAACGACTCAAGAACGCATGGCACCATCTGCTTTACTTGATATCAACTGCTTTCATATAGTGACGACAAGACCCAGCTAAACATTCTGCTCACAAATCTTCACGAAATTGGGGTAAAGGGATATATTGTGTTAACGTAGACATTAAGATAAGCCCACAGATGCTCTTGTTACTTTAGTATAACTTTATTGGTACATACGTGATTCACGAAATCAAGCTTCCTTTGCTTTTTAATCCTTTTTCATTGAAAAACATGAAATATGGAACAATGGGTTTATCACGGATATAAAAGCAATTGCTTCGCAGTTTTCCGTAGTTAAAAGTAAGATTAAAAACTGATGCATAAAATTGTAAATAAAAAAGCGTAGCAGTGGATTTACCGAAAATTTTCCAGATACATATTTTTGCGTTTTCGTATGTCCCGGTAACTTGAATTAAATCATGTAATGCATACGGTGTAATGCAGCATCAAAACTTTTGAATTCGGATAACGTAGGAGAGGATATGGCAAAATGCGAAAGTAAGTTACACGTCTTAGATATACTCTATGATAACAAATTCCGGCGGCATTCCAACCGGCTATACTGTATCGCCAACTTCAAATGGTACCCCTCAGTGAGGTGTTAAGGCTAAGTTTCATTAAGAGTTGGCATGGGTGGTAAGAGTCCTTGAGGATCTGGTACACGAATATAAGATCACCACGCAGAACACGATATTGTTCACTACAAACTTTTAGAGTCTTTAATCTCAACTGGTAAGGCAGGTGGAGCAATCCCTTAACATATTTTGTTGTCCTTCGCTGTGACTTTCCAAGAGCAGTGAGGTCATGTTTTTGTTAGGGGTGCCAAGCCTGAATGGTGTATTCAACATGTGGCCGCACGTAAGCGTTGTGCATTTGCGAAAAAAATTATTAACAAACCGAACAAACGCTAACCGCAGTAGGTTGTGTTAGCTAGATTTTTTCATTGCTATTTCAGGCTGCTTTGAGTATCCGAGATCGTCTTGCACGAGCATACTGAGATCACTTTTATAAGAAGCGTTGCAAGAGATATTCTCTCAGTCGATATTGGTAGGTGCTGTGGTGGTGTATGCTCATTATTTTGCACTTGATAGAGTTGCAGACAAGCATGTTCTAGGTCAGCTATTTAGTCATCTGCTAGATTGGCCGACCTCCAAACATTAGAGTCGTCCGCAAAGAGTAGAAAGTTTGACGTCAAATATCACTCAAGGTCATTTATGAACACGACGACTACACTTCGTCCTAGTACCGAGCCTTGGGGACGACACAATGATTCTCCACTGGTTGTGATAGCGTACTACAAACGCGCACATACAATTGTTGTTGGAGTAAGAATAAATAAATTTAGCCTAGAATAGTGTCACCGATCCGAAGCTTGCGAAGAGGAATTCGGCGATCCAGGCGACCAATTGCTTTCGATAAATCAAGGTAAGCGGCGTCGACGCCTTCTCCAGCAACGACATATTGCGACCAGCTAGCACGGACTAACAAAAGATTCGTGGTGTTAAGAATATCGATGATATTGATTAGTTAGCTCAGCCACACCGCGTTCTTATTACTTTACTTCGCATTAACCAAACGATAACTTCGCGTTATGTTTTAAATCCTGTGCCATTTGATTCATATGAATGAGTTTTGGTCCGGTACACTCTGCTTCGTGATATTGCCCTGTGCTACCTGAATACGGTCTGGTAGTGTGCTCTACTTAAATTGATTACTACAAAATATCGTCGACGGCCAAAATGAACCCTATCATTAAAGCACCTGATAACCTTGGTCTTAAGCTGAGAAAAAGTCGACCTTATCAATATGGATGAGGTGGAAGAAATCCTCTTATTAGCTATTTGGAAATATTGCTGTTTTGAATCACCGTATTTTTCGGATTATAACACTCAGTACCAAGGAACGGATCTAAGTTCATATTTAAACCGGACCCGAATATAAGGCGCAAAAAGAGAAAATAGTCGGATAGGTCAGACTTGATTCAAATCATGATCAATAACTGCCAATGTTGTTCAATTGTAACACACCTAAAACAGAAAAATACACTCAGTTTTTCGACCAGTCCCCTTCTTAAAAATCCGTCAAACTCTTCGTCTTCAGTGTAGTAATTTAACAGTTTGGCGATAGCTGCATCCAGCAAGTCTGCATCCCTCTCGTCATCATCTGAGTCAGTCTCGTTGCTGTTACTTGGCTGTTTATTGATGATTCCGGCCTTTGTGAAAGCTCGGACGACAGTTGAGACGGATACCTTGGCCCAGGCATCGACGATCCCTTGGCAGATAGTGGCGTAACTAGCCCAGCGTTGCTTCCCTGTTTTGATAAATGTGTGCTCACCTTCTGTCATCCAGTGCTCCCATGCGGCTCGCGCTTTCACTCTGAACGCCTTGTTGACACCAATATCTACCGGTGGAGTTCTTTGGTTAATCCTCAAGGAATGATGACAACCTCCGAATTAGTTTACTTCACTTGGCGTTTGACAGTTTCGGTGAGATAGGCACACATGAAGTCGTAGATCAATATGAACGGATATGTGTGGAAAAATCAGTTACGTCTTCTGACGTAAATTTCTATGAGACTCTCGCTCATTTTCTCTTCGTCTATACAGCCTTTTGGGTTGATCTTGACGATGACCCCAACAGGAAAACTTTCTTTTGGCAAAGCCTTTCTCTTAAGAATGACCATGGGTGGTAGTTTCTGGCCACTAGCCTGGCAACCGAGAACTACACTGAAGGATGATTTCTCGTTCCCTCTCATGCGGATAATTACAGCAGACGTCCCTGTCTTTCGGCTGTACGGTTCACGGGGATGTCAAAGCGGAGAGGAACCTCGTCCATGTTTGTGATGTGGTCTGGATGGGTCTTCTTTTCGGGGAGCTTGTTCTTGCAGTAAGTACGGAAGATGGCCAACTTTTCTTCGTAATCCTTTGGCAGTTGCTGCGAAGCGGTAGTTCCTGCGACGCCTTTTCATAAAACAGTAGCACCAAGAAGGATACCGTTGAAAGTCAAGTATCTTCAAATCACGTGCCAACGCTATTGCTTTGAATCGAATGGAGACTGTAGAAACGCTTCTACCTGCTGTTCTATGTTCAGTAATCCACTGCGCAATTTGTCTTCTTACTGTGCCCATTTTGGTTTGTTCACTCGGAAAGGCTTCTTCGCCTTCTTTACTTGTCGCAGGTCATCTTGCTTCTTCCACTTCAGTACCATTGATTCATTAAGGTTGAATTGTTTCGCAGCTACACTATTCCCTTGTTGAACTGCTTGGCTGATGGCCTTAAGTTTGAAATCCGCTTCGTAAGCATGTCTCTTAACAGCTGTCATTTTGGGGGCCTTAATTACCGGTACGATGAAGCACAGTACGTATCAGGAAAGTGGTAGGAGTAAGCGAAGAAGCTTCGTCTTAATCGCCAGCATGCGACTGGCGCTGAAAAATGTTATCGTGCTTAACCTCATATGTTGACCTGATTGTATGTTATCACGCATTTCTCCGTAAGTGCACTGTTACTCCCTTCGTAGTACACGCACGACGACGTGTGTTCCAGTTGTCTATCCGAAAACCTCAGTTTGGACAGTGAGTGAAGCTCACACGAGCACTGCCGAATGTTTGGATTACCGTACGTCTTTGGAACACTGGTGTGAGCGCAGATCGTCTGTTCAAACACTCATCTGCAACCATCGAGATACAGGTGTGTGTTTCGGACAATTTCAAGTTGTTTATTGGACCAAGTGAGTTTGCCGGATAGAATAACTATCACATATATCACAGTATGGGATATCAGCGTGGATGATTGGATGGTTGAATGGTTGGTTGTTTTATCGTTGCCAGAAAAGCTCGAAACAGTTGGCTCCCGCACAGAGTTTGCCACCCACAAAACTATTTTGTCTAGACAACATAGAAAGCTGACTCCACGAGGTTCCTGACCAGTGATTATGCTTCGACAAACAAAATCGTAACAAAACATTTTGGCAGATTTTTCAGCGCAGTGTGAACAGAAATTGATTCGAGGTCACTAGGCCTCAGCATAGCCATTCATATATAAGGCACACCGGAATGTAAGGCGCACCGGAATGTAAGGCGCACTGCCGATTTTTTTTGCAAACATAAGGATTTTAAGTGCGCCTTATGGTCCGAAAAATACGGTACATGATTTTACGTTCGGAATCCCACAAAATAAGTTTATTCAGACAAGTGTTAGATCGTAATCATGCCCGTACAACGCTCGGATTGTGGTACCACAATCGTTCCTTTACTCAAACACGACGGTACTGTTCCCATCTGTAGTGACTATAATTTAACTGTCAATCCAGCCTCCAAGGTGGAAAGATACCCTTTTCCACGTATCAAAGATTTGTACACTACGTTATCCGTTGGTCAACAATTTTTAAAGTTTGATTTTACTCACGCATGTCCTTAAGCTGAACTTAATGTTGACTCGCCTGAATTGACCACCATAACTACGCATCTTTGAGTATTTTCAAATACTCGTTTCCCGTTCGGACCCCAGAATCTTCCAGCGGATTGGTGATATACCCTTTACTTGTGCTTATTTAGATGAAATCCTTGTTTCTGGCCGCAGTGATACTGAACATTTAAAGACACTTCGGACGACGCTTTAACGTTTGGAAACAAATGGGATGAAAGCAAAGAAGGCTAAACATGAGTATTTGTCTGGATCTGTTTATCTTTGATACAAACCTGATAAGGGAGATCTACATGTCTTGCAGGATAAAGTACCTCCAATCATACAGGAATCACAGCTTTAAAATAGTGATGAACTTCGATCATCCTTAGAAATGTTATCACAGTAGCGTCGTTCTTTACCGAGGTCATCAAATATTTTAGCTCCTCTGAATGCACTGCTACACAAAACACCCCCTGTTTGTGGAATGATGAACATCATCCCGCTTTCATTCGTGCCAAAAACTGTTTAGCATCAGCGCCAGTTTTAGTGCACTATGTTAGAGAAAAACCATAGATCATTCAGTGTGATGCTTCTCCATATGGAGTTGGAGCGGTTTTTATGTCACAAAATACCCAATGGCGCAATTTATCCGATTGTTTCGTTTTGCGTGCCCTTCAATCTGCTGAAAAAATACTCACGACTGGTTCGAGAGGCCCCGCCAGTTATCTTTGGCGTCAAGAGATTTCAGTCATTTTTAGATGCAAACCAATCACAAATCTTTGATATCCTTAATGAGTGAATCCAAAGGAATCGATCAAGCGCTTGTAAATACAAAATATATTAAATCCCAGGCTCTAACAGTTGTACAGCGGGAGCCCTGAGTCGGCTACCCTACGCGACCACCGGAGGGCCAGTAGAAGAACCGGTAGAGTTCGTGCATTGGATGCAGTACCTCAACGCCACCCATTTGACAAGTGATCTCCTACGTCGATTACCTGATGGGGATCACAAACTAGCCTCCGTGATACGTTTCATTAAAAATGGGATGACATAGTAGAATTCCGACTGGTTTGAAAATTTTGGGCTTCGCAAAATTGAGCTCAATATACACGACGGTAGCTATTTTGGTGTCTCAGGTTTGGTTCCACCCTTGAAGGCGCGCTCTTTCATTATAATTGAACTTCACGACAGACATGCAGGTGTTGCTCGCATGTAAGGACATTCACTGTTCTTTTGCTGGTGGTCCGGCTTAGGTTCTGAAAGTGAAAGCTACCTGAAAGCGTGTGATCATTGCTAACATTATCAACTGAATAAACCTTCAGGTCTAATATACCCATGGCGTTGGCCTGAAAAGCCATGGCAGCGTATCCATGCAGACTATTTTGGTCCTTTGAACGGAATATTTTCCATTTGATAGTCGATGCCTATTCAAAAAAGGACCGATGTTTATCTAGCGTCTCATCCCACGGCTGAAACAACCATTATAAAAACGCGATCATCGTTTACAATTTTCGGAATGTCTGAAACTGTTTGCACAGATAACGGGTCCTGTTTTACCAGTGAAGAGTGTAAGAGCCTCATTAAGAGCAATAGCATTCAATTCATGCGTACAGCCCTATATCATCCTGCGTCAAGTGGATTAGCCGTAAAGGCCGTGCGCCTGCACCTGATAAAGCGGTTATCGGGGACCATAAACACGTGGTTGGATTGATTACGTTTTGCTTTCAGATTAACTCCGACAGAAGTCACTGGCTAAGACCCGTAGAACTGATGTTCAGTAGAACACTTCGTACTTGACTACACATATTATTTCCTATTTATCGAGCGCAAACAAAGACGAAACAAAAGAAGACATCTACGTTGGACAGGGAGCACGTTTTTTCCCAACCGGGGATCCCTTGTATACACGACTTCGCCACGAACAGTCATGGCATCCCGAAACCGTGGTCAAACATGATGGTACCCAGGCTAACCTAGAGTTAAATGAACGCTTCTTGAGGCAGCATTTACATCACATACGTTCGCATGGTATAAAATCAGAGAAAAAAGAGGAAAATATATCTAACTTAATCCAGTCGACGGTGGAACGAACCATGCAGGTTATGGCGCATACACCAAAATGCCCACCATGTCGCCGATCTCAACTCGTATCTAAACCTGTTGTACTGTTCGTTCCTAGCATTATGACCTTCTCCAAGACACTATAGATTGTTACGTTCGTCTATGATATTTGTAATTAGCTCAGCCACACCGTGTTCTCATTGTGTTGTTTCGCATTGACCAAACATTAACTTCTCGTTATGCTGTGTCATGTGATTCATGTGAGTGAGCTTTGGTCCGGTACATTCTGCTGCGTACTGTTGCCTTGTTCTGCTTGAATGAGGCCTGGTGGTGTGCTTTACTTAACTTCGTTATGCGTACTACGTAATACATGAACGGTTTTGGCGGCACCCACATTGCTATTGCACGACGACATGGCACTTTTTTAAATATAAGTGCATCTGCAACGACACGTTCCATGACCTTAGCAAGTACAGGAAGAATAGTAATCGGGCGGTGATTGGCGGGTGCTGAGCGATGTGGGTGACTATTCCCCACTGCCACCTTTTTGGGATCAGCAGCTTTTTGTTAGGGCGCTGGAAAAACTACGATTATGGTTTAGCGAAGCTCGTGGTAACCACCATCAATGGCTTGGCGCGTATGCTATTCGGACCATGTAAAGAGTACTCGATTTGCAACATTAGTCATTTCAGCACATCCGCGGCTCTGAAGTAGATGTGGCCAATACTTTGCCGTTACGTGATATGTGTGTGAACGATATAGGATGGCCATGCGTTCTGGAACGTGCAAGCGAACTGAGGTCTAAGAGCATTGGCTGCATATTGTGCAGTTAGCACTTAACCACAAAAGGTATTTAGAGGAGGGATGCCACGCTTTACCTTGCGAAAATTGTTAGCATGCATGTAAAGTAGCTTGGGAATGCAACGGAACATGTGCCAAATCTTATCGTTGTTTCAATCTTTTTGCGGGCCAATTTAACACAGTGTCTTTTTCGGTTATGTAAGCATGCCAGTTACCGGCGTTTGGATCGGATTTGTATGTTTTCCAAAGTGAATCATTCAGAGCCATTTGCTTCCGCGTCCTGTTTTTCAGCAAGAAGCTAACCTTCTGAGCTAAGGATCTTGGTCTCTGATGCGTTTTTTACTAAAGTATTGGACTGACTGACGAGCTTTCCTCAAGCGACATCAGGGGGTTTTTCCGCTAGAAACGATCAATCAGTGATCTTAATGGGGTCTGATAAAATGTGATGTGCTTTTATGTGGACCATTTCGCTTTCTTTGTGGGACTGATCAACGTTCCACAAATAGCGGAAATGTAGCGTTGCGTGATCACTACTCCCCAGGGGATTGTTTAATGTCGCTCTGTTGATCATAAGTTAATCAGTGGTGAAGACGTGTGCCATAATCACGGCGTTGTTCTCAGTTCTGAATATTGTACTTGAAGTAACATTGTTATGGTGAAAGAGGCCAGCGACTATTTCTTGTAGTTCGGCTTTAAACTGCTTGCCGGATGAGGCCGGAACCTCTAGTGCGTGAATTTTGAAGTCCTTTACAAGGAGAAGGTGAGAGTTAGGCTGAGTCAGAAAGCTTTGTTGTGTAGAAGATAGGCGGTTGTCCACTTCCAGTCTCGACATAGGAGGACGGTATAGGAGAGCAACTACACATGTGTCACCAAGTCTTAGTTGCAGACTGAATATTGAATACTGTATTATAGAGCAAGTAGAAATGGATTCTGTACAACTCTTTCGAAATATGGCGAAAAACGTTATAAAAGTTGTCAACCTTGAATATCATGGTCTTTCTCATGTAATATTTAAAATATTCGACTTACGATATTTCAGGATTCACAAATGTGATATGTCATCGTAAATGTGCAGTCCTTCTCTGAATCGAATAGAGGCAAAATGCAAATCTAACAACGTTTTGAATTGCTGTACAGATGTTGCCTCAATCACATGTTCGGGCAAACTATTCCAAATGTTTACCACTCTCCGTTCGAAGCACAGTGGGTGGAGAACACGTTTCATATCCGGCACAACAAGTTTGTATCTGTGTCCGCGTGTGCTGCATGGCCCTCGTAAGTGCAGCATTGGGCTTAACATGGGGAACTCACCGAGATGTAGAATTCGGTAGGTCATAATGAGGTCGACTCGCACCCGACGGTAGGACAAAGTGTAGAGTCCTAGTTTCTCGCACCGGTCTTCATACCCAAAGCCACGTAAACTGGGGATCAGTCTGGTAACAACGTGTTGGACCCGTTCGATCTTTTTCGCCTCGCCTCGGGTAATCGGAAAGTGGGCGGACGAACCGTACTCTAGCATTGGTCTAATGATAGAAGAGAACAGGCGAGTGGCAACCTCTTCAGACCATGTGCCGAAGCTACGTTTGAGCGCCCAAAGCATGCGCAGTCCGTTCCGATATAGCCTGTTCGTGTTGTCCACGGACTTCAAATGGTAGCGTGAGAGTACACCTAGGTCCTTCACGGAGGGTGTGGGATATAGCGTTTGGCCGTCAAGGATGTAGGTTCGGCCGTTAGCACCCTTCCCCAGGCTCATAAATACCGACTTGGCTGGGTTGACCGGGAGAAGAACTTCTGCAGACCATGTGGATAAGCAGTTGAGATCTTGCTGAAGTAGGCCACAGTCATCGGGAGCGTCGACACCGACGCCACACATGCTGAGTTTGTGAAGGAGAACCTCATGGCTGACCTTGTCGAACGCTTTACTGAAATCGATGAATATCACCTCGACGGACTTCCCCTTGCTTATTCCCTTCAACCACTCATGCCTCGTCACAAGCAGGTTCGTAATACATGAGCGACCTTGCATAAAACCGTGCTGTGCGGGCGTCAGGACCTCGTTTGACTGTAGCAACTGCAGCAATCTCTTCTTCACGATTTTCTCAGCAACCTTTGCCAAAATAGGTGTCAGACAAATTGGCCTGTAATTGTCTACTTTGCTAGGGTCGCCGCCTTTCGGAATAGGCTTCACCACCGCACATTTCCAGTCAACCGGCAACGAACCTTCGGACAGCGACCTGTTGAAAAGGTCAGTCACGACAGGAGAGAGGATGGTTGAAAGTGACTTGAGAACCAGTGGGTGAAGCACATCAGGTCCGGCAGGTTTGGTGCCGTCAAGGTTGGCGAGTAGTTGAGCTACCTCTTCAACGCCGCATTGCAGACTATCGAGTTCGGTAAAAGCGGTACACGTCAAACTCGGAACAGACACCTGGTTATTCGCAAGTACAGAGGCGAAGTGCGCCGCCAACGCGGACGCACGCTCAGTGCTGGAGGTTAGGGCTGTCCATCCGTGCCATCCAGCACTGGCACATCACCTGCCGGCTTCAGGCGTCGCTTCACGTATGCAAAGATTCTCTTGGGGGCGGTCTTCGCGGCTAATGCGAGCTGTACTTCAAAGTGTCGGCGTTTATTCTTTTTGCACTGTTGCAGAGATTCCGCTGACATTTATACCCTTCGTAATCATTGGCAGAGCCACAGAGGAGGAAATTGTCCCACAGTCTGCGCCGCCTCCGAGCCAGGTTTCCATACTCCTTATCAAACCAATGAGACTTAAGCGGTCCAACCTTTCGACATTTCTATGGCACAAATTGGGAACACAATAATGTCAATCTCTCTTTTATAACTATCCAACAGTCTTCCACAGATGCAGCTTGTGACAGAGACCAATCCAGTTGGCTCGCAGCTCGAGCTAGAAAATCGAAGTCCGTTTTCCAGTAGTTGGGAGCTGGTTGCAGCGGATGTGAATACGGCAAAGATAATTCCATATCAGCTATCAGTACTGAGTGGTCGCTCGTAGCCAGAGGCTCCAGGATCCTAACGTCACGCACTCGTTGTTCGTAGCTCGTTAACATCAGGTCGAGACAGGAGGAGGTTGAACGTGTTGATATGCGTGTTGGCTGGCATATGTGTTGCGATGCACCAGTTTCAAGTACCAAATCCACGAACTTTGCTTCAACCTCAGTATATCCAGGCATCAAATGCACATCAGGCCATCGTATTCGAGGACAGTTATAATCGCCCATGAGCAGAAAGTGTGGACGACTCATGTGGGTCCGAAGAATGGGCAGCCAATTCAAACAACGACTCAGGGGACTGCGATAAACTGCGTCCACAAGCAGTTCTCCGCGCCTGAGGCGGATGGAGCACCACAGTAGCTCACACAGGCCATCGTCACTTCGGTAGGTGCTCACAAGTCTCCCACACAGGGAAGACCGGATGTAAAGTAAGACACCACCGTAGGCATTCTTTAGTCTATCGCATCGGAAACACGAGTAACCGTTGAGTTCAAGTTCTTGGGTGTATAACTCTGCATGCAGCCATGTCTCTGCGAGTCCCACTACGTCTGGCCGCTCAGAAGCAACGAAACAACAAAGCTCATCGCGCTTATTCATAATACTGCAAACGTTTGTGAAGGCTACTCGCAGGCCGCAGCAGGAGCCGCCGTGCTTGCTTGCTGTGTGAGCAGCCTGTTTATCCTGATTCGCGGATTGTTGGAAACCACCCGAAAATTTACGATACGAAGATTTGTTTCCCCCTCACTAGTGCGTCTTTTCAACTCAATGATGGCAGACTTGAGCCGCTGCCTCTCTACTGGGTCCAGGTCGGGACGAACATGGATCTTCAAACCTTTCAGCCTACTTAGGCGAGACATGATCAGTCTTGGACTGGCTTCGTCCACAAAAGTGATTCTCATAGGCCGATTTTGTTGATCACCTTGCTTTCCAAGACGGGGTAATCTGCCTCACTTTTACCGAGTCCTCACCAGCGTCGAGGAGTCTATCAATTAGACTCTGTAAAAACTCGACATCGTGATCGTAGCGCACTTGAGGTGATGGATCACTGGACTCCGGTGCGTGAAAGATCACGAGATTATAACGCCTCTGGACGGACGAGGTTGGCCTTGCAGGGCGAAGTATACTACCAGCCTCAAGTGGTTTGACTAACTGTTGAGTTACAGAACGTAAACGCCCAACGTTCCTTCGTAATTTCGTCCTCTGATCTTTCCACTGGTCTTCAGCACTCAGACTTTCACCTGCTGGGACATCAGTGTCCGTTGGACACAACAAAGGTAAACAATTTAGCCCAGGTGCAGCTGGGCTTCTCACAACGGTTGGACTTCGTGTAAGTGAGTTTGCACGGGTAGAGGAGGACGACTGAGCCGAAACCTGAAGGCTCTTCGCGCTAGGTTGTTGGGCCAAACACACGGAGCTGTTCGCAACGAAACGCTGAGGACTACAAGTCGGCTTTACTCTTTCTGGCTGTATCTGATTTCGGCAATTTTCACATATAGTTTGGACGAAATCGTGTTGGATCTCGCGAAGACGATGAAAATGCCCAACTGATAATCCAACACATGAAATGTGGTATTAAACTTGGCACAATGCACACGTGAGGGCATTTGCAAGGTATCCGACTAGTTTGGAGCAAATACCACAGGATGACTGCTTCGGCATTGCGAATAATCCGAAAACAAGATGACGGCCAATTGGCGAAGAAAGTGGCGATAGCAAGATCGTCGAAACCAAACGATGAAATACAAGTATTTCTGGTCGGAAATTTCAGAATCGGAAATGAAACTGAATTGTAGCTCAATTTGCACGAAATACTTCCAATGAACGCAGAAAGTTAACACAAAGTGATCTTGTCAACACAGCCAAAAATAACCGACCGGAGGACGCTATCCGCACCAAAGTGAGTCTACAAGTTAAAGCTCTGCGTTGTAAAAAAAAACTTGGAAACGTAGATCACTGTTATAGTAAAAAGTACGCCACCTCCATTACCAGGTATATATTTAAGTAGTATGGAAATAACTAGCACAGCGATTTCATCATTCATCATCCAGCCAATTCACAGTTATCACTATCAAGTCCATAAACATCGACAGTTAAGGAAGTTTGAAGTTTGGATATTTTGTTGAAGAGGCCCTGAACATTGGTATATGTACAAGTGAATGTTTCGAAGTTTAGAAATGTAGCTGAAGGTGCGATTGACAAATCCGAGCTTTTGCCGACCATTGCGAGGTCGGCAACTAATCCTTCTTTTTGGTGAACTAGTGACATTGAACATTGAGTCGCTTTATATTAGCTTGTAGCATGGTCACAGGATGAAGTTTCGGTTTTATTAAGTATTAAGAAATTCGCAGCCGCTTCAACATTTGGTCGTGCTCCGCAGTTGCCAGCTTCGCAACCAAGATTTATTCGACTCACTCTCAGACTTGTGTCTATGCTTTCTCTTTCTCTCTGCTGATCATATGGGGTCTGGTTTTTAACGCCTTTATTCTTAGATCTGAGGGAATATTTTTCCCTACTTGTGTCACGTTTCAAGTGCACTTTCCGCTAAGTCTTTGGACTGGAGCACAATTGTTATCACCTTGTGGCTACACTTTTTATTTTTTAATGATGATGTTAGTCTTATGATCGATTTGGCTGTCACGTTGTCGAATAAGAGCGCTTGACGGAGTTGGCGCCATTCCCCCAAACTAACTGCTTGTGCTTCACAGTCATCAGATGCTTGAAGCTCCGGTACACCATAAATACAGATGGACATTCCGTTGTTCCAATGGTCATCAGGGTTCTGTTTTCTTTGTTGGCGCTCGCTCCAAGGGAGGTCAAGACAAATCCGAAGGTCGCATGAGTCACTTCTAAGGCGGGTGGTTGATAAAACAGCGCCCCAATGTCATTTGCTGCTTGTAGCGTCACATGTAACAAGCGTGATTCTCCCGTGGTGCGTCGAGTTTAGGTTCCCCACATTGCGCACCATGTAAGCCGGCTTAGCTTAGACCTTTATTACTAGAGATAGGAAATCCAACTGTTTTCAAAGTACAGGATTTTTCTTTTTTAGTGTTCACTTTAGGTTCAGGAACACTAGAGCCTACAATCGTCAGCGGCGCATGGGCTCGGGTTGAAGTAATCGCTCTGTGAAGGAGTGCCATTTAAGTCTTCGGTTGAGTGATGGGCACATGCGTGGCACATCTGGCCACTGTATGATCACATCAGGTGCAACCATGGATTTTACTCCTGGTGCTTGGGCAGTGGCAGCGGACGCCTACAGCGGTAGCCGGTTTGTTCACGTGTGCCGGTGTAGCGTGCTCCCCATAGGTGTTCTCGTGCAATATCGACTGTACCGGGATGAGAGTCGCCGTATTATGTAGAATTACGTTGTTTGTCTGGTCTCAGACTGGAGCTTCACGGTTTTACCCTTACCTATGGATATGCCACTGTGTTCATATGGAAAGTCCTGGGTGGCGATCGCTGCGGTGGTTGAATCCGTTGGATAGCATTTACTGCGCTTACGTTCCCCCATCATCGCCACCAGATTAGCGCATTACTGTGCCAAAGTAGCCATGTCTTTAATACGTATGACGGCCATACAATCAGTGCAGAAAGGAAATGAGATTGTTTTATTGTTCTTCGTTTCCTTTGCGTCTAAAGAAGCATATTTGGTGTGATAATATGTGCTGCATCCAGAACAAAAATTAACGGATGGAAACGTTTTCCCGCAGCGGCAAACGTTACTCGGCTGAGTTTCTCTGTTCTTCGTCACGAATCTGACTTTAGTTCTCGTCACGTTCACGGATTAGTCAAGACCCGGAGAGGAAGTGGGACAGTCATCTACCCACGCACACACATACGTACATTGCACGAATACGCGCACGGATCAGGCAACTGGTCCTCCGAACTCGGCAGGCGAGCTTACGCTAGGCTTGACCCACGCAAGTCAAACCAACCGGGACTGGACGATGCGTTGATCTCTGATGAATAGCGGTTGCGACAAGTCACAAAAGTGGTTGACTTGATTGGTTAGGTAGTGGATAAACAGCAGTGAAGTAGTGGCTGCAAACTAGATACAACGTCCAAACGCTGTATTGGATAAGCAAGAGTTTAGGCTATCGTATAGCCTGGAGAAAGCTCTTTCGATTGATAGTAAAAGGTCCAATGGGAACTTGAAAACGAACCGGTTTTGTTCCTGAGTTCTAATGACAACTCTATCCAAGTTGCCTAAAGTGAATAAGATGTTAAAGCGTTAGGACTAATCCGACAATATAATATCCACTTTTTGGAGCTTATAAATTCAACTGAAATGAATGTAAGCTCGATGATGAGCACTAAGATCCTGAAGGTTATTCAACAACATAGTTGCGAACTCAGATTGTGTCCGTTAGCGCGGCAGACGTCAAGGTCAAGTAAATGAGTAAATGAAAATCTACTAAGCCTAACGTAAAATGTTTTCACTGCGCTTGTGGTGCGCAAAAAGGAACTTGGTTCATACGGTTCCTCTATTTACTAACATATGTTAGCGATTACACCTTGCTTTTGGATACTGCGACTAAAAGTATGCGGGAAAGCAAAGGTGGCTCCAAAGACAACTTTTGCAGATACTCAATGACTGATCAAGTTGAGTCAACATAACATAGTGCCTTTTGCTCCCAAGGAAGGTGCAAACTCGGCCGCAACACACGTTCTGGAAAAGGATAGGTAGTGAAAGTAAATATCATGAGAGAATTAACATAAAACAGCAGTTCTATAATAACGGAGAGGGCCAAAATCACTAAAGTAACTTACTCGCCTGCACTTGATTGAATATATTTTGAGCATTCAAAAACGTGACGAAATGGAGTAATGATGTAACACAGACCAATGTACGGGGGTGTGTAATTTTTGCCACCTCTCGGTTCCAATCACTTCACATATTGAGGATAACTATCAGCAGTATATATTTAGAATGCAACTTGGTTCCATGTGTTAATCTGCTTGCATACAATACTGGCAACAGTTTTAACCTTTCAATACAACCACCTCGAAACACATCAGTCGCCAATCCGTCAATCATTTTGTGGTCTATATTTAATCGGCCAGGGAAGATCACGGGCCAACAGTAGATCCAATATGGTAACAAGCACATCATACTACAACGTGGGATCAGATAAGAAGGTACGGCAGAAATCTTAATAAGCAGCGAGATTCTCAAAACTTAGCTGAATAGTTCCATTGTGAGAAGAAACCACGTAAGACCACATTTTATTATCATTCCCAATTAGTTCACCTACAAGGAAGACTTTACACCTTCACCATGGATAAACAGTTGTTGACTCTGCACGTGGGGTTGCTGGTAGCGGGTTCCATTTAAAAAATTTGGATTGCGCATCGCAACGCGTTCACACAACTACATATGACGCTCGAATAAGTGAGAAAAGAACATACTTAATGCTGAATGCTGAATGCTGGTTTGAAGCAGCGAGTAGAGCTTTCTCTGTATAGCTGCATCATTCATCGCTCTTGGATATATACTCCTTATTTATTGTTCCGCTGTCTATATTTTGCATCTGCAAAGGGTTTGTCTAGGAGCTTCTTAAATTCGGCCACTGAGTTCGCCTCTACTATGTGCTGCGGCAGGTCGTTCCAGACATCCACCACTCTGCCTTCGAAACAGTGTTGGTGAGCGACCCGCTTCATTTTCGGTACGATAAGTTTATACCGGTGTCCTCTTGTGCAGCTTGGTGTGCGCAGATGAAGCAGTTGTCTCAACATGGGGTAATCACTCAGATGTAATACCCGGTGCGTCATAATGAGGTCAACCCTCAGCCGACAATAAGCTAGGATGTACAGCCTTAGTTTCTTACATCGGTCTTCGTATGGCATACCTCGCAAGTTGGGAATTAGCCTGGTGGCTACATGCTGCACCCGCTCAAGCTTTTCTACCTCGTCCAGGGTGATGGGACAATACGCGGGAGAGCCGTACTCTAGCACTGGTCGTATTATCGAGACGAAGAGGCGAGTGACAATCTCTTCGGACCAAGTGCTGAAGCTGCGCCTGAGGGCCCAAAGCATCCGAAAGCTGTTTTGGTACAGCCTATTCTTGTTGTCAATGGACTTTAGGTCGCAGCGTGAGAGCACACCGAGGTCGCGCACGAAAGATGCGGGATGCAACGGTTGACGAGCCACTGTGTACGTTCGGCTGTGCTCGCATTTACCCAACCTCATAAATTGCGACTTGGCAGGGTTGAAGCGTTCAGCGTTAACCAGTTGGACTTGAGCCAAACTGTTAGGTTATCCAGTATGGTCGTTAAGCTTACCGATGACTTCACGGCTAACTAGTGCACCCTCACGACTATGTCATCCGCATATTTCAGCAAGAGGAATCGTTTACAGATGGAGGTTGAGGTTATGTGGTTGAAGAGCTCCGTAGTTCGTCTTGGTAAAGCAGCTTTCTCAAAAAATCCTGGTAAACTGGTTGCGTTAATTAACATAGTTTCATAGTGAAAAACAAAAAGATCTGGACTTCAGCGCCGAGCTGATCACGCAATAGCCCTTCGAGTTTAACACAACCAAACCCGTAACTGTGTTCCAGACAATAAATGTGGGTGGGTTTGTTTTTACTATCTAGTGATACAGGCACATAATATGTGAGGTAGGCTATCGCACATAACACGGACCGTGACCTGTAAGAGTTAGAATGCAAAGTGTCATTCAAATTCACTGTGGTTAACATCCTTCTCACAATAAGCTTCTCAAAGCTTTCAGCGCAATCGGCTTGCAAGCAGTTGGTCGACATTAACTAAATAAATAAATGTGTTATTCCTGGCAGTGCGGGGCACACCTACAAATGCATGACCATGCTAGTACAGACAGGTATGGTGAGTAATTGTATACAAATATAACAGGTTAACCAATAACATACCGAATGTGATTGACTGTAAAAATGTAAGTATGTGAAGTGTGAAGCCTACGGTATGGAAAGTGACAGTGGCTTTATTTAGTGACGAGCCACGTCCGCTACATCGCAGTGTTTTTATGCGGACATTTGTGGCTTTTATAGGGAGAATGTCTGCCAGGTGAAAACCCACCATGTCCGGTGGGTCTGTCACTGGAACGGAATTAACCTGAAGCACCAAGCTAGCACCACGTGAAGGTTGTTCGGCTAGCCAGTCACAGGGGTGTTGGCTGGGTCCCGTCATCTGTCCGTTGTCTAGTGCTGCTTTAAGCGCGACATTTGTAAGTCCGCGAAGGGTTCTGTCAAGTAGCCAGCACAAACATAGTGGACGACAGGGGACAGTAATTGATGGACAGATGATTTGTTTGATTTCAGTTTGAGTAAATTTGATTGTATGTCTAAGCTATTACCTGGAGGCGAGTTACCTGTAGGTAGTTACAATTCAATATATATAATATATAAGACTCCATTATTGTCCTGATCATAAACATTTAGGTTTAATTCAACCACGTCCAGATTAGAATGCATAGCCTCGCGATTGACTCCGTCTAAATGTTTCAGTATTTTCATACGTCTCGGTAATAACTGTTTCCCAAGGTGCTCAAGACAACATTGTTCGATCTTCATGTAAATCGACAGACAATATACTACACATGTCTTTACGTTACACCGTCTGGTCTTTTAAAATGTGCAATTTATTGAGGCGTTGTAATGACAGCCTTTGTGCATGAATGACAATTGTTTTAATTAGACAGCTGATGTCGATGTAGAAGATTAGTTGATTAGATAACTGATAAGTATACCAGGGTACCTCCGCGTCATAACACTAACTGAAATCTGCAAGGGCTTTAATTTCCCGCAGTCGTTCAAGCACCTTAGGAAATTATTACCACAACCTGAAATTTTTATCTTTGTGGCGGATGAAGTCTTTGTAGTTAGAGTTACCACAGATAATAGTGGATACCTTTGCGACAGTTTGATGAGAATAAACTAAACTGATTACAGAGAGCCAAGCTTTTTATTCTACTAAGCGATTGCTGGTATATGATTGCTTTTGACGTGGTTTAGATTGCACAATATGTAACATGGCAGAAAACGTGACTGGGGTCCTTCAAGTTCTGATAAGTCACGATAAGGTCGCGCAACAGACGATGATGTTTTCTACTGCAAACCCACAGGGCTACGAGTCGCCGTATGTAGTATGGATACAACACACCTTTAACATTTGGACTAGTTTTCGTCTTAGCAGCCATAATATGTACTCAATGCACAGTTTCTTATAAGCATATGGCATAAACAATGTATAACATATCAAGAGAAAAATTCAAAGATAATTTATTTTCGATGAATCTTGTCAAGCACGTACAATTATGAAGCAGATAACCAAAACATAAAATGAGCTACTAAGAGCTATGCACAAACAAAAGAATGTCAGGTATTAAGTGGAACAGTAAAATTGGGATCTAATTATGTACGCCAAACAATATCAGACTCAAACAAGTCACGATGGACCAGTGGCCTTGAAGCCGTGAGGGCCACTGCAGCATTGGCGCTTGCACGAGAGCCCTCTGCTTGCAAGTTGCCGGCTGTAGACGTCTGATAGCAAGAGCTTCAGCTATGGTCAAGAAGCGCATTTAGAGCCCCTTTGATTAGTGATCTGCTGCAACTAGGTGAACGTTGAATGAGGCCCAGTGTTAATCAGATGCTCACAGATTGAACGACAAATTTATTGTTTGTGACTGCACGGTCGAGTCTTCACGCCTATTGGACCAGTTTAACCGTGCACACTCGTCTTTGTGGTTCACTTGCGAAACGGAGAACGGCGGTGCACTGGCTTCTCTAGACGTTCCGTTAAGACGGCGTAGCTGTACGTGGCTTGAAAGTAGCGTACAAAGATAAACAACTTGGGTTGGCCAATGTACCTATTTTCTCAGCTTCCTCCCCCACGATATATATAAGAAGTCTTTTTCGTTGCTTATACTATCGGGCAACGAGAATTTGTAGCTCAGAGACGCTAGAAGAAGACAAAGAGTTCATTCATAGGAATCTACAGAGCAATGGTTACCCTACTGCATTTGTCAAGATGCACTCCGTAGTTCGTGACGTCCCTGAAGCTATGCTCACAGTCAAAAAAGACGTCTTTCTCTCTGTTCCCTTCAAAGGGGATATGCCCTTCGAGTTAGTTACTAGAAGGTTATCCTTTGCGCTTAACACGACTTATCCGACAGCTCAAGTTCACCTCCTTGTTGAAGCATATCCTCTCATCATACAACTTCACAAAAATGGACTACCGGTTGAGTCCGAACCCTTTGTACTATATCAGTTCGCCTTCACCTGTGGTGCTAGATAAATCAGACATACCACCTGAAGTCTATCAAAACGCATAGCAGAGCACTGTGCTGCTTCCTTACAGCGTGGAATCCAGAGGAGCGTGCATAGTTCAATCTGTGAGCACCTGATTAACACTGAGCCTCATTCAACGTTCACCTAGTTGCCGCGGAGCAATACTCAAAGGAGCTCAAAATACGCTTCTTGGCCACAGCTGAAGCTCTTGCTATCAGACGCCTATAGCCAGAATTTTGCAATCAGAAGGCTCTCGTGCAAGCGTCAATGCTGCCGTGGCCCTCACGCACTTAGTCGGCTTCAAGGCCACCAGTCCATCGTGAATTGTTTGCGTCTGATATTGTTTGGTGTACATAATTAGATCCCAATTTTACTGTTCCACTTACCACCTGACATCCTTTTATTTGTGCATAGCTATTAGTAGCTCATTGTATGTTTTGGTTATCTGCTTCATAATTGTACGTGCTTGACAAGATTTACCAGAAAGAAATTTCTTCACATTTGATCTTTTGGTATCTGAATGAGGATTATTTATGTATAACATGTGCCATGCTTGAATTAGCCAAATAATGGAAGGAGTAATTTGACTTGATCTCTCATAGTGTGTGCGTATATTGAGATCCCTCAATCTTTGTCATCTATATTACGGCTTACTTTTACTGTGCCACCTCGACACACGGCCAGATGGGACGTGGAATTTAGGGTGAGACAACATGATGAAAAAAATTGCATGGAGACGGCGTTATAGATGTCCCTATTACCTCACTTGTACATTTGGCCATACCAGAATTGTTCTAACTTGGCTAACAGCTGCGGTCAATTTGTTGGGTACTAAAAAATCCATTAAGGAATCACTTTAAAGACTAGACTGTTTAGATGTTTTACCAGTTCCCGCTGTAAAATATTAGTCAAAAGATTTAGTTAGTCCCTGCACCGTAGTTGAAAAATATATAGTATAATTATTTATTTTTCACCACATGTAAAACTGTCCCGGGTTTGAAAACGATAAATGCTGTGAACTCAAGGCACAATGGAACAGACTTTATTACTAGTAACGAAGCAACTACATAATCATGAAATGAATGGAAACCGAGATACAACAAGCTAATAAATAGGGATAATAGGAAAAGCATTTTGTTGGAGTCATCATAGTTTTAACATCGAAGAGCGCACAAAAATAGCTTGTTTTGATGGTTTAGGATAATTGTACATCGTTTGCACGCCATATCGGATCTCGACGTACCCAACATATATTTCCTAATGTAGGTGGATTACAGCAACGACAATGCATTTTTACTCAACGATAATGCGGGCGCAGGTAATGAGGGAGCGTGTTTCAAGGATGACGCACCATGGGATTAAACGTCTCGAGGAAATTTCAGCCGGCTCCAATGCTTGACAAACTTGAACTGGGGACTCTTGTAATTGCCAACTTGCGGTAGGTAAATTGACAGACGTGGTTGGGGTTCCTCTGAATCTGGTAGACCATCATTAGGTTGATAAGTAGGCACCGATACTGACTGCTGTCTGAGCTATTATGGAAGATGGAACAACCCTCGGACTTGAATGGTCATTCCTCGTTCTTGAATCACCAGCACTGCGAGATTTGTCTTATGCCAGATCTGTGAGGACTGCATTGCGTATTTTACATGAGGCCGTACGTATGTGTTAAGCATGTACGGACAGAGAGATAGATCAAATGGAGCGAATACCCTCCGCAGAATGCCAACGTGTGAGTTTCCGGTATTTGATGCTTTTTCAGATTGTCCTGAGCCGCACAGATCATCCTGAATTAGTACCCTAAGATCTCGCTCCTGGGTAACTGCTTACAGGACGTGGTGCGCAAGATTGTAGATACTGTGTAGCTGATGAAAATGTAGACCAACTTACACTTAGACGAACTGAATTGGTGCAACTTTAAACTGACTATTTATGCGAACTCTCCATGTCTTATTGACGTGCAACCTGGTCACACGACAAATTCAAACACCGTCAGCCAAAGGCAAGAAATCCGAGGCGATCAGACGCGTAACCTTGTTAGTGAACACGAAATCAGGCGCGGTCCCAGCACTGATCTTTGTGGCACTACCCATTTGGCATAAATCGGCTCGGACTGGGCATTTCGAACTTTAAGCAAAAGCTGTAGATAGTGTACGAAGTGCCTGATCCACCAATTGATAAGTTCTTCATATGCGCAACTTTTCAGTCTCTGAAGCAGAATTTGTTGGTCCCGGCGGTCAAATACTCCCTCCTTGCCATTTATCGATCACTTTTTTCCAACTACTGCGTGCAAACAGTAGGTTGGTGGAAACCGTGGTGGTCCGGTGCTTTGATTTTGCAACGCTCTAGATAGTTGACTAAGGCGTCAGCGATGAATGTCTACATCAACTTTGAGATTACGGGGAATGGGACCACCGTGTGGAAGTTTGGGAATTCCAAACGAGTGCTACTTTTAAACGTTGGCATGGTTCGTCTATGTTTACACATAGTAGGCACAATTTTTTCACCTAAGCACCATCAAAAAGCTCACATTGACTCGATATGGTTTTTGCGTCTACCTTCAGCGCCCTCAGATGAATGTTATCAATTCCGGAAGAACTGCATGTGCTGTACTTTAGGTAATAAGTGTGGGTAGGCAACACTGGCAGAAAGTTGGAAGTGAGACGCATATGAAACCGGTATAACGTTGGCTGTCGTTCAGGGTAATCTGCCACTCCGACTATCTTGTTAAGCGGCCAATACCACACTTTAATTTGCCAGTACCATAAACGTGCTTGCACTTTAGCTTTTTGGCATATTTGCTAAGCAAACACTGTGTCTGTATCATTCTCTACTCATGGACAAGCGATTTACATTGATTGCGCTCGGCAGCGTAGTCGCTCTATTTAACGGGTCCAAGAAAATATCTTTAAGCGCGTCAAACCGCTGATATGTGTTTCGAGTTCTGCTTCTGATGTAGGACGATGACTTAATGAGAAACCCGCTTGACTTCTGAAACATTTAAAACCCGATTAGAGATGCGTTCAACGGACCGAATATACCCGCTCTCAGGAAAGCCACATTTCAAAACGTTTCAAGCGGTCATTCCAACAAGATGTGTCATCATACTCTGACGTGTGATGGTGCGCATTACAATGAAACAATAGAAAAATAATATAATCTGGATAACATATCCGAGGCTTGATAAGCCCCGGGGAATGGTTTGTGGGAAGAACGTTAGTTCATTGATGTTACACAAAAGTGTAAAACACATGTGGACTCCCCATGCCATCCATCTTAACACATAGGTATATCCGTCTAACCCGATTTCGTGGGGTTAGTGAGCACAATGTTTGTCTACGTCTTTTCGTCAATCAGTGAACAGAAATCAGATCAAACAATCTAAATGATGTAAAGCATCGTCGAGTCATTTTATCAAAATGGGTAGCGTGGGCACAGATATGACAAAAGTCGAAAGGACCTCCAAGGTTGACAAAGTCGGAGGGAATAATAATTCCGGCAGCACTCAAGCTGACCGTATTGGGTGGCAAATCACAATTTATTACCTTACAGTTCTGTGTTGCAGCTAAGCTTTAGGAAGTCTGCGCAAGGGTGGCCAGGGTTGTTCAAAATCTGGAACGCCAGGATGAGGTCGCCTCGTAGACGGCAATATTTTCCTCTGTACACACCCAGGGCTTTCAGTCGCCTATGCTATTGCAGGTGGACAAACCTTTCACGTTGTTTATTGCCCGTCTCTATACGGTCTCCAGTGCGATTAGGTCGCTTTTAAAGCAGTTTACCAAGCTTGGATCGCGTACTCTACATGGAGCCCCAAATACGCATTAAGCATTTGGGAGAAGATGGAGGGATCGAACACCCTGAACGCTCTCCGTAGCAGATCAACATGTTGGTTCGCGGTTTTAGACGCCTTGAATGATTGCGCCGAACAGCCGATGTCGCCTTGGATTGCCACCCAAACGTGTCGCTCTTGTGAGATGGTGTTCAGCGTTACCTCTCCAAGCATATATGCGTACATGGGCTTGTGGCTTACTTGCGGGGTCTTACACTTGTCCGTGTTAAACGGAAGTATATTTAATTTTGACCATTCAAAAGTGCAGTCTATATCTCGTTCCAACATATCGTGCTATTCCTGACAGTCGACTGACTGCCATATCTTGATGTCAGCGGCAAAAAGCAGTAAATTGGACTTGATGACACTCGCAAGGTCGTTAATGAAGAACAAGAATAACCGCGGCCCCAACACCAACCCTTGTGTAACACCGAAGTCCACACCAATTAGATTAGAAAATGAACCTTGAACTCGAACCTGAAGGCGTCGCTGAAAGAAGAAGTTTTCGATCCATCCAAGGACAGGGTTTCCAACTCCGTAAGCTTGCATCTTTTGGAGACGAATGCGATGATCACTGCGGTCAAATTCTTCGGAAAAGTTTAGGTAGATGATATCAATGCTGGTCCTACTGTAGGCTATCTCTGTCCACCTGTCATGGGCAAGCAGCAGGTTGGCAGTACATGACCGATGCTGATGTAATCCGTGTTACTTCGAAGTAGCCCATTACAGCGTCAGCTATAGTCGATTCCATGACCTTAGAGAACATCGGGAGGGGAGTCATTGGGCGGTAGTTGGCTGGCCCTGAACAGTTACCACTCTTGAAAATCAGGTTATTGATGCCTTGCTTCCAAGCATTGGGGACCTGTAGTTCGTCCAGGCGTCTTTGGAAAAAATCTCGTTATTCCTTCTGCTATCCTCGTAGCTGTCACCTGCAGTGATTTCGGGGGAATGTTGTCAACTCGGATGCAACTACGGGTGCGCAACGAAAGCAACTTCCTCAAAATGGTTGATGAACTAAACGTGAAGTGTTTAAATACTGGCATCTGGGAGAATGGGACAGGTATGTTACAAATGCTGGGAGCACGTCGGAAAATTGAGGCATATTGTAGCCGTAGAACGTTGGCTGTATCTTCGACGATTTGAGCACCTCTATTCACTGAGATTAGTGGGGGAACAAACGTTTCGCATTCCGGAGACTGTTCACATGTCTGTACAGAAGCTTTTTGTTAAGACAAAACGTTTCCGCTAGACTCTGCTGGTGTACTAATTTGTCCTCGCTCACAAGTGTGGTACAAGGATTACGATGCACAACATAGTTACTCCAGTTGTTAGGGCTGGGGTTCGCTCTATACACATGCCACGCAGCGTCTCTTACTGCCATGTGTTTTCGGGTACTACTCCAAATGTATGATTGTGCCCTTGCAGAACGAAGTGGCTTGTGGACCGATGCAGATTTAATCAATCAGTGATCTTGCCAGTAAAATCTAACAAATTACTATCAATGGAACAGTCGTCCGGAAACTTCCAGATGGCATCTCCCACAAATTCTGCCAGTATGTCGTAGTGGGTGATTGTTCGGAACCATTTAGTATGTTCTTGTGGATATTCCGCATAACATGCGAAGTCGTAAATTATGGTTACATGGTCACTTCGACCCAGGGGACTCTCTAGCCTTGGTTTCTTAACCATGAGCTCTTTGTTCGTGAGCATCAAATCAGGTACAGATGGTTTATTTCCGGCTCTGAATCGGGTAGGCGAAGTACCAGGGCTGAAGAGCGGAATGGTTGCAATGTACTCTTACAGGTTAGCCTTAAACTGCTCGTTGTGGGATTCTGGAACTTCCAAATCATGAAGACTGAAGTCACCTGAGATAAGAACATGAATGTATCGTCCTCGTAGGACCCTTCCCAAAGGTAATGCCAGGCGGGAGTCCATCTCTGGGGTGGACATTGGGGGACAATAAACAACGGCCCAAAGTCAAATGTTGTTGCGTCTCAGTCGCAGACAGCACCAGAGTGAGTCTATGATCAGCGTTTCAGGAACGGCCAACGGTTCGCACTACAGGTCGTTGAGGTAGCATAACATTACCTCCCCGCCTTTGCTAGGCCGATCGTTTTGGAGAAGGGACATACCATTTATCGCGATCTCGGCATCGGTAATTTCTGAGTGCAACCAAGTTTTCGTAACGATTATGAGGTCCCAGGCATGTGACGCTTTACGTAGCCGCAGTTCGGCAGGCTTGTTCAGGAGAACTTGTGCATCGGTATACATGCAAAAAAGTTTCTTTGTTTTTTACAATGAATCGTCGCATGGGTGTTTAGGATAAACTGTTTTGTCGACAGGCAAAAGTCGGCAAATAATCGTTTTTAGGTGGGGGTATGACGAACTTATCTGTGTCCGATTCATGGATCCTACCGTTAGCTCTTTGCTTCTCTCTTTGTAGGTAATGTATGGGGTGTGTTTGCCAGTTTCATTGGCTAGTTGCTTGAAGTTATCCGAACTCTTGTCTGATTAAGTGACTGCTCTCATATGTTTGCTAAGCAGATGCTGCTTTGGTCCGGAGCTCGGAAGGAAGGCTGCTGCAGCCCGTGTACCATCCTTCTACTACTATTGCTGACATTTTTCTATATTTAAAGACTTCTTTCGCAATCCTCGGGCTACATCCCTTGTAGATTGGCGATCATTGGAGTTTCGAGATTGATCGCGCAATGACGTTTTCCAGAGAGAGGGTTTCGCGAATGTACCGCCATTGCTTCAAGACGTGTGGTTGCTTCGCGCTCCTAATGACTTTCTGCCTCGGGAACACCGTGTACAAGGATGATTCTGGATAAGAATTCCTTCTGATTTTCGTCCAAGTAGTGCTTCGTCTGTCTGCGTTCGCTTCACGGAATATCCGGGAATAGGCGGATGGAACATGACGCATTCCGGAGGCGAACCGTCGATAACAGGACAGCTACTGCTTCATTGGCAGAAGTCAGCATAACTCGGAGAAGGCTTGGTTTACCGAAGTGCTGTGCGTTTAGGTGACGGGTAACGCGTGTCAACTTGACGCGCTTAGCTACAATAACTATAGTGTTACTTATCGTGTTCCACTGGTTTTCCTCATCAATCTGTTTTATTTTAGGTGGTTGACGTCGATTCTGGAACCTTAGTGCAGATTACCGTTGGTGTACTACGTGCAACTATGTTTGAGGTCAAACGACCAACTTGTCGGTATATATTCGATGGAGGTTGTTTGGGTACAGCTTCATCTTCTTCATTTGCTGTGGGTCCAATGGGAGTGCCCGAAGATCTAGGTTCCCGGTCGCTTTGGCAGCAACTAAGTTCCAAGCACCACTGGTATCGAAGCCCTTCTGAATTTTCGGAATCGTTTGGAGGGTGGACGAGGGCCTGACCGTACTCATTGCAATCGGATTGGCGGTGGTTGTTTCAGGCATATTTGAACAACTGATGGTATTGGTGTTTAATGTCGCAGATGGTGCATTCTTAGCGCGCCACCTCCTTCCTCAGATGGATTGCGGTGCTGAATGGGAATGACCTGGATTTACTCTCTGTCAAGCTTTCTACAAGTGAATTTCTATTGGTACTCCTCATTTGTACAAAATTACTACTTGTCTTTCGTACTTCTGCGATAGTTCATGTACAATCTTTACCAGTGGAATGACTATACATACTGAACAGAACCACAGTGAATCTGATTTGTTAATGAGTAGCTTCAACTGGTTCACTGTGAGCTTGGAACATCTACGATGAAACGGCCTTGGCAAGTGCTACACTGGATTCCAATCCGTACATTTTTATGGCATGAAGGGAGGCCACAAACTACTGTCGATCTGGATGCGGTAACAAGGGCTTTTGATTGGTCGCCACAATCCATTGCGTTGATTGATGGTATTCCCAAAGAGACAAGAGCGCGTATCGCGTGTGCGCTGAATTGTCTGCAGGTTCAAGGTCGTCACTTTCTGTACGTCTGAACAGGTAGGGCAAGTTCAAGCGACTAGATCGTTCACGAGGTAAACATAGCGATTGAGTGATGAACGGTCTAGAGCTATAGTTGCTGATTCGTCAGATGAAACATGTAGTTGAAACCACAAATAGTTATGTAGTTCATAATTCGGGAAATTCCTCGATTGTGTTTTTGTGGGAATGGTGTAAAAACCGCAATGTGGAGATAAAAGACGATCCACACAAGCTAAATCCGAAGGATGCAATGCACTAAATAGCGCAGCTGAAACTGGATCGAATGAGTGTGAACACAGTTGCGTGATAAAATGCAGCTGAGAACGGCGGCAAAGCAACGCTTTCACGCATGAGCGATTGGAACGCAGCTTTGTTCAAGGTTGTTCAGTGTGCTACTCCAGGTGTTCAGCGAAACACACACAGTCGTAACGTTTGGTAAAAAGAACGCTTTGCGCTAGTGGGGTGTCTATTAATGGCCTGTAGATTGGGCTTACCACAATTTTAAGTGCGTATTCTCGTGCCGATGGCTTTGGATTAGCTTTGTTCTTAGTGGGTGAGATGGTTTGTATGTACTGCGTAATACTTGCGATACGTGCTTGCACGAAGATCAGCTGTAAGTTGCCGGATACGCAGTACACACTAGTGGTGCAGATGACTTTGCAAACAAGTGAGCTGTTTTCCCGCCTAAACATTTTTGATGATTTCAGCTCACAGAATCCTATAACACCAGCACAGCATAACTCCCAATTCACAAGGGTTTCTATATATTGAATGTAAGTATGGAACCCAGTCGATGTCAATGAAGGGCAATGAATTTCTATGACTACAAATGTGGTTTAATGCAGCACCAGGTTTTTGAGCGATGACGTGTTGCGTTTGGTGATGCCCTATAAGAACTCCCACGTTTGAGTGATTTGCAGAATTTGACTGTGGCAGCATCTCCCTGAATGATGAGGCACGGGGTGGTCGAACCGTGGAGTTCACCGCAGCGGACGATATTGTTACTGTGCAAGAAAGGACGGAGGAGGATAATCACGTTCCTGTGCTACAGCTGAGGAAAGCTATCGGGATCTCTTGGGGATCAATTCTCACTATCCCCCATGAGAACTTCAGCCTCAGAAAGTTGCACGAGCACTGGGCATCCCATAAGCACGGTGAGAACCAGAAAGCAGCTCGCGCCACGCTTGCTACGTGTGATGATGTAATGGGGGCTGGAAATGATGGTGATTGCAAATGCTGTAATGCCGATCAAACGTTACAGGCCAGACCGATAGGGTGTGAGCACGTTGCCGGAAGCAGATTGGTCAGCCAATCCTCAAACAGTCGGCCCGTAATCGTCTCCACCCCGCAAGTATCCACTGAACGTGCAAATGACCAATCAGGCACCAGCAGGTGAAGGAACGCATACTCGTGCACCCTTGAGCCAAGGCTCGTAGCATTGGATCGAGAGAAGAAGCGCGCGAGTCCAATCCCGCCAATCCTACTTCCAGTAAGAAAGTCAAGGTGCTTGTAGACAGAGCGAAAGTGGCGGTCAAGCATAAACCAATGGAAAGGGAGCCAGCGACACAATGCAAGTAACAGGGATGAGCCATTGACACAGACTGTTGTAAATAGCGTATATACTCTATAAATATTCGAGCGTAATCTCAATAAATGACTTCGTGATCGCGGCCCAGTCTTCTTGCCTCCCGGAGGGCTACATGAGAGCTGATGAATGTCCCAGCGGTGTTTGGATCCTCAGGGGTGATGAGACCTTGGTGTACGATTTCGACTTTTAGTCCAGGCAACAATCGCTCAGTGGACGGATGTTGGTGTGGGGCTACCTTAAGATATCCCGCGTAACCTCAGTTTGGCCAAGAAGAATTACGTGATCAAGTCCGGTCACGTGGCTACGGTACAGCTCGTACGGCAACGCACCGTCAACGGAGAATGGTCTGTCACGTGTGATGGAAGCTGTAACCTGGTGTCGTCAAAGGACCCGAGTACGATGGATCTTGCTGCACCATGACGACATGCCTACACACAAGTCCTAACCTATCTTGGATTTTCTGGCTAGAGAAGTTATGCAGGAGGTTAGTCAATCACACTACAGTTCAGACCTCCCTCGGTGTGATATTTTCTTGTTCCCAAATATCAAACGTTTGATGTTGATGATTATGGTATCCGCTACGCGGCTCCATCAGCTGGAGAAGATGCACTTATTGAGCTGCATGTGGGTTTACCCGATTTCGCAAGGTCTAGTCGCTTCTACAAGTCGTTTGAGCTCATGTAACTGTACATGAAAACTGGGGGCGTGTTCTACGGGAAAATGTATTGCTTATTTTTGGTCAAAAATAAACGTTTTTGTGTGTCCGGTAACTTACTGCGCTACACACATAGTTCGAACTTGAAAGCTACCTTGGGTGGTGCTCAGACATTCACGCCATTGACATTATAACGGTCCGAGATTAGAACCTGGCTGTAAGTTGGGAGCAATTAACTCGTCTGTGCAGAAGTTAGAGATGAATTTATCGGTGAAGCACACAGTGAGAAAGATATACCACTGAAACGGATCAGTTTTCCTTGTATCTGAGACCTAAATGGCACCGTACCGAATCAATGACTCACGTCTCCGGACTATTGATATTGCAACTCTATGCCGCCCGTTCTGTTGGGACGAGTGAATGAAATCCCCTGAACCGTGACCTCGGTGCCCCTAACCTTTGAGCGCAAGCAAGTCTCGGTCTTATTGATGAGGTTCCAAGCCTTTGTTACTTGATGCACGTTTACTGTAGACTCCCTGAGAACTGGTGTAAGTGCATGAACGTTGTGGATCCATGGCAGCAAATCGAAAGTCATGTGGTTGGGGCAAAAGAATGTAATGATCGTCGATTGACCACCAGCCACTCGTTTTTGTGTTATTATCAGGCAGTTGCTTGGAAGTGGGATACGCGACATCACACTTTGTCTCTCTGAGAACATATTTTGCATAAGACATTGGCTTGTGGCTACACTAGGCAACCGCAATTAACTTAATTTTTCAAAGCTGCTACCAGTGTGCTTTTCGAATGGGTTTCCAAGTTCCTTTGACTGTCAATATAGCACTTAACTTCGGGTGACAGTGTCCTCCGTCTCTTTGAACCGGAGCAGGATTGACCACATTTTCAGACGTGATTAGTAGTGTTCCAGTAGCCAAAGTGCCTTCTGTTTTATTTGGAAAACTACATTGACTATCCTTGTGTCAAACTCGTTGTACCATGCTGATCATGACAGCCTTGACAAAGAAGCATCTACGACGTCGTCCATGGACAGAATGCTTCAACTATGTTTACTAGTTCTGATGGTGAGCCACTGCTTTGCACTATCATGCTTATGGGACTGGAAGACGCCGCGCATAAAAAGGGTTTCAGCAACGTTGTCTACGCTGTGCTCATCCAAGCTCCGTTTCGCTCGCTCCACGGCACTTTTGGAGAGACACAGACTAAAAGGAATAGGTTTCCGAGAATAGTTGTCGAAAGCTAAACGGCTTCCGTCAGCTCGATAGAGTTTAGCACAGCCCAAAATTGCCTGCCTTCTCCAAATGGCTTGGAATTCGGGTGACCCGAAATCCACGGCAGATTCGCGGATTTCGTCGATACACCGGGAAGCTCGCTTATTGCGTTCTATTGGTTCAGGTCATGCATCTGCTTTCCCATCACCGAATACGACTTCGATTATGTAATGGTGGTACACATTATACACAGGTCATTTCCTTGTTTCTGAGCGTCCTTCAAGGAGCAGTGTGTCATGAGTGTGAGACTTAGCACCTCGCAACCTATCGGTGTGACATCGACTTTCCCATTGATTTTGGCGATGGCAGCGGAAACTGCAGTCGTAATTTTGGAGTGCTGTTGTATGAAATGGTGGTCATATTGTCATTGTTCTTAGCTTTTCTCCTTAGTTTCAGTGAAGTCTGGTGGAGGGAAATGGGTTTAGGGGAAATTATTACAAAGTGGCTGAAGTTGAGTTGTTCTACTCGAAATAGTAGCGAGGTGACTGTTTGCCATTATGCAGGTGGCCATTTGCTAGTGGAACATACACTTGCACATTTATCTTGCAGTGTTGTTCAGTGGATAGGCTTTGGTCACACCTGCTGCGATGATCGTGGGTTCTCAAGCTAGCTTTCTATTTAACATTTGCTCAACTGTTTTCGCCAAATTTTCTCAATTCTATGGCAGCACCTTGCTCCACACC
>OX104061.1:19027481-19043508 GCA_944474145.2 Dicrocoelium dendriticum
GTTCTCTGCGTCTGACCCAGGCGGAGCAGGTTTAAGCGGCTAGATTGTTCACGAGGTAAACAGAGCGATTGTTTGATGAACGGTCTAGTGCTATAGTTGCTGATTCTTCAGATGAAACGTGTAGTTGAAAGCACAAATATTTATGGGGTTCGTAATTCGGAAAATTCCTCGATTGTGTTTTTGCGGGAATGGTGTAAAAACCGCAGTTGTGGAGATAAAAGACGATCCACACAAGCTAGATAAGAAGGATGAAATGCACTAAATAGCGCATGTGAAACTGAATCGAATGAGTGTGCACACACGTTTGTGTGACAAAATGCAGCTGAGAACGGCGGCAAAACAACGCGTTCACAGATGAGCGATTGGAAAGCAGCTTCTTTCAAAATTGTTCAGTGTGCTACTCCAGGTGTTCAGTGAAACACACACAGTCGTAACGTTTGGTAAAATGACCGCTTTGGTCTGGTGGGGTGTCTATTAATGGCCTGTAGATCCTGATTGCCACAATTTTAAGTGCGTATTCTAGTGCCGATGGCTTTGGATTAGCTCTGTTCTTATTGGGTGAGATGGTTTGATTGTACTGTGGAATACTTGCAATGAGTGCTTGCACGAGGCTGAGCTGTAAGTTTCCGGAAACGCAGTACACATTAGGCGTACAGATGACGGCAAAAAAGTGAGCTGTTTTCCCGCCTGAACATTTTTAATGATTTCAACTCACAGAATCCTATAGCACCAACACAGCATAACTCCCAATTCACAAGGGTTGCTATACTCTGAATGTAAGTGTGGAACCCAGTCTATGTCACTGAAGGGCGATGAATTTCTATGACTACAAATGTGGTTTAAAGTAGCGCCAGGGTTTTGAACGATGGCGTGTTGCGTTTGATGATGATGCCCTATAAGAACTCCCACGTTTGAGTGATTTGCGGAATTTGACTGTGGAAGGATCTCCCTGAATGATGAGGCACGGGGTGGTCGAACCGTGGAGTTAACCGTCGTGGACGACATTGTTCCTGTGCAAGCAATGATGGAGGAGGATAATCAGGTTACTGTGTTACAGCTGAGGAAAGCTATCGGAATCTTTTGGGGATCAATCCGCACTATCCCCCATGGGAACGACAGCCTAAGAAAGTTGCACGAGCACTGGGCACCCCATCAGCACGGTGAGAACCAGAAAGCAGCTCGCACCATGCTTGCTACGTATGATGGTGTGATGGGAGCTGGGAATTATGATGATTACAAATGCTGTAATGCCGATCGAACGTCACAGGTCAGACCGATAAGGTGTGAGCATGTTGCCGGAAGCAGATTGGTCAGCCAATCCGGAAATAGTCGGCCCGTAATCGCCTCCACCCTGCAAGTATCCACTAAACGTGAAAATGACCAATCAGGCAACAGTAGGTGAAGGAGCGCATACTCGTGCACTCTTGAGCCAAGGCTTGTGGTATTGGATCAAGAGAAGAAGCACGCGAGCCCAATCCCGGCAATCGTACCTCCACTAAGAAAGTCTAGGGGATTTTAGACAGTGCGAAAGTGGCGGGCAAGCATAAACCAATGGAAAGGGAGCCAGCGACACAATACAAATAACAAGGATGAGCCATTGAGACAGACTGTTGTAAATAGTGTATATACTCTATAAATATTCGAGCTTAATCTTACTAAATGACTTCGTGTTCGCTGCCCGGTCTTCTTGCCTCCCGGAGGGATACACGACAGACGATGAACGTCCCAGTGGTGTTTGGGAGATCCTCAGGGGTGATGAGACCTTGATGTACGATTTCGACTTAGAGGCCAGGCAACAATCGCTCAGTGAACGGATGTTGGTGTGGCGCCACCTTAAGATATCCGGCGTGCGCTCAGTTTGGCCAAGAAGAATTTGGCTGGGTTAGTGATCAAGCCCAGTGACGTGGCTACGGTACCGCTCGTACGGCAACGCACCGTCACCGGAAAATGGTCTGTCACATGTGCTGGAAGCTGTAACCAGGCGTCGTCAAAGGACCCGAGTACGATGGATCTTGCTGCACCATGACGAAGCGCCTACACACAGGTCCTAACCTATCGTGGATTTTCTGATTAGAGAAGTTATGCAGGTTAGTCAATCACACTACTGTTCAGAGCTTCCTCGGTGTGACATGTTCTTGTTCCCAAATATTAAACGTTTGATGTTGAAGATGATGGTATCCGCTACGGGGCTCCAGAAGCTGGAGAAGAGGCCCTTATTGAGCTGCATGTGGGTTTACCCGCTTTCGCAAGGTCTAGTCGCTTCTACAAATCGTTTGAGCTCATGTAACTGTACATGAAAACTGGGGGCGTGTTCTACGGGAAAATGTGATGCTTATTTTCTTGTCAGAAATCAACCTTTTTGTGTGTCCGGTAACTTACTGCGCTACACTCGTAATTCGAACTTGAAAGCTTCCTTGGGAGGTGCTCAGGCATTCGTGCCGTTTACATTATATTAGTCTGCGATTAGAACCTGGCTGTAAGTTGGGAGCAATTAACTCGTCTGTGCAGAAATTAGAGATGAATTCATCTGTGAAGCACACAGTGAGAAAGAAATATCACTGCAACGGATCAGTTTTCCTTGTATCTGAGACCTAAATGGCACCGTACCGAATCAATGACTCACGTCTCCGAACTATTGATATGGTAACTCTAAGCCACCTGTTCTGTTGGGACGAGTGAATAAAATTTCCTGAACCGTGACCTCGGTACCCCTCAGCTTTGAGCGCAAGCAAGTCTCGGTCTTGGTGATGAGATTCAAAGCCTTTGTTACTTGACGCACGTTTACTGTAGACTCCCTGAGAATTGGTGTAAGTGCACTAACGTTGTGGATCCACGGCAGCAAATCGAAAGTCATGTGGTTGGGGCAAAAGATTGTAATGATCGTTGATTGGTCAACAGCTACTCGTTTTTACGTTATTATCAGGCAGTCGCTTGGAATTGGGATACGCGGCATCACACGTTGCCTCTCTGAGAACTTATTTTGCATAAGGTATGGGGTTGTGGCTACACGATGCAACCTATATTAACTTAATTTTTTAAAGTTGCTACCATTATGCGTTTCGAATGGGTTTCCAATTCCATTTGACTGTCAAGATAGCACTTTACTTCGGGTGGCAGTGTCCTCCGTCTCTTTGAAGCGGAGAAGGATGGACCACATATCCATACGCGATTAGCAGTGTTCCAGTAGCCAAAGTGCCTTCTGTTTTGTTTGGAAAACTACATTGATTTTCCTTGTGTCAAACTCGTTGTACCATACTGATCGTGACAGCCTTGACAGAGAAGCATCTGCGACGTCGTCCATGGACAGAATAGTTCAACTATGTTTACTAGTTCTGATTGTGAGCAATTGCATTGCACTATCATGCTTATGGGACTGGAAGACGCCGCGGACAACAAGGGTTCCAGCAACGCTGTCTACGCGGTGCTCATCCAAGCTCCGTTTCGCTCGCTGCACGGAACGTTTGGAAAGACACAGACTAAAAGGAATACGTTTCGGAGTCGAGTAGTCGAAAGCTAGAAGGCTTCCGTCAATTTGATAGTTTAACATAGCCCAAAATTGCCTGGTTTCTCCAAATGGCTTGGAATTCGGTTGACCCGAGATCCACGGCAGATTCGCGGATTTCTTCGATACACCGAGAAGCTCGCTTATGCTTTCTATTGGTTTAGGTAATCCATCTGCTTTCCCATCACCGAATACGACTTCGATTATGTAATGTTGGTACACATCAGTCATAGGTCATTTCATTGTTTCTGAGCGTCCTTCAGGGAGCTGTTTTCATGGGTGTGAGACTTAGCATCCTGCAACCTATAGGTATGACATCGACTTTCCCATTGATTTTGGCGATGGCAGCGGAAATTGCAGCCGTAATTTTTGAGTGCTGTTGTACGAAATGGTGGTCATATTGTCGTTGTTATTAGCTTTTCTCCTGAGTTTCAGTGAAGTCTGGTGGAGGGAAATGGGCTTAAGGGAAATTGTCACAAAATGGTTGGAGTTGTAGTGTTCGAGTAGAAATAGTGGCGAGGTGACTGCTTACCATTTTGCAGGTGTCCATTTGCTAGTGGAACGCACACTTGCACATTTATTTTGCAGTGTTGTTCAGTGGATAGGCTTTGGTCACACATGCTGCGATGATCGTTGGTTCTCAAGCTAGTTTTGAATTTAATTTTGGCTCAACTGTTTTCGCCAAATGTTCTCACTTTATGATAGCAAAATAACAGTTTTAACTAACTAGACAGTGTTACAATTCACGCTGAGCAAACATGAGTCTGGTCTGCAGTTGTGCAGCAACAATACGCTTGGCGTCAAAGTGCAGTATTTGTTATGATAGCAGTTGGTACGGGGTATTTTGTACATGAGATTCCTGTCATGAGAATGATATTGCACTTTTGATAGGTACATTCAACTACAACGGCTCGGCGGCTCGCCCCCAGGATATCGCATGAACTTGGTGTTGAGGATAAGTTCACTGCTGACCCCTATTCAGTGTTCAGATTCTTTGTTCGGCGCGATGGTCAGTTTGTCGTAACTGGTGGTTGTCATTCTCAGTATGACCGCACACAGATTATCGTATTCAGCGATCGGTCGTCTTAGGGTAGGTTCTGCCACTCACGCACGAGAGCTTGGTATGTGTTTATCGCCTTGCATGACAGAACCGAGCGGAGCGCCAAAATACGCTGTCTTTACGACGATGTTTAGTGTAGTACCGATGCAAACTATGCCATAGCTTTATTCTGCTGCAATCTGTAGAGATGGTTGCAGACTTGTTAGAGTTTTCACCTTCTTCCGAATGAGTCAAAATTTATTTCCGAATACTCAGGAGTGATGTAATTTTACCTTTGTGTTTCCGTAACGAATGTGCTACGAAGGTGAACCCGTGCAAATATGTGGTCCACACACCTTACATTCCAGCTACGTTGAGCACCGAGTAGCGCTAGTCGAACTGTTTGAGATGACCGTAGACACACTAATCTGTGACAAGAGGTAGAATGGCGATTTTTGATACAATGATAGAGCCAACGGAAAGTGTCCGTTGAGCTGCTTACTGCTAGACGTTGTTTCATTGCAGTTATCGTTGTTTCTACCTGCATCCGGTTTTAATAATCATATACTTAGTGTGTCAAGCTGTCACATTTTACTATTTTCAATTAGAAGCTACAACCTCCTCTGTGGGAAGTGTAGAGTAAATAATCGGGGGACAGCTATCCTTGGATTACAAGCCATGTAGATCTTCAACTTGTATGTTACCATTAATCGAGCGCTGATAATCAGCGTCGAATTGTGTCGCTGATTCACGACTGTGTCTAGTAGTATGAAAAGTCCTCCGGTAAATAACTTAAAGAATAAAATAGCTTTGTATAAATGCCGACGGGCAGTAAGTGAGAGCGATCATTTGTGAACAGAAGTAGTGTTATTATTCTAGTGATGTGAGGTAAAACAACAAAATATAAAAGCAATAGAGTTTGGATTATGAATACAATCACAGATCAACGATCGATTGCTCAAAATGGATTCATTCAACACGAATGTCTGTGTCAATTTTTAAAATATACCACGTGGCGAAACTCGGGAGCAGTTAATGGTAAGATAGAGAAGGGTAGACGGTACGGGCTCATTTTGCATTTAAATTTAATGATAATGAAAATATAAATTTCATCTATATTGTTTAGGACAGGTTTTATTGATGATTATAGTGACTGTTGCGTACTAAATAACTTTAACATTTTGGTATAGTGATGAACGTCCCTAGAGATGTTCGGGACGTGGCATGGTTGAAACTCGTGCGTACCCGTAAAAACACCCAATTCTAGAGGTCGGTATATCTCGACAAAACGCAGGTAGATTAGATTTTATGGCAGTGGGTAGCCGCCGTTTTCCGTTGTTCAAAGGCGTACTGTCTGTGAAAACCCGCTTACTTATAATACTGAAGAGAAGGCTATTGCTTTTAATCATCTTAACTCAAGGAGACGACAAGCGTAGCAACTCGTGGGTGAGCATCGCTTCATGACCAGCCTTGTAAATGATGGATATTTTCCGGAGCTATTCTGGCTACCTTTACCGGCTGTTAATTATAATTTAAAGCAGTTAGTTCCCTTCAACAATTTGAAAAGCACGGAAAGAAGACGAAGGCTGGTAGATGCATGCATTTCGTATTGTCTCCTCAGTACCATTAACAATAACCGGTAAGCATAGATATAGATAACAGTGGGTGCAACCAGACAAGCTTAAGGTGAAAAATGAATGACGGAAGTTCACACCTACGTCCAAGGCAGCTTTAGGCTAACAAATAATTGTTTCTGAACACACAAGGCGGGCTTAATCCGGCTAATTGCGACAGCCTCGGCAAACCGAAGGAAACGGGGATTAGTGTGACGTAACACCACTTTAAACGCTGAGCCCAGCTCTAATTGGTGACCCGAGTCTAATAGGTGTTTGCCTATCGAGGAAGCCGGCGGTCTGCGCGAACATGGAATCTGACGAGGGTAGGCAATCTGAGCAACTTCACGTTGAACCCATCTTGGCACATGTTCCTTTATTCGGGAAGTCAGCGTTCTATTGGTTCTGCCTATGTAACTTTTTCCGCAGTCACATACAAATTGGTATACACAGTGTGAGTTGGCCCCAATAGGCTGAGCTTCTTTCGTTGGAGGTATGGGCAAATTTCGGGTTCGGTTGATAACGACAACTTGTGCAGCATAGTAACTTCCTTGTGTAGCAGAAATTATACGCTTGGTTGTCTTCAGCGTGGCTAAGTCACCTTTGAAAGGTAACTCGATATACACTTTCTTCTTGGCTGCCGTGTGCACCAAGTCCTTTGGTCCTCGCGGTTGGCTGTGTTTCTCGATAAATCTTCGAGGGTAGCCATTCGCCATTAGTGTTGCTGTAATGAACACCAGCTCATCGTCCAGACAGTCGGCCGAACAAATTCGTCTGGCACGACTAACTAGAGTCTTCACAAGTGTCCGTTTGTACCGCACTGGTGTGAAGCTGGTGAAGTGCAGGTACTGACCGGACCAAGTCGATTTTCGGTAAATTGACCTCTTAATCAATCCATCCTCCCTGCGAGTTATGAGTATGTCCAGGTATGGTAGACAATTGTTTTGTTCTATTTCACATGTAACCCGTAAGTTAGCATGAGCCCCATTGAGCCGTTCTACCAAATGTGTGAGCTGCTGATCCGACGAACAGAAAGCCAAGATATCATCGACATATCTTTTGTAGTATGGCACCTGGGCTATTTCTGTAGAAATGCTTCTTTCTACCATCAACATGAAGAAATCAGCGAGCACAGGACCTAATGGGCTACCCATTGCTACGCCGTCAATTTGACGGTATGGTGTATTCCGGAAGTGAAAATCCACATTCTCCGTGCACAATAGTAGAGATTCTCTTAGCAATTCAGTCGGAATTGGTAGCGAACAGCCACCGTTTTCAGCTAATTCGCATACGTAATCAACCGTCTGATGTAGCGGCACGTTGGTAAATAAGGATTCTACATCCAAGGAACATATAACTTTGTCTGACAGGTTGAGTTCATCCAGATCATCAATGAGTTGAAACGAGTCTTTAAGACTGTACGGATTGAACTGTTGTTTCAGCGGAGCTAGCAACTTCACTAACCAACGAGCGAGTTTGTGCTGGGGCGCGTTCATCATTGAAAGGATTGGCCTGAGTGGCACTTCACACTTATGTGTCTTTGGGGACCCATACGACTGTGGAATAGTGCTACCACTCGGCTTCAAACTATTAAATGTATCCAAGTCTATCACGCGGTGGAGGAGAAGTAATTCCAGGTGACGAATTATGCGCATTTCGACATTGGTTATGTTAATTATAATAGACGAACATAGGTTGTCTTAGGAATTTTTGACTAGATCAATGAACAATAAATGTTTGCGCGTTGAAAAGCACGGATTTACAAGTCCCGTTGGGTGGTCCGGCAGGTTATCGAAAAGCGTTAATACAAAATGTAGTTAGTATTTTTACTTCGACAGAATGATCCGATCATTTTAATGCAGTAGCTTTGCACTCTGCATATTTTCATAACTTCAGTTGTCAAATAAATAAATCCAAGCTTTTTCCCGGGAGTAGGTTGAAGAACAGTATCTAACAACATAAGGTAAGTGGTGCAGTGCGTCATCTAATTGACTTTCAAATATGGCTAGTATAAGTGCAGTAACAACCGATTCGGAGACAGCGTTCCACAGTTGACACACGAAGAGAGACGAAGAGAAACAAAATATCTTACGGCACTCCAGACGGTTGTACTGTCCTGCTGATTGGTTGGTGCTACTGCTGAACTGCAGTAAAGAGTTGCACATATGATCAACATTGTGTAAAATCAAGTATGCCATTAGAAAGTCACCTTGTAGCCGGCGATATGGCCCAGTGACTATTCCCAAAGTTTGCAGCCTTAATTCATAGGGTTTATTACGCATTCCAATGACGAATTTGCAAGCCTGAAGTTGAGATTGGTCCAGTGTAGTGAGGCCGCGCCTCGGCCATGAATGCAGGCTTGAATTGCGTATTCGACCTGGGGGTGAACATACACAGTGAGAATGTCTAAAATTAGTGGTGTCTATTTCTCCGAACGCCAATGGTAACAGGCCGAAGCACTTTCGGATTTACCGGGGCAATCCAGGTTATCCTGAACCAGTACGCAGAGCTAACGTTCGACAGATAGTCACTGCAGTAGTTGTTTTCCGAGACCGTAGGAATAGGTACTTTGGTGTTGGTTAGAGAGTACCTCGCCTTTTCGTACGTTGGACTGCAGCAGGATTTTGGGTTAACAACTGATGTACCAACAACGAAGTAAACTCTGATCCGCAACTGCCTGAATCCGGCGCCATATCTTGATGTCGTCAAGAAACAGCAAGAAATTGGAAGCAAGTGTGTGTTCTAGATCATTAATAAATACCAAACACATTCGCGGCCCTAGAGCTATGCCCAGAGGCACACTACATTCGACTGATATGGACTCAGATAAAGGACTCCGGACTCCGACCACTAGTTTCGTTGCATGAGAAATTTGACGATCCAGCTTAAGAGATGGCCATCGATCCCGTAATATTGGAGCTTAGAAATAAGAATCCAATGATCGAGTGCCTTCGACAAATCCAAGGAGATTACATCAATGACCTCTCCAGTGTCCGCTGACTCGGTCAAACTACACCGTGTGATTAATAAATTCGTTATGCATGATTGTTGTCGAAGAAAGCGAGTTGATCGGGAGCAGTAAGGTTACAGTTTTCTAGACAACCAACCAACTATTCGACATCGATGAATTCCATTAACTTGGATAGTGCAGGAAGAAGTGATACTGGACGCTAGATTGAGGGCCCATTGTTACTTATCGCTTTATGGATCGGAGTTATTATTTCAAGTTTCCACACCGCAAGAAACTGTTTCTGGTTTAAGCAGTGTTAAAAGAACGGAACCAATCACCTTGCTATTGTCTTGCTGCTGCTCCCAGTGCCTCTGGACGAATGGTATCGAGTCCCGGGCAGCTGTAGTTGCGCAGGTGCGTCAGCTTCAGCAATACAGTTTCAGAAGTTGCGATAGCCTGTGCCCTTGGATAGAAAGTTCTCCCAACTAGTCATCCTCAGCATTCACGAAATCTATCAAATTTGAACGTAGGAGAACCTCGGTTACTGCGAATAACATTTGGTAACATGCTGGTCCTGGAAGATGTTATCTTGTCACACCCCATCTTAACGAACGCTTCTGTCAGTGCTCGCATTGTTCCTGACAAGCCACGGTCAGTAAGACAGAAGCGGAAATCTGACATGAACATGTCACTTCAAAATGAGAAGAAGAAAGTGGTACTAGTTCATGGTGTACCAGAATTAAAGCATGACGATAACAGTGAAAGACGAGAGCAGAGCATCGAAGAGTCGAGGTGAACCACAGAAATCTATAACATATACAATGTCGTCGTTTTTGAAGTCACCCGTCTAGTTGCCACCCCAAACTACCACGGCAACGGGCCAAGAATTTTGAAGTTACCTTGGCTACGCCCAAGATAGTAACAATGACAATCCAAGCGCGGAATTACAACATGAATATTAGATCTCCAGTGGTACGCTTAAGACCATTCCTTCAAGCAGTACAGACTTCAGTTACCGTTGAAGCAATCTCGATTTTTCTTACCTCAGACCAACCAATCGTAATAACACAAGTTTCAAAAATCGCAAGCAGTCCGGTTCTATTCGTGCCGTTCACTCACAGCGAACCGAGCTCCTAATTCGTCACCAAATAAACTGCTGTCGAATCAACGCTCAAGACCTCTACTCTAAGCTTCCAGAAGTGCGCCATCGATATGAAACAACAAACTGAGGCATTGTAGCAGTGACTGAAACATGACTCTCAAACGACATACCACATCCAGAGATTGAATTCTGAGTGCTAGCAGTCATTTGAAATGATCGTCCATCTCGTGGTGGCAGTATTGTCATGTATCATCGAGATTACTTGAAATGTGAGGTCATTACCGCACATTCCCTCGTTATTCCTGACGCGTTACTTTGCTAACGGCAGCTATCAGGTCGAGATGGTAGACCACAGAAGAAGATGCGGGATTTTTGCCTCTTAGCATTTGTCTACAGGCCACCGAAATCCTCCGCAGCTACTGATGACATTTTGTTAAATTCACTGCACTATGCAGTTTCAAAAGGATACTCACATTATCTTATACTTGGCGAGTTCAACGTACTTGCAATTGTCTCAGTGTTCCCTAATGGACCATGTTTCAAAGCAAAACTTCTTGCATCCATAGATGCATCAGTTTTGTATAACCATGTGCATGCACCTACCAGACATCGCGGTTCAAACAAGCCATCTTTACTGGGTCTAATCTTGACAAATGAAGAGTTTATGGTTGAGTCAGTCGCACTCGACTCTCCACTAGGCAGTAGTGACCATTCAGTTTTATCATTTGGTCGTGCGTATTGTGCCAGCATGGTTAATAAAGGACGCGGAACCCAACGAACTATTAGTGACTATTCCAAGGTTCACAACATAGCGACAACTATTAATTGAGTCACACAGACAGTTCGGCGAACGACACGTGGAGTGAATTAAAAGGTAAAGTTAACTGGATTATTTGAGCAGCCTCAAAAGTTGGGCCATTACGGGTGTCCCGCCAGACCAACAGTTGGATCCGTAGCAGAAAACGCAAATGGATCAAGGGGAGATGAGATTTGGAAACAACATAAGCTAATCCGATTATGACAGATCATCATTATACACGTCAGCTAGAGGTGGGAAAACACCTCCGCTATTGTGCCGCAATACATAAAGGAAATACATACATACCTATGATACAATACACAAATGAAAAATAGATACAACAGTTGCATGCCAGGTGAGCTGCCAACAACGGATAGGCATCGTTCCGGTAAGCTAACAGCCAGCTACTAGGCAAAATGAAAAGAAAAATTTATTATGTTTTACCCTACGAAATGAGATCGTAGATGGAGGGGGAGGCTAAAAGGAATGGGGAAGGACAAAGAAACTCACTGCAGGAACGCCATTAAGGTCGTCTCCTTGCCATATCAGCAAGTGTATCCGGCCAAACGTGTTCATCGTCTTTTGGACCTCAACCAGGGAGCCGTGAAGCTCCAACCGAGGCTAGGTCCTAAGTGATGGACTTCATTCCTCTGGACCAAGTCATCGCTTGGCCACCTCTCCTCTTCTTCCACCCACATCCCCGGTGAGCAAACAACGCACGTCGCGGGAGTCGGTGGGCTGGCATGCGTAACACGTGGCCCAGCCATCAGAGCCTGGTGCATGAAATGACGGTAACGAGCGGTTCAGATCCTTTTCCTCTGCCATAAACAATGCGTCGAACACGCTCGTTACTCACGCGGTGTTCCCACCAGGTGTGAGCCAAAATGCGAAGGCACCGATGGTCGAACGTAACTAGCCTCTTCATATCCGCCGATCTTAGGGGCCAGGTTTCGCAACCGTACAGTAAGGTCGAACGTACCGCTGCATTGTACACTCTACACTTCAGGGCGAGAGTAATTTCGCGCCGGCGCCATAGGTGGCGAAGTTTAGCAAAAGCACTTAGAGCTTTCGCTATGCGGTTCGTGATCTCGTCTTCGATCCCAAGGGCGCTGATACAACTTCCCAGGTAATTGAACTTCTGAACGACTTCTAGCTGATCCCCACCAAGGGTCAGCGCAAGAGGCCATCCCTGCCAATCTTGGAGGAACGCTTTGCACTTCGATGGTGCAAAGCAAAGCCCGAAGCGGCTGACAGCCAGTGCTAATCCGTCCAGCGCTGCTTGACACGTCTGGGAGATGTCACAGATGAGGGCAATGTTGTCTGCATACTCCAAGTCAAGAAGTCGTTCACCTTCCAAGTCATGTCCTGTAAATGCAAACTTCATGGCTTCGTCAATTGCGAAGTTGAAGAGGAAAGGTGACAGCGGGCATCCTTGTCTCACACCGCTGGAGATATTTAAGGGTGGCGACAGCTTGCCGTAAGCCCTCACTCTGCCCGTGCTACGCGCATATAATGCTTGGATAATATTTGCATATTTCTCGGGCACACCTTTCCTGAGTAGACAATTCCAAAGGGCACATCGATCAACGGAATCAAAAGAATCGAAAGTTAAGCCCCGCCACGCAAAAAAGAATATGAAAAGGGAGGATATGGAACTTGAACTTTTACTCTCTGTTGAAGAGGGTGAAATTGAGACAAGTCATTAATAATTTGTATGAAAAGGCCCATTTCTCGGTGTCTTTGCCTCCAAACGAACTCACACAGGTAGCTGTCCACTAAAGATCGGTGTGTGCCGCATTGGCACTTATTCTGCATCTTGTAAATGTGCCAGAGAGATTCGATGGTTTGGGTGTGAGCTCCAGTCGTTGGATCCACAAAGTTTTCGGTATGATTAACCGTTTGATGAGTATAACTCATGCCAATCATCGATTCAATGCCTTTGTATGATGCCCACATATCGGAAATGATAATTGAGCCGGGAGCGATGCAGGCCTGGATTGTGTCCAGCAGAGTGACAGCAGTTCGATCTGGCACTGCATACAAGAACACTTCTTTAGTCTCCCGGCAAATCCCTCCGAAAATCCACTGCTGGGGAAGGACTCGCCCTGCATGGTTTTTACGAAGTGATATTAGGGTTTCATCAATCTCGACATGTAGACCTGGGCCGCCGACAATCGTTGAAGTCTGCAAAAGCTGCCAGGCGCAAATTTCGCGCAGAAAGTTCTTCCAGTCGACAGCGGTCGAGTGGCCAATGGATAACTCCTCTGAGCAGAATTTGATTGTTGTCAGATTTTTGGACCAGCAATAAATGAATAGAATTATTGTCCTGAAATCCATCCTAGACCGCTCCAGCCAAGTTCTCTTTCGAAGACCGATTTCTTGCCGACACTGTCAGGCATCACACCTCCACCTGTCAGAAACAGTTGAAAGTGTCATTTGGTTTCCTCGTCTGCATAAACGTTGATGATGAATCACTCCATGGCTTTGCAAAAAACGTATTGCTGCTTCCTTGTCATGAACGACCGCCGAAAGCGTCAGAAAGTTCATGTCAGGTTTTACGTGCGAACGTAGAAACTTTTTGGACAAAAATGACCTTCGAAGCGGATAAGGAGTGTTTTTATGGGGCACGTTCACTTGCATTACGTGCACTGGAGCTGGCAAACAGTGGCGGGGCTCAACTTTTCACACGTGCCCTTTTTGCACTATTGGTGGGGCTTGACTTTTCAGGTGTATCCTTTTTGTCTCAGTGGCGGGGTTTAACTTTTTGCGCGTGCTCTTTTTGCATTGGTGGCGGGGCTTAACTGGAAAAGATCCTGTCTGGCTTCTAACCACTGACCAATCTGGTATGAGTGGCTCTGAATGTGGAAAAATAGCACCAGACAACATAGCTCAATGGATCACTGAGGCACACAAACCATCGCACCACGGTAAGGTCCAGCCTCATTGCGATGGCAATTGCTACACATCAATCAACAGTAATAACAACTATATATGTTCGTATTTGGGACAACTCATGTTTTCCAGAATAATCATGTTCATAGATGATTGGTCAACAGTTGTGTGCTTTTCATCGTTTTAGGTGTCTCAAGGGTTTGTGTTTACCCATAGGTGTGTTTCAACGCAATATGCACAAGTTGGGTTAGTTGATGTCAATAGCACAGATGTTGTCTGGCCCTACTTGGTACAAATCATAAAGTGACTGCTTCCAAGAGGACAGGGCCATAATTGTATTCAAGTATAGGCAATTGGTGAGCTTAATGCGAAAGGCCGTTGTACTCTCACATGATCTGATTGTGACTGTGAGCTTATTCCACAGGACAGGATATCTGATGAGAAAAAAGCCGAACCGCAGATTTATCCTGCACCTGGGTGCACTCAGAGTAAAGTCGTTATTGCGTAGCTCCTTTGTCAAACTTGCTTACCGTTTTGGGAAAGCAAATAATAGTGGGCATTTTTATGAATCATGTTGTACAGAAGCATCACGTTATGTCTCCATCTTCGTGGCCAAAGTGGATCGAATTGGAATTGCTAACAGCCCTCCCCATAGTTCTTAGTGGATGTTTTGCCTAGCAGATGTTTGCTAAATGACCTTTGTATGCTTTCCAGAGACACTCTGTCAGATTTCCTCATGCTGTCAAAACTGAGACTGCAATATTTTTCAAAATGGGACCTGAGGATTTTGATGAATTCTACTGTGGCTGCGGTTATTTGGATCTTATACATAATATTAGCCACTGATTTGCTGGCACTAGCCAGCTAGTATTTAATTTGTCTGGAAAAGTTCAAAATGCAAGAATACATGATTGGGAGGTCGCGGGTAGACAGCTGTACACAAAGATGTTCGCCGTTGAGTGTAATTGATCCCTCGGGTACCGAATAGCCGAGATTTATGATGCTAGAATTTTTCGTCGAGAATTTCATCATCCAGATGTCACACCATTTCTCAACGGAGTGGAGGTCTTCTCGTATGATCAGTTGTGTATCTTGAAGTTCAGCTCGTCGGAATGTGCAGACCATGTTTATGTCCTCTGCAAATAAAAAAGGCATGGCATGACTGATAACCACACTGATGTCATTGACGTGGAGTAGGAATAGTGACGGAGCAAGTACATTTCTTTGGTTAACACTACGTGATTGGACGTGGTGAAAAGTGGTGGTCGGCTATGGTAACTACCTGAGAACGGCCGCTCAGGTATGAAAATAACCAGCCTAGGAGTGCGTCCTGGATTCCAAAGGAAGCAATCGTTTTCAGCAGTCGTTTGTGGGGCACTCGATCGAATGTCTTTTCCAAGTCCAAGAACAGAAATTTGATTGCGTATCCTGAGTCAATAGAATCCGAAACATGGTTTAGCTAATGCAATTAGCAGGTTATGCCCGATCGTTTGTCTAAGAAACCATGCTGGGACCTGGTGGTTAGCTCCAGCGAACTGATGAATTTCAACACACCATTCTTAAACAGTTTCTCCAATAGTTTGTCTAACACAGGGGTGTGATGCATTGGCCGTTAATTGTTAATTTCTTTTTTGGAACCACCATTGTGAAGGAGGATGATAGACGATGTTTTCCACTGGTCTGAAAAGTAGTTTGATTTCAACGAATGGGTGAAGATCTTCAGCCATAGCAACGGCATGTTGACGGCAAATGTAAGAGCAAAGTAAAATCTCCCGTTCTTCTGTATACACCACTTAGTCTTCTGTGTTTCCCGCTGACTGGACGCACAATTACGTCTTTTTGGACGAGTGCAATCTCCTTGTCTTGGAGTGTAAGGATAGCAATGGCTGATAGACCCGACGGCAGAAGTAGTGCGCTGCAGTGCGCACACACATTGGTAGAGAGGAAGAATGCGTCCAAATCGGATGATCGACTTAATTGTTGGAGTTTCTTCCGGTTCATCCTATGTGCTTGGGGCTGGAAATTCTGATGAGCGGAAATGCTATGGTACCGGTATGCAGCTGGCCAATCGAATGACACCGGGAACTTCGTGGAGTACTAGAAAGATGCAATCCAGCCCGAAAGGAAGTG